>JARQOD010000001.1:976637026-976653578 GCA_033576555.1 Oophaga sylvatica | reverse complement strand
AATTAGCTCAAGTATCATGACATTCTTGGGGAGCCGAACTTGGGGTTCAGTGGCCACATACTGGGACACTACCGCCCAAATCGTCCCAAGCAACACATTGGCAGGAATATTTGGAGTTACTCCACCCCCCCGCATCCCCCTCCCAGCGCCAAGTCCAAATACACCTTGGCGACGGCACGCCGTCAATGCCTCCAATTCGAGACGAAAAGGGTTTTCCCAGGCACCAAGTCTGAGGGACACCACCTCAGGACATACCAGGTTCGTTCAGCGCCTGTGTCCCAAAGTCCATGACCGCTGAGCGGCCGATGGTGACGCGTTGGTGATTGTCCAGGGACCTTCCACCACCCCCTTCACACACAAAACAGTGGACGGTTTCTGGGACAGGGATGGGGCCTTATGGCGCTGGGGACATGCAGCCTTGAAGTGTCCCGGCTGGTTGCAAATGATACAATGCCTGGGTTCTGTTCCTGGCCTGGAGAGGGCAGCAGGGGGGTACACCCCTTGCACTCTGGGGCTTGGTATGGGGCTGGGGCAGGATGGGCTTACCCCCTCTCCAGGTGCTGCTGGGCAGGCTTCTTCGGCTCAGGCGCCCTGTTGTTGGCATACTTGTCTGCCAGGGGCTGTAGCAAAGCCCCCTTTGGTTTTCCGGTCACGGAGGAACTGCTGGAGGTCCTCTGGGCAGTTTTCCACAAGAAACGGCTCCATGACGAACAGTTCCTGGACCTCCTGCGGGTGGGTGAGCTCTAGAACCCAAGGTCCAGTAGCTCCCGCAGCTCTCAGCAGGCCCGCAGTGGTCGGGTCCGGTGTCCTTTGAACCCCGCTGCAGGCTTCGGAACTTTCTTGCGGAACACTCCGGGTGAGGTTGTA
This sequence comes from Oophaga sylvatica, assembly GCA_033576555.1. Classification (NCBI taxonomy): domain Eukaryota; kingdom Metazoa; phylum Chordata; class Amphibia; order Anura; family Dendrobatidae; genus Oophaga; species Oophaga sylvatica. Next base: position 976,652,711 of record JARQOD010000001.1, on the reverse strand, counting down.
GTGCTGGATCAGGGCCCGCTTGATGCTGTTTGTTGTCCTGCTCCTCCCTGGCAGATTAATCCCCCAAAACTTCCAGGGACTTACCCCGCAAACTGGGGGTCAAATACCTTGCTCACTGATCAGGGCCAGATTGGTGTTGGAGGCAGGTTCTCTCAAAGGCCAGCAGAAAGGAATCCAGGTCTTCATCCTTTCAAGCAAGGGAAATCCTCCGCCTGACTTGGAAGCCTTGGTCTCTGGTGGGGCTTGGAGCGTCCACGGGGGCCCATGCTGAGCCATCTCCCAGTTGGTGCCGGCACTCTGCCACTTCACGGCGTTCTGTATGCTCACGCTCCGCTGCTTTCTCTGCTGCCGCTTGCTCACGCTCCGCTGCTTTCTATGCCGCCACCAGGAGTCTGTCATGGGCGGCGTCAATACCAGCCTCAAGCGTGCCATAGCCGTTGGAAAAGGGCCTCCATCAGGACAGGCGGACGAGCAGGTGGGGGACAGTCCACGGTGGGAATGAGCACGAGGGTCTGGCTCCTTGGGGAGCCTGGCTGAGCCCCCCTCGCCTTCATCGGTATCAAACCCTCATAACCATACATTGGCCTCCCCTTTGCCTTACTCCCTGGTGCCTTCCGCCATCTTGGGAACCTTTGGTTACTGACACAGCTGCAACCCTGACCTTCACACAACTTATTATATTTACACTCTGATCGTCTGGTGCTGGGCAGACCTAAGACCCCAGAAAGTGAAAGTTACCGCTGGTAGTCTTTAGTGTCTGAAAGTAGGGGCCCCCACGCACACTATTACTATGATCCCACCGCTGCCACCAAATGTGAAGGACAACCCCCGTCCTTCCACGTCACCAATGTGACGTGCTACTAAGGCACAGCCTCTGGCGCCCCCTTTGTCTCTCATGTCATTAAGGGAACTACACCTAGAGCAAATGGCCGCCAGGGAGGGTGTCCTGTTACCCACTGGGTATTCTAAGATTCGTGATCAGAGTAAAAGCATCAGTCCAAAATTAATTTATGGTTTAATTGCCTTAAGAGCGCACTAGATAATTACAGAAATATACAGTAAGCTATACAACGGAATTACAGTGATTTGCAGTCAGAGTAAAATACAACAATAAATGGTACAAGGCTTAGAGGTATTAGCTAGAGGTCAATATTACCAGGTTGTAGGTTGCATGTGGAGGCAGGAGCTCTGCGATCCACAGGTGAGAATCTTAGTTGCTGGACAGTCCCCCAAAACGTGTACCACTGCTCCCTTGGCAGATCTCTCTTGTTCCTTCTTAGATCTTCATCGTCTTGGCTTCTGTGAGAATAGAGAGAGTCTGCCGTCCGCTCACAGTTCTTAAACCTGCAGGTCCCTCCCCTCGGTGTCAGAGGTGGGCTGATAATCTCCACCCTTAGCTCCCTGCAGAATTTATTCCCAATATCAAACAAAGGGGTTAACTTCTCCAGGACGATCGGATCAGGACACGAGAGGTACCAGCGGAATGCAGTATGTTTTGCCTGTCGCGTGAGATGCAACAACCTGGCCTGATTGGGTCTCCGTGGAGGGCCAATCGCTAAATCTCAGGCCACCGAGACATCACTGACTCGGGAGTTGCACTGTCTGATGTCCGCAGGATCATGCAGATATTTTTTATGAGTCTGTACCTACAAAGATGTGCTCATAATTCATAATCCTGGACGGAGCCGTCGTGGCTGGGATATACAATGGGATGTGTTTTTTCTGTGTCTAGCTGGCAGATATAATCTAATTGAAGCCTCCAGGCATCTCCAGGCCCCATGCTGATGCGGCTCCAGCTGCACCTTTGAAGTTTTGTTTTTGGCCTGACCACTTAGCATACTAAAAGGCCTGGTTATTCACAGTGTAGACTAAACCATATTGTCTTCAATATGCCTAAGGCCATGGGGGTCGTTGCAGCCAGCTGCCTGTGGCCCTGTGAATTCAGACAAAATGGAGGCTGATACAGGCCAATCCAAGATGGTGGCTGTTCCTTCATCACATATGCATATCCAAAAATTTTGCATGTTTCTGTAATATCTGCTTACTCTATTTCAGCCCGCGGACGTGCTATGTTTAACAAGGGGTATGTGACGCCCCAGAATGGTTTCCGTCGCCAACAGAGATATTGCACCTCATCCAGAGGTGTGATACCCCACTCTCAGGTAAGGAGGGAGCACCACCCAGGACTCTAACACCTGCACCCAACACAGACTATAGCAGCCGGGCACCCTGGGCGCACCCTAAGGGAAGATGGTCTCATCCTAGGCTGGGTAGCAACTAGTGTATGGGCGGTGGGTGGAGAGAGTAAGAAGTAGGCAATGAAGCTTAAAAGCAGGAAAGTGAGTCTAGAGAGACAGTCTTGGAGAGGACCTGGAGCTGGTAGAAACGTTAAAGAGTACAGAGAGAAGCTTCTGGAAGGACAGAAGGGGTCCTAGGGGCATGGATAGTGAGTGATCCATCCGTGGGGCCCGATTCAATAGTGGAAGGAACCAGCTCGCAGAAGGACACCGGCCCCTTGCCTAATGGAGAACTTTAAGACTCAGCTACAAGCCGGAGGCAGTGGCATCTCTAGCTACTGAACTGCAATTATCTTCTCCGAAAAGGTAGCCATAAGGGAGCAATTAAACGCAGAGAGGACGTTATCCGACAAGGTTTGCGGCTATTGGCTTGGGACACTGATTGCGAGGTGTTGGACAGGAAGGAAAGGTGGAAAGTCAGCACAGTGAGACGACTGAGAAAGGAACATATTGAAAGGAGTCCTGGAAAGGTGTATCCTGATCTACCTGGGAGTTTGCTGAGGCCACTCACCTGGAGGACACGGCACCAAGCGGCATCTGTGTACACCAGATTCTGTGAGTAAAGTTTTGGAAAACTGCATTTGACTGTGTCTTCTCAAGTTCTTCCTGCAACACTCACTCAGCACTGCTACATCTACCAGCACCATTACCGTCTACAACATACGTCTGCCCTGGAACACCAAGCTCTGCCTGTGGAGAGCTATTTCAACTCTGCTGCATCGCCACCATTCCCAGAGGATCTGCACTGCAGCACTGGTCACCTCTGACCAGAAACCACAGGTGCATCACGAACACCTTATCACAAACTCAATTATCCCTTGTAAAAATACCCCCAATATTGGACACCCAGGGTTCTCGACCGGTTACTGCCGCTGTGACACTTCCCCTTTAAGAAGCGGCCCAGTACCGAGCACCCCACTGCCCTGGCGGGTGATCCATTAGTTTTTGAGGGTCTAGTCTGGGGTCTATATTGGAGTAGGGGTGATGGTTTGGGGTCTAATATTAATTTTGGGCCTTAGTTTGGGATCTACACTACCGGTCAAAAGTTTAGGGTCACTTAGAAATTTCCTTATTTTTGAAAGAAAAGCAGTTTTTTTCCAATGAAGCTAACATTAAATGATTCAGAAATACACTCTATACAGTGTTAATGTGGTAAATGACTATTCTAGCGGCAAACGTCTAGTTTGTAATGCAATATCTTCATAGGTGTATAGAGGCCCATTTCCAACAACCATCACTCTAGTGTACTTATGGTATTTTGTGTTCGCTAACTGTGTAAGAAGGCTAATAGATGGTTAAAATACTCTTTAAAACCCTTGTGCAAGTATGTTAACACAGCTGAAAACCGTTTGGTTGATTAGAGAAGCTATAAACCTGCCCTTCCTTTGAGCTTGTTGAGAATCTGGAGCATTACATTTGTTGGTTCCATTAAACTCTCAAAATGGCCAAAAAAAAGAACTTTCTTGTGAAAACTCGACAGTCTATTCTTGTTCTTAGAAATGAAGGCTATTCCATGCGAAAAATTACCAAGAAACTGAAGAATTCATACAATGGTGTGTAGTACTCTCTTTAGAGGAGTGCACAAACAAGCTCTAACCAGAGAAGAAAGACAAGTGGGAGGCCCCGCTGCACATCTGAGCAACAAGACAAGTACATTAGAGTCTTTAGTTTGAAAAATTGACGCCTCACAGGTCCTCAACTGGCAGCTTCATTAAACAGTACACATTAAACGCCAGTGTCAACATCTACAGTGAAGAGGCGATTTGGGGATGCTGGCCTTCAGGGCAGATTGGCAAAACAAAAGCCAATATTCCTCTGTCCAATGTCTGTGTTCTTTTGCCCATATTAATCTTTTCCTTTCATTTAAGCCAGTCTTAAATATGGCTTTTGTTTTGCCAATCTGCCCTGAAGGCCAGCATCCCCAAATCGCCTCTTCACTGTAGATGTTGACACTGGCGTTTAATGTGTACTGTTTAATGAAGCTGCCAGTTGAGGACCTGTGAGGCGTCAATTTTTCAAACTAAAGACTCTAATGTACTTGTCTTGTTGCTCAGTTGTGCAGCGGGGCCTCCCACTTGTCTTTCTTCTCTGGTTAGAGCTTGTTTGTGCACTCCTCTAAAGGAGTACTACACACCATTGTATGAATTCTTCAGTTTCTTGGTAATTTTTCGCATGGAATAGCCTTCATTTCTAAGAACAAGAATAGACTGTCGAGTTTCACAAGAAAGTTCTTTTTTTTTGGCCATTTTGAGAGTTTAATGGAACCAACAAATGTAATGCTCCAGATTCTCAACAAGCTCAAAGGAAGGTCAGGTTTATAGCTTCTCTAATCAACCAAACGGTTTTCAGCTGTGTTAACATACTTGCACAAGGGTTTTAAAGGGTATTTTAACCATCTATTAGCCTTCTTACACAGTTAGCGAACACAAAATACCATAAGTACACTGGAGTGATGGGTGTTGGAAATGGGCCTCTATACACCTATGAAGATATTGCATTACAAACTAGACGTTTGCCGCTAGAATAGTCATTTACCACATTAACACTGTATAGAGTGTATTTCTGAATCATTTAATGTTAGCTTCATTGGAAAAAAACTGCTTTTCTTTCAAAAATAAGGAAATTTCTAAGTGACCCTAAACTTTTGACCGGTAGCGTATATTAATTAAGGAGAGTTTATTCTGGGGTCAGAATACATTTTGGGTGTTTTATAAATGTTCTTAATTAATTTAGAGGTCTGGTTTGGGTATGAATTGGTTTTGGGGTCCTGAGCACTGAATTAATTCTGGTGTGTTGTCTACGGTTCTTATTTAGATTTGGGTCTGAACTCATTTTGGGTCTTTCGGTCTTAATTAGTCTTGGGGTCTGGTCTCGAGGTCTGAATTAATTTTAAGATTCAAAATAATTTGGGGTCTTGTTTGGTGATCTAAATTCTAGTCTGGGGTCTGAATCCATTTTAGCGTCCTGAGCTGTTAGTTAATTTGGTAAAGTGGTGTGAATTATTGTGGGATCCTGGGTATGAATTGAATGATGTGTTCTAAGATTTAATTTGTTTTCGGGATCTGATCTGGGGTTTTTGGTGTTTCATACACACTTGGTGTCTATGTCTAAAAAAAAAAAAAAACATTGGGGTCTAATCAGGGGTGGGAATTAATTTACTGATCTGGTCTTTGATCTGAATTAATTTTGAGGTCTTGTCTGGGGATTGAAATAATTATGGGTTTGGGATATAAAATCTTAATGGGGTTTTTAATTCCCATTTTGCATTTTCTATGGTCATTTGGATGTGACTGGCAAATGTGTAGCAGAAGTGAAAGACATCTGACGGAGACAAGCCTGGGTGAGAGAATAAAGAATTGGTGCCGTCTAACTCTACCTAATATCTGTGATTGCTTAAATAAAGCAATGCAATAATAAGTAGGAGCAAAGAGACAGACGAGAGCGCGGGGAGGTGGTCCGGAGATACCGCGCATAGAAAGAAGCCTGATGATAATGATAAACCTGTGATTACAAAGACAAGAAGCAGATAGATAAAAAATGGAAGCAGCACTCCAAAAACAGTGCAACAGTGAACTTTATTGGCCGTTGTGGTGATGTTTTGGTTCATAGTGTGAACACGGGCCAATAAAGTCCAGTAAATTGCACTGTTTTTTTGGATGCTTCCCTTCCATTTTTTTATATACTGTTTATCTGCTTCTCAGGTTGGTCAATTACCTGGGAAACTTTTCACCCTGATCACCCTGATTTGAGTATATGGCTGGTGCTGCTTTACTTTTTTTTCCTTTAGATAGATAGAGAGATAATAGATAGACGGATAGATAGATGGATAGATAAATAGATAATAGATGATAGATATAGATAGATAGATAATAGATAGATAATAGATAGATGTAGATCAATAATATATAGATAGATAAATAGACAATAGATAAATAGAAAGATGATAGAAAGATAGATTGATAGATAATAGATAGATGATAGATAGATCATAGATAGATAATAGATACATAGATAGATAACAGATAGATAGATTGATAGATAATAGATAGATGATAGATAGATAGATAGATAGATAGATAGATAGATAGATAGATAGATAGATAGATAGAGAGATAGAGAGATAGATAGATAATAGATGTCAGGACTTTCTTAATTCCACCAATCACTGATACCACAGGCCTGGAAGGTCACGAGTACCATCGGCTGTGATCTTTGGAGTGAACCGCTCTCTGCTGCCTCCTATCATCTGGACAATTACACAATTGGCCAGCTATCATAAAATTAACCATGAACGTACGGCATATACACCTCCAAATTCCAACACTGTGTATACGTGTACACAACCCCGGTACAGTCACAGCCAACTCTCGAATAACCCCAAACTACTCGCCGCCGCCACCACCACTCTGTTTCAGTTAAACATTGTTAAGGGTAGCTTATGGCTTTGCGGCGTAGTTTACAGAACAGAAGTAACAGAACTATTAAATTTTATATTTAATCCACAGGAAGGCCGGTTTTATGAAAAATATTCAAAAGATTTTACAAAGGGGACAAAACAAAACAGCATAAACAGTTACATAAAATAAAAGGGATTAACAGAAGGCTTACTGCACCGATCGCAGAGACTATTCAGTTTAGCCGAAGGAGAGCGCTTCAATTTGGCCTTCAAGACGGGTCCCTCCATACACAGGATATGTAACTCTCTTGTACAAGCACTGATGATAATTGGGATCCATCTTTTACCAGACCCTGAGTACCACCCACACACTCCTCTATGATGACCTCACAAGGTCCCGGTTGTGGGCTCGACTCAGCCCTTCATCATTTTAGGAAATCCCAATTTATAGAGCGATCACAGAAGGTCGAGACTGATGTCATTTTTCTATCGGGATTTTCAACTATGCTTAGAGGCCAAACATGGCCTAGATGCTGGTGCTTATATGGCCCCTATAGCTTTGGGGCCTTTTAGTGGGGGTTATGATTATGAGAAAATATGTGTATGATTGCCTAGTTATCCCAGTGCCGACAATATACGTCTCATTAATATAGGATGGATAGAAATTCTGATATTCCATATTTTCTTTGATCCACTCCAATCTAGTAATCTTTTCCTGTCTCTCTGTGGGGACATTGCACATCGTCTTCAGTCACCCACCTAGACATCAAGAGGAGTCCTCGCATTTTAATTAATCTGCTTCACATAGCTGTGTCACTTCCATTTTACATAAAGACAGGTGTAATTGCTAGCTCATAGCTCCTCATGACAAATGGTTGATGAAAGAAAAAAAGGAGGGGGACATGAGGGACCTCAAGGATTTTTAATATATTCTATGACAATAGTATATAGATAGATAAATTTAAAACAGGAAGGCAGCACTCCATAGAATTTAAGGTGTAAAAAGGTGGACTATATAAAAAACCCACAATGCATGGCGACGTTTTAGCTCACACTGAACCTTTCTCAAGCCTGTCTTGGCTTGGCTTGAGAAAGGCTCAGTGTGAGCCAAAACATCGCCATTCTATGTGGGTTTGAATATAGTCCTCCTTTTTTCTACTAGAATTCTATAGAGTGCTGCCTTCCTTTTTTACATTAGTCTGGATTTGGGCAAGTATTGGATACATTACTGAGGAAGCCTGAGCACCAGCCAGTTGGTATATGTGCTGTTCCATTTTTTTACAAGATAAATAGATAGATAGTGTGGGGAAATGGGGGGGGGTTAATAGACAAAGATAAACACACACTATGTACAAGTCACTATACTGACTTACACAGTATGTTAAATAGTATATCAGTTTGCAAGACTATCTTTTTGACCAACCAGAAATAAACACTTAATTCCACAAGCCAATATACAGATAAAAAGTCAATTCTTCTTGGTTTGCAAAAACATAGTCATCTGGGTAATAAGATATACTCTGGTTTCTTCACATTGCTCCCCATCTTAATTAGCCAGACGTGATAGGATTCCGATCATCCTGTTTCCTTAGAGCATATTCCATGTCTTCCTTACGAAAATAAACTCCACATGTAATTGAAGAGTAACAACTGGTATCCATTGGTCCACGCATGGCTTCCTCCGCATTCCCTAGTTCCTGGATTAAATCCCATTCAGGGCCGTTGAAGCTGGAACATCTCCTGCAGTTTCCATTTTTGTTAAGGTCATATATCCACTCTGGTCTTCTTCCTATGGCTGCTTTGTGGGGTTGGACATAGTAGCGTCCAAAAAACCTACTGTGCATGCCTCATCACTGGTCTGCTGAGTCTGTCTGTATGCCTCCCTGGTTGTGGAGCCCTGGACGGTGTGTGAGAACACCAGCCCCTTGCATATCCCCCGGTTTCCGCCGGGCTGAGTAGTATCCCACTGCTGCCACCAAGTGTGGGGAAACGGGGGTCGGCGGGCACCCCGGTCCACTAGCCGAAACAGCATGGACCAGGGATCGTCCCGCTTAATGCCTACTCTCCCGTTAAACGTGGGCATAACGCTACTCAGACAACACAGAGTCAGGGTTAAAACAGTGTGGCAACATTTTATTGAACCACAACATGCAATAGTAAACAGAACAGTTCCAGTAATTACCCCCAAGATGGTGTACATTACAGGATCTCACCCTTCTGTTGAATCGCTGGGATAATGGTAAATGATACGTCAGAGCTCCCTGGGTCACTATTCCACCTGTAATTACAAACAGAGAAGTGGTAACAACAAGCATAGGGAGATGACTGAGAACAGTCCATAGAGTCCATACAAGGTCCAAAGCCAGTTGACACGAGAGTCACCACCTGGCTTACCCGACCATCACCATGGAACTCAGCGACTAGCGGGTCTCAAACCTGGCTTTCTCCAAACGTTTCCATGGTTCAGCGATGCTCAATGGATCAGATCTGTATTCTTCCAACCGGAGCCGAAAAACCCCTAGGTTGTTTCCTATAGAATCATAGATCCGTGTCCCTTGTGATGGTGCCATGATGAATTGGCTACAGTTCTGTGTCTCGTCCGTTGAGTGTTTTGCAGAATGCCCGATGGTAGCTCTGTGTGATGAGATGAAATCAGCTCTCTCTGTTTCTGAGTATTTTTTATACTTGAGGCATGTAAGCTATTTTAGAATTACCCCATGTCCTTCAGTCCACCATCACAGCTTTTATCTATCTACTTTCAAAGTCAACAAATAGCTTCCAGAATACAATACACAATTAGCATATCAGCACACATCAATAAACAAAGATAAGCACACACTATGTACAAGTCACTATTACAGACTTAAGGCCCCGTCTCACATAGCGAGATCGCTAGCGAGATCGCTGTTGAACAGCGATCTCGCTATGTCTGACACGTACCAGCGATCAGGCCCCTGCTGTGAATCGCTGGTCATGTCAGAAATGCCTGGACATTTTTTTGATTGCTGGTCTCCCCGCTGGCCAGCACGCATCGCTGCATGTGGCAGGCAGGAGACCAGCGATCAGCTGGTAACCAAGGTACACTTCGGGTTTCCGGGGCTGTGCCTGGAAACCCGATGTGTATGTTGGATACCAGCGCGCTGCTGCAGGGGAGCTGGTAACCAAGGTACACATCGGGTTTCCAGGCACCGCACAGCGCCTGAAACCCGAAGTGTACCTTTGTTACCAGCTCCCTGCACCAGCGCGCTGGTATCCAACGTACACTGCGGGTACCTAAGTGACGTTACCCGCAGTGTCGCTGATCTGATTGCTGCCTGTTTGGCATCTCACCAGCGATCCTGACAAGTGCATATCGTTGTTGGGTTTGCTGGTGTGTCGCTATGTGTGACGGGGCCCTTACACAGTATGTTAAATAGTATTCAGCTTGCAAGACTGTGTTATTGATCCACCAGAACTAAAAACTTAAATCCACAAGCCAATATACAAGTAAAAAGTCAATTCTTTTTGGTTTGCAAAAACATATGTGTAGCCCTGGTGTGAAGGCACACGCAGTACCCTGGAGGATGTGTGGAGAAGTAGCAGTTCATGCTCAATAAACATTCACTCCATCATACACTTAGACACACCCATAGGTATAAAAGCTAGTCACATGCAGTCGTGAGGAGGGATTTGATTCATTCAGTCAGTGACTCTGAGGAGTCAGTTTCCTGTCTTCGGACAGAGAAGGATTCAGTGGGCAGTTCGGTAAGTGGAGTCCAGTAAAGGTGAGCCAGATCACCTCAGCCTGGTCAGAGCTGTGCCCCACTGGCAGACGGACTGAGACATCTATTGAGAAGGAAGAGGGAGTTTCAGATACTTCAGTCTCCTGTCCCAAGGACAGTGAAGGTTCAGAGACGTGCTCCTGCCTAGAGGAATACTGAGATTCTGGCAACAAGCTCTGGAAAGAAAGTGAGAAGGGATTGACCTATATGACCTGTGGAAGTGTGGAGTGCTTATGCTACAAGCGCGGACAAGGCGAAAGGCACAGTGGAAGGAATTTAGAAGTGCTTTAGGATTGGAGAAGTCCTGACATTGTCACCGGTCACTGGGGACCGAAGTGTCACTATAGCTTCACGCATAGTGGTAGAAAAACCAGAGGCTTACTGGACCTTAGGTAACAGAAAGCAGCCCCTGGAGTGTCGGTACGTAACTGGGGTCAGGGGGAGTGAGAACCTGAGTCCGTGCACGACAAGAATAGGAACTCAGCTCTTTCATAGGAAGGCTCCGACCACAAAACTGACCGGGCAGTACAGCTTGAAATAGCTGGAGTTTAAGGAGTGAACTACGCTTTTGCTGGTTGGACTCACCATTTTGAAAGTAAAGGAGCCCCTAACTTGTTCAGCTGCTACCTCGAAACACATCCTCCATCGGATCAGCCTCCCTGGGACCTGCCTGAACAACTTGAAGTAAAAGGTATGGAAAGACGCTGATGTGTGAGACTGTGTTATTCAATTGCATCCCTGCACAACCCCACCATAACTATCGACCTGAGGGAAAAGTCCCACCTGTAGGGGACCCGACATCTAGCTGCCTCACCATCCCTCAGAGCTCTACAGCAGCGCTGGTACAGGTTACCAGAGACTACAGGTGGCATCACGAACTGTATATAAATCTATCCCCTGTAAATATACCCCCCAACATACGCCTGACCGCCAGGGCCACAGACCGAGCCACCGCTACCTGTGACAACCCCATAGACTTCCATGGGCTCGGCTCTGAGTACCCCATTGCCCTGGTAACCCACAATTGTGGTGCGTGGTCGAGACAAACTTTGGCGTCACGAACAGGATGCGAACTCGCAGATTGCGAGCCCTGTGTGCCTGTGGGGGGTGTTTTTGTGGAAAAGGACTGTTTGCTATTTTTGGCGCTAAAATCCGCCATTTTGCCGCCAATTCGCGCCCTCAAGGCGCTGGAGAAGAAGGTGGGCGTGGATTCGTGGGCGTGTGCCCCCCTGTGGCTCGAAGAGAATGCCTGCCCTCTCAAAGTGCTATTACAATTATGCGATCCTGCCTACAGCAAAGGAGGGCCGCCTCCTCTTCACCTTCCCTGCGAAGAGGAGGAGACGCAAACCCCGCCTCCACCCGGAAGAGACCGGAGGCTCTGGAAAGAAGAGAGACGGTTCTGGAACATCATGGAAGCAGGACGTGTGCAGCCGAGCAGGGAAGCGGAGGAAGGCAGGCCCCGTTCCCCAGCCAAGCTGCCACTAGAACGGAACCATCCGTGGTCCTGCACCTGCAGCAAGCATTGCTGGAGATTAAAGAAGAGAATGCCAGATTGAAAAAGATGGTTTTGCAACAACCTGGCGAAGAAGAGATCGAGAGACGCCGGCGTACCCTGATGCAGCGGCGGCTGTGGGACGCGGTTTCTCTCCCTTCGATGACCCCCCACAAATTCGAGTTACCGAAACTTCTGCTGCCCAAGGCTAAGGGAGCAACCGGAGGCTACCCCCAAAAGGACCGACCCTGAACCAAACCAGGAAGCGGTGGAAGCGAGGAGGTTGAGGAGGTACCGCCAGTTCCGGAACGCCCCGCCCGGCCAGGAGGCCGCAGCAGTTTGATCGATCCCCGGCAGGGACACCGGAGGGGTCCTGTCCGTCATTACCAGACGTGGATTGGGACGAGATGGCGCGCCTGGATGACTTCCGCCTACACCGCCCCAGTGGGAATGTGAGTGGCAGCGTCGCGAAGAGGAACAGCGACGCCGGCAGGAGGAAGAGCGGGAAGCGCAGCGGAACCGGCAGCGGCAGTACGAGCAGCTGGTCGCGGACAAGGAAAGTGTCCGCAGAGAAAAAGGTATTGAGGGAACCGCGGCGGCAGGGGTTGTGTGACAGAGTTCCAGCTCCGGAAGGGCTGGGCTTCATCAGAGAACCGGGCCTCTACCCAGGGGTCTTTGTCAGTCGCAGGGACGTAGAATCCCACCTGCCCATCGGTCATCCCGGGGGGGACCTAGTTATGGAGACATTGTCAATTATACACGGCACTGGGGTATGAAGGGATGGTATGCTCTTAATGTCACAATCGTCCGTGACCCCGTCCCTGGCGCAGGTAACGTCACCATTGCCAGCGCATCCCAGTCACAATCTCCCGCTGCATCAGACCGTGCCCCGGCGACGCCCCCTGCAGGCTCCTCGCGAATGGAAGCACCGCTGTATACTCTTCACTACCTTCTCCTACTACATCGCAATCTGCGACCCATTCCACATCGCAATCAGCAGTCTACACGACATCGCGCACAGCGACTATTTCTGCATCGCGAGAGCAAGTGGCCATTACAGTGATGCAACAGCGTCTCACAAAGCGGAAGCGCCCGGCGCCCCCTAGTGGTTCGCACGAGGACTGTAGCGACCCAAACTCTGTAGCAGGTCACGACTTGTTGGTCATGGGATCTAAGGATCATCGTATTGTTTCCAGCCCCCGGGATGGAAAGTATAATGGAAGCCTGCAAGAAAATGTGAAGAACGGTAGGCCCCAGACAGGGTTTACCGCAACAAAGAAAATGTAGAAAGTTTGAGAATTTTTGCCAGATTTGCATTTATTGCCAAAAGTATCTATGTTTTTCTATGATGAGTAGAATGCCCGGCTGGGTACCAGAGTAAAAAGTTGAAAAATTTTAATACTAGTTTTACAAAAATGCCCTGTTGGGTAAAGTAAGAGTTTAAGAAGAATGATGCATATTTGAAATGTGTATATATTACGTGTCTTTTTCCTTTTGTGTCTTAAATGGACTCAGAGGCTGAGGATGAGCCAGCCCAAGAACTTATCTTGTATATAGTTGCACTTGTGATAATATTGGTTTTACATGAAACCACCTTAACTACCTTGAAACAAAACCCGTGTGGTGTGGCACTGGTGAGGTCTGCATTCAGATGTCCTCAGCCCACCCAGGACCCACGTGAAGGTTTGGTGCGGGTCCTTCACAAGAATATTGTCATCTATGTATATGAAAATGTCTATTTAATATTTTGTATTTTTCTAATTTAATGTTTTAATGCAACGTTCAAGAAATCCTTACCTCCCGGATGGGAAGAGTTAATGTTTATTTTCAAAAACAAAATTTCTGTCTTCTTGTATTTTACAGCCCGGGAGTGCTGTGTTTTACCATGGGGAATGTGTAGCCCTGGGGTGAAGGCACACGCAGTACCCTGGAGGATGTGGGAGAAGTAGGCAGTTCAATGCTCAATAAACATTCACTCCATCATACACTAGACACACCCATAGGTAAAAAAAGCTAGTCACATGCATCGTGAGGAGGGATTGATTCATTCAGTCAGTGACTCTGAGGAGTTCAGTTTCCTGTCTTCGGGACAGAGGAAGGATTCAGTGGGGAGTTCGGTAAGTGGAGTCCAGTAAAGGTGAGCCAGATCACCTCAGCCTGGTCAGAGCTGTGCCCACTGGCAGACGGACTGAGGACATCATTGAGAAGGAAGAGGGGAGTTTCAGATACTTCAGTCTCCTGTCCCAAGGACAGTGAAGGTTCAGAGACGTGCTCCTGCCTAGAGGAATACTGAGATTCTGGCAACAAGCTCTGGAAAGAAGTGAGAAGGGATTGACCTATATGACCTGTGGAAGTGTGGAGTGCTTAGTACAAGCGCGGACAAGGCGAAAGGCACGTGGAAGGAATTTAGAAGTGCTTTAGGATTGGAGAAGTCCTGCACATTGTCACCGGTCCCCTGGGGACCGAAGTGTCACTATAGCTTCAACCCATAGTGGGAGAAAAACCAGAGGCTTACTGGACCTTAGGTAACAGAAAGCAGCCCCTGGAGTGTCGGTACGTAACTGGGGTCAGGGGGAGTGAGAACCTTGAGTCAGTGCACGCAAGAATGGAACTCAGCTCTTTCATAGGAAGGCTCCGACCACAAAACTGACCGGGCAGTACAGCTTGAAATAGCTGGAGTTTAAGGAGTGAACTAACGCTTTTATGCTGGTTGGACTCACCATTTTGAAAGTAAAGGAGGCCCCTAACTTGTTCGCTGCTACCTCAGAAACACATCCTCCATCGGATCAGCCTCCCTGGGACCTGCCTGAACAACTTGAAGTAAAAGGATGAAATGACGCTGATGTGTGAGACTGTGTTATTCAATTGCATCCCTGCACAACCCCACCATAACTATCGACCTGAGGGAAAAGTCCCACCTTAGGGACCCGACATCTAGCTGCCTCACCATCCCCTCAAGCTCTACAGCACGCTGGTACAGGTTACCAGAGACACAGGTGGCGTCACGAACTGTATATAAATCTTCCCCTGTAATATACCCCCCAACATACGCCGACCGCCAGGGCCACAGACCGAGCCACCGCTACCTGTGACAACCCCATAGACTTCCATGGGCTCGGCTCTGAGTACCCCATTGCCCTGGTAACCCACAATTGTGTGCGTGGTCGAGACACATAGTCGTCTTGGTAATTAACATATGCTCTGGTTTCTTCACAGATTGATAGATAAATAGATACATGATAGAAAGATAATATGTAATGATAGATGAAATAGATAATAGATAGATGAATAGATAGATAATAGATAGATAATAGATACAAAATAGATAATAATAGATGATAGATAGATAAATAATAGATAGATAGAAAAGTTAGTTTCTATCTAAGTTCGTTTGAAAAACTGAAGAAAATGCTACAAAAATTCGGAATTCTAAAATAATTTGTCCTTGTAGAAAAACAAATTGGAAAATAAGTCATAGCGGAATACTTCAGTGTAATTGCTGCATTTCACAGAGAAGTCGCAGAAATAATTCAGCTCCCTGACAGGGAGACAAGTGATCCCCCGTTGTACCGCTATAATAAACGACAACTGCAGAATGGCCGCGTGCAGAGCGGGTGGCGCAGGTCTAGGAGTCACACTACACACATGGACATTCCTATTTGTTTGCTGTTGTTGGCATTTATATCTGGCCGGGGCACAGGTCATTTAATTAATTCTGCATTTGACTTTCAAAAGGTTC
>JARQOD010000001.1:976596738-976626913 GCA_033576555.1 Oophaga sylvatica | reverse complement strand
AAAAAAAAAAAAAAAATGTAAAAATTTTATTTGGTGGTCCCCTACTTTCCCGGGGATAGGATTTTTTTTTTGGGTTCCTAGCGAAATTACAGGGAAATGTCCCTTTTGTCTATTATAATGATCACTTTAAAAGGGGTTTAGGGGGGTTGTTAGAATTTAAAAATTTGGGGGGGGTTTGGGGGGAGGGGGGGGCTGTCAGGTTCCCCTTTAAACACTTTTTTTTATGCATCAACAAAGATATTAAACCGGGAAATATCCTTGTATAAAAGTTTGATCTCCATAGCGGGTCCCCCCCAGAGCTACTGAATTAAAGTTGGGTTTACTTTTAAACCCATAAGACCTGGTACTTCTCAAATCTGTACCCTTTAAAAAATTTTCTGTGAGTTTTAATTTTTTTTAAAATTTTTTATTTTAAATTTTCCCAAAAGGGAATTAAACAAATTTAAAATGTTTCCATTAAAAAAAATTTTTTCCAATTTTCTGCTGTGACAGCTGTAAGTCCCTTTTTTTTCCCCCCCCCTTTCCTCGGTGAGGCCCGGGGTCACCATGGGAAAAAGAGAAAAAAAATCGCACAAATTTTCGTGGGATCTCTCGCATGAAAAAACCCCGGGCCCGCCCGCCGGGACTCGGACCCGGGCTGCGGCTGCCCTGTGTTCTTTGGGGCCCCCCGCTCCCCCCTGAGGGGGCTGCGTGTTTGGGGGGTTCAGGGGAGACTGCCCCAGAATTTTGCGGGTTTTTTTTTTCGTTTCCGATGAGTGATCCCCCGGGGATAGGTTTGCAATTCCCTCCAGCCTCATTAAGGGGAGATACAAGACCTCACATCCGCTTATTTTGAGGGATCCCCGACCCCCACTCCATCTTTATTTTGGGGGGAAAACAAAACCTCCATCCGCCTTATTATGGGGGGAGCACCCCAGGGCCCCATTTCCAGCCTACTTATGGGAAAAGGGTACAAGACCCCACATCCGTTATTTAAAGGGAGGGTACACAGACCTCCAAAACCGCCTATTTACTGGGGAGGATGCCAACCCAAAAACCCCCCCCCTTTTTACTGGGGAGGGCACAAGACCCCACCCAGTTTATTAGGGAGGGACCCCCCAGACCTCAATCCAGCCTATATTACGGGGAGACACACAGACCCTTTTTACCAGGGGCCCATTTTTACGGGGGGAATCACCCGACCTCACATCCAGCCTAATTCGGGAAAGAACACGGGCCCCATCCGTAATTTTGGGGGGGGCCACAACCCCCCATCCGCCTTTTTTTTTTTTTACTTTTGGGGGAGACACACGCCTTCCCTCCAGGCCATATTAGGGGGGGGAAAAAAAAGACCTCCATCCAGGCCCATATTACTGGGGGGAAACAAACAGAGCTTACATCCCGCCCATTTACTGGGGAGACCCCAGGGGTTCCCTCCCGCCCCATATTCTGGGGGGAAACAAGACCTCACTCCGCTTTATTTCTGGGGAGAAAACAAAAGGGTTAAATCCGCCTTTTTCTGGAAGACACACATACCCCATTCCAGTAATTACTAGGAGGGAAAACACAGACCCCACATCCGCCATTTAAAAAGGGGGAGACACAGACCTAAAATCCAGTCTATTTTCTGGGGGAAAACAACAAAGCTTTCTCCAGCCCCTTTTTTTTTTGGGGGAGTACTAGACCTCACATCCCGTTATTTACGGGGGGAGACACACAGACCCCACATCCCCCCTTTGTTAAGGGGGGAGACACACAGACCCCCCTTCCCTTTTTTAAAATTTTTTGGGGGGGACCCCAGGGCCTCACATCCCCCCCCATAAACTGGGGAGATGCACAGGGCCCCACTCCAGCCCTTTTTTTTTTGGGGGGACCACGACCTCACATCCCTCTTTTAAAAAGGGGGGGAGACCCGACCCACATCCAACCCCCCATTCTGGGGGACCCGACCCCACATCCAGCCTATATTATGGGGGGGGATAACAGACCCCCAACCCCCTATATTATGGGAAAAGGCACACGACCTCACATCCAGCCTTTTTGGGGGGGAGAACACAGCCTCACATCCCGCCCTTTTTTTGGGGGGACACACAGACCTACTTTTCCCCCCCTATTATGGGGGAGAACCAGACCTCACATCCGCCATATTTGGGGGGTCACCAGAGCTTAATCCAGCCTAATTTGGAGGCACCGGGCTCACCCAGCCTTTTTATGGGAGAGAACCCCAAAAACCTCACATCCGTTATATTACTGGGAGAGACAAAAAAAACTTACTCCGCCCATTTAAAAAGGGGGAGAACCCATCCTTTTTCCGCCTATATTTCTGGGAGACACACAACCTCACATTTCCCCTTATTTTTTTTGGGGGGATACCCCAAAACCCTCCATCTTTTTTTATGGGGGAAAACCCAAAACCTTTTTAAAAACCGCCAAAATTTTTTGGGAGAGATTCACAGCCCCACATTTCCCCCCTTTTTACTGGGGGAGAGACACACAGGCCTCACTCCAGCCCAGGGTTTTTTGGGGGGAACCCGGGCCTAACATTCTTTATTTCTGGGGAGACCACGACCCCTCCGCCTTTTTCTGGGGGAAAGGGGGCCAAAAACCCCCTTTTTTGCCTTTTTTAGGGAGAGCCGGCTCGCAAGCCTTTATTTGGGGGATGAATTAAACCCTTACCTTTTTAAAAAGAAAAATTTTAGAAGTCTTTGGGCCCCCAAAAGGCCAAATTTTGTGGCCTGGGTAGCCCCCTCAAAGGGTCTTCTCGTTTTTAAAAAAAAGGGCCCCAATAAAACCTATCCCGCTTTTTTGAAAAGTCTGTTGAGGGAAACCCATGAATCCTCTTTTTTGCTAAAATCTAATCCGTGGAGGGGGGTGAACCCGCTGTAATTAAAAAAGGTGTACCACCCGGGGAGTGTCAGGCAGAAAGGGAAAAGGTACAAAATCAAAAAAGATGGCACATCCAAATTAGATTCAGGGGTGAAAGGTGCTAAACCCAAAAGAAAAAAACATATAATACAAAAGAAAAGGGAGACACGTGCCTATGTTGCAAAACCCAAATATGAAAAAAAATAAAAAAGAAAATTTTTTATTACCTTAGAAATTGAAAAATTTTTTAAATTTAGGCATAAGATGGCCAAAAATTTTTTTAGCCCGAAGCCACCCTCAAGGTTTTTTCCCCCTTTTAGGTCCCCAATAATGCCTTTCCCCCCTTTAGAAAAGGGTGTTTTGCGGGAACCTAGTCCCCCTTTTTTTTAAAAAATTTTAATCCCCTTTTTGGGGGGGGTGAAACCCCCTGTAATTAAAAGGCCGTGACCACCAGGGGGAGTGCTAGGCAGAAATAAATGAAAAACATCAAAAAAAATGACTGGAAAACCAAAAATTTAAATTTAGGTGAAAAGGTGCAAACCCGGTCACCAAAACTTTTAAAATACAAGAAAAAAAGGTTGCAAAATGTTTGCGCTATAGCTTGCAAACACAAAAAATTAAAAATATTTTAAAAAAGAATTTTACTTACCTTGGGAATTTTGAAAAAATTTTTAAGTCTTTGGGGATTTAAAAGGCCAAAAATTTTTTTGAGCCCGTAGCCCCGTCAAGGTCTTCTTTGTTTCAGGTCCCCAACTAATGCCCTTTTTGCTTTTGAAAACTGCTGCAGGGGGAAAAATGAAACCCCCTTTTTAGACTAAAAACTAATTCTGTGGAGGGGGGATGAACCCGCTGTAATTAAAAGGCCCGTGACCACCCCTGGATTTTCAGGCAAAGGGAAATGTTTTAAACAAAAAAAATGACTGGACATCCCCCAAAAAGATTCGTGGGAAAAGGTGTAAACCAGACCCAATCATATAATCAAGAAGAAAAGGGAGCACTGTGCGCTATAAATTGAAAACCCAAATTGAAAAAAAAAATGAAAAATGAAATTTAAATTTAAACCCCTTAAAAATTGAAAAATTGAGAAATCTTTTTTGGGATAAAAATGGAAATTAGTGGCCGATAGCCCGTCAAAGGGCTTTCGATTTCAGGGCCCTAACTAATCCCATCCCCCCTTTAGAAAAACTGTCGCATGGGAAAACCCAGAATTCTTTTTTATAAAATTACTTTGTGGAGGGGGAGAAGCTTTAATTTAAAAAAGGTTGAACCAGGGGGAGCAGGAGAAAAGGGAAAAAAAATAAAAAATGATGGCACTCCAAAATTGTTCCGTGTAACAGGGGCTAAAACCCAAGGGCCCAATCATATACATAAAAAAAAAAGGGGGGGAAAGTACGCTATCTTGCAAACCCAAAAAGAAAAAAATGAAAAATGAATTACTTTTTTGAAAAAGAAAAATTGAGAAGTTTTGCGCTAAAATGGCCAAAAATTTGTGAGCCTGTAGCCCGTCAAGGTCTTCTAAAGGGGGATTCATAGGTTTCCATGCAGACGACTTTTCTAAAACGAGGATAGGATTTGTTAGGACCTGATATACGAGAAGAGCCTTGACGGGCACAGGTCACATAATTTTGGCCCTTCTTGCGCTAAGCTTCCCAAAAATTTTTATATTTAAGGTAATGAGTAATTCATTTTTCATATTTTTCATATTTCGTGTTTGCAAGCTATAGCGCTACAGTGTGCTACCCTTTTCTTCTTGTTTTTTGGTTTTTGACTCTAGGTTTTGCCCTGTTCACATGAATCTAAGTTTGGTGGGGCAGTCAGTTTTTTGATTGTATTCATTTTTCCCTTCTCCTAGCACTCCACCCGGGGGTCAAGGCCTTTTAAATTTCAGCGGTTTTCCCCCCCCCCCCGAGATGTAGATTTTTGTCGAAAGAGGGTTTTAAGGTTCCCTGCAGCAGATTTTCTAAAACGAGGATAGGCATTAGTTTTGGGGCCTGATATAGAGAAAAGGGCCCTTTACGTGGCTATCAGCCACATAATTTGGCCATTTTTGCGCTAAGACTCTCAATTTTTTATATTTTTTAAAGGGATGAGTAATTCATTTTTTATATTTTTCATATTTCGTGTTTGCAAGCATAGCGTACAGTTTCTCCTTTTCTTCTTGTATTATATGATTTGGGGACTCTATTTAGCCCTGTTCAACTGAAACTAAGTTTTGGGTGTGCCCCGTCAGTTTTTGAGTGTATTTATTTACCTTCTGCCTGAGCACCCACCTGGTGGTCACAGGTTTTTTAAATTACGCGGGGTTCATCACCCCCCACAGAGGGTTTAAAAAAATTTTAGTCTGAAAGGGGATTCATAGGTTCCATGCGACGAACTTTTCAAAAGCGGGGTAGGCATTAGTTAGGGCCCTGTTACGAGAAGACCCTTACGGGGCTTCGGGTCAAAAATTTTGGGCCATTTAGCCTAAGATTCTCAATTTTTTCTTTTTCAAATTTTAATGTGAATTCATTTTTCATATTTTTCATATTTCGTTTTTTGAAACCCTTAAAGCGCTCAGGTGTACCTTTTCTTCTTGATGTATATGTTTTGGTGACTCTGGTTTAGCACCTGTTCACACTGATCAATTTTTGGTGTGCCGTCAGTTTTTTTGATGTGTATTCTTTACCTTCTGCCTGAGCACTCCACCGGTGGTCACGGGCCCCTTTTAATTTCAGCGGTTCATCCCCCTCCACAGGATGTAGATTTTATTTGAAAAGGGGATTCATAGGTTCCCATGCGAAGACTTTTTAAAGCGAGGATAGGCTTTTGTTGGGGCCCTGTATCGAGAAGCCTTGAGGGGCTATCGGGCTCACATATTTGGCCCATCTTATGCGCTAAGATTTCCCAAATTTTTCATATTTCAAAGGAAATTATGTAATTCATTTTTCATATTTTTAAATTTTTTGTGTTTGCAAGCTAAGCGCTACGTGGCTCCCTTTTCTTCTTGTATGAATTGGTTTGGTGACTCTAGGTTTAGACCGTTCCACTAAATCTAAGTTTGGATGTGCCAGTCAGTTTTTTGATGTTTTTTCATTTACCTTTGCCTGAGCACCCCCACCGGGTGGTCACAGGCTTTAATTACCGGTTTCATCCCCCCTCCACAAGAGTAGATTTTAGTCTGAAAAGGGTTTTCATGGGTTCCTGCGAGGGGACTTTTCTAAGCGAGGATAGGCATTATTGGGCCCTGATATACGAGAGAGCCTTGACGGGGCTATCAGGCTCACAAAATTTTGGGCCCAATTTAGCGCAAGCCCTTCTCAATTTTTATTTTTTCAAAGGTTTAATAGTAATTTTTTTCTATTTTTCTTTTGTGTTTGCAAGCTATACCCTACAGTGTGCTCCCTTTTTTTTTGTTTATTGAGTTGGGACTCTGGTTTGCACCTGTTCACATGAATCAAAGTTTGGATGTGCCAGTCTTTTTTTTTGATGTGTATTCATTCCCTTTTCCCTGGCACCCCAGGGGTGGTAAAAGGCCCTTTTAATTACGCAGGTTCACACCCCCCACAGAGAGTGATTTTAGCTGAAAAGGATATGGGTTCCCATCGCAGACTTTTCAAAAGGGAGGTAGGCATTGTTAGGGCCCTATATAGAGAAGAGCCTTGCTGGCTATCAGGCTCACTTTTTTTTGGCCCATTTTTATGCGCAAAGTTTCTAAATTTTTCATTTTCTAAGGAAATGATGTAATTCATTTTTATTTTTTTCATTTTTCGTGTTTGCAAGCTATAGGCTACAGTGTGCTCCCTTTTTTTTATGTATATGGTTGGTGACCTAGGTTTAGCCCCTTTCACACTGATCTAATTTTTGGAGTGAAACCATTTTTTTTGGGAGTGTATTATTTACCTTTTTGCTGTAACTCCACCTGGGGGGCACAGCCTTTTAATTAAAGAGGCACACCCCCTCCACAGAGATGTTTGATTTTATTGAAAAGAGGGATTCAATTTTCCCAGGACAGACTTTCAAACGGGAAAGGGCATTAGTTAGGGAAAGAAATACGAGAAGGGGGGCCCCCTTCCTTTTTGGCTACAGGCTCAAATAATTTGGCCAAAAACGCTAAGATTTCTCAATTTATTTTCTAAAAGGTAAAAGGAGTAATTCATTTTTCAATTTTTCATATTTTGGCAAGCTATGCCTACAGTGTGTACTTTTTTCTTGTTTGTATATAGTTGGGGGACCTAGGTTTTACACCTTTTTTCAAAAAATAATCTAAGTTTGGATGTCCAGTATTTTTTTTAATGTGTTTTATTTACCTTCTGCCTGACTCCACCTGGTGGTCACAGGCCTTTAATTAAGCAGGCACACCCCTCCACAGAGATGTAGGATTTTTTCTGAAAAAGGGGATTCATAGGTTCCCATCAACAACTTTTCTAAACCCCGGAAAATTAGTTAGGGGACCAAATTTCAAACCTTGGGGGCACGGGCCACATAATTTTGGGGCCATCTTAGCCTAAACTTCCCAAATTTTTATATTTTAAGGAATGATTTTTCATTTTCAATTTTTTCAATTTCGGGGTTTGCAAATATGCCTAAGGGGCCCCCTTTTTCTTTTTGTTATGATTTGGTGACTCTGGGTTTAGATTTTCACACGATCTAAGTTTGGAGGCCAGCCCGTTTTTTGTTTTTACTGGGGAGAAAACAGACTCACATCCAGCCTAATTCGGGGAAAACACAGACTCGCCCCAAACCTTAAAGGGGAAGACACCGGGCTCACATCCACCTATAAAATGGGAAAAACCCAAGGCTCACATCAGTTATATTAGGGAAGACACCCAGACCTCACATCCCCTTTTAATACAGGAGAGACCACGACCTCAACCCACCCAATGTTACGGGGAAGATACACAGCCCTCACACCCAGTATATTTTACTGGGAGAGACATACAGAGCCCACATCCAGCATATATTACTGGGAGAGACCAAAAGACCTCACATCCAGCTATTTTTTCTGGGAGAGACACACAGCCCTCCATCCCCTATATTACGGGGGAGAGACACACAGACCTCACATCCAGCCATATTACTGGGAGAGATACACGACCTCACCCAGTCTATATTACTGGGAGAAAATTTAAAAGACTACACCCAGCATATATTACTGGGAGGACACACAGACCTCACATCCACCTATAACTGGGAGAGACACTCAGATCTCACATCCAGCCTATATTACTGGGAGAGGACAACAAGCTCACATCTGCCTATATGACGGGAGAGACACACAGACCTCAATCCAGCTATATTAGGGGAGAGAACCAACAGATCTCACATCCACCCTTATTACTGGGAGAGACACCCAGACCTCCCCAGCCTATATTACTGGGAGAGACACAGTAAAGATGTTATCTTTGTACCGGGTTTTTTAGTGGAATGAACCTATCACATGGATTTATGGCCTACTAATCATTAAAAGGAATTTACTCCAAATACCCTGTGAAAACATCACAAAACATTCCCAGCCCCCAATCAGAGGGTAAAAAAACTTTAACACCTTATCTATGAACTGTTCCAATATTTTGCTATCCCTCTGCCAAATGACTATTTGTTCACGTCACTTGTCCTACCTATTGCATTTTTTCTGTGCATTTTTTGTATATATATGTGATTCTTCAGATGTTGTATTAGTTTTATGCCGATGAAGAGACCTGGTAGTCTCGAAAGCTTGCAATTGTTACCATCTTTCAGTTGGCCTTAAAAAGGGTATCAACCACTGAGGACTCTCAACTCTAAATTTTTTCTGGGGAGACACACAAACCTCACTCCAGCCTATATTACTGGGAGAGACACTGAGACCTCACATCCAGGCTATATTACTGGGAGAGACACAGACCTCACATCCAGCCTATTTTACTGGAGAGACACACAAACCTCACATCCACCTTTTATTACGGGGAGAGACCCCCAGAGCTACTCCGCCTATATACTGGGGAGACACAGACCTCACATCCAGCCTATATTACTAGGAGAGACACAGACCTCAATCCAGCCTATTTTAAACTGGGAGTGACACCCAGACCTCACATCCAGCCTATATTTGGGAGTGACACACAGAGCTCACATCCCCCTATATTACGGGGAGAGACACACAGACCTCACATCCAGCCTATATTACTGGGAGTGACACCCAGACCTCACATCCAGCCTATATACTGGGAGTGACACACAGAGCTCACATCCACCCTATATTATGGGAGAGAACCACAGACCTCACATCAACCTATATTACTGGAGAGAACACAGAGCTCAAATCCACCTATATTACTGGGAGTGACACCAGAGCTCACATCCGCCTATTTTACTGGGGAGACACAAAACCCACATCCACCCCATATTACTAGGAGAGACACAGACCTCACATCCAGCCTTTTATTATGGGAGAGACACACAGAGCCACATCCAGCCTATATTACTGGGAGAGACACACAGACTCGCATCCAGCCTATTATTACTGGGAGATTCACACAGACTCTGGAGAGACACCGGCCACATCCAGCCTATATTACGGGGGAGGGGAACACAGAGCTCGATCCAGCCTATATTACTGGGAATCACACAGAGCTCACATCCGCCTATATTACTGGGAGAGACACCAGATCTCACATCCAGCCTATATTCAGGGAGGACACCAGAGCTCACATCCAGCCTATATTACTGGGGAAATCCAAAAAAAAGGCTTTTTAAAGGTTTTTGTCTCTTATATTACTGGGAGAGACACAGACCTCACATCCGCCTATTTATGAGAGAGACACACAGACCTCACATCCAGCCTATTTTACTGGGGAGAGAACACAGCAACAAGCTACAATGTTTACTCACAAGTAAATTGTCCCAGAATCAACCTGGAGTTAGCTCAAGAGGATTGTCTAGAGGATGCAATTGTAGAAATGTTACGGGATTAGTTTTCACAGTAAGCAGGAATGTGAAAATAGTTAGAACTTGAGACACAAAGATCGTAACTTTTGCAGAGCTTTTCATTACACAATGATTGAGATTAATTTCCATATAGCCTTATATAAAGTAACCAGCAGATCTCACCATGCATGCTACGCCTCTGATTGATTGACAGCTCTGTATTCATGCGACCTTGTTGGTTAGACTTGCAAAATAATACACTGGTGTAGAATTATATTCATGATTCATGCATTTTTTTTTACATTTTCCCGTAAATTAAATGATTTATATGATACAATGTGTCTTCTTGGCTAATGTGAAACTGTGACATCTGCAGGAGCAATAAGATACTCCCTCCATGATAACTTTAAGGACCGCAGCGATGGAAGCACCAGAAATCCCATGTACATCGGTCCTGGATCTTCAGGTTGGTTCTTACGACTCATTGGACTTAACCCCTTCCCACAAGAGCCAACTTACGTGTTTGCGCTTCCATGTTTTCTCTATAGTCGTGTTAAAAAAAAAAATACTAAATTTGTAAAAAAACACAATCCCAAAAGTTGACTGAGCTCCATGAATGTATAAAGGCTTGATTTTTTGTTTGGCTACCTGCCCTTTTTTGTGTGCTATTTTTTGGGTGTCTGTGATGTTTTGATCACCCTCTATTTTTTTTTTTTAGGGAAGTTAGGGCAACCCCCCAAAAATGGCAATTCTGGAATT
The DNA here is from genome assembly GCA_033576555.1 of Oophaga sylvatica. NCBI lineage: Eukaryota > Metazoa > Chordata > Amphibia > Anura > Dendrobatidae > Oophaga > Oophaga sylvatica. Next base: position 976,616,425 of record JARQOD010000001.1, on the reverse strand, counting down.
TTGGATTTTTTATTTATTTTCGTGGTTATTTTGTTTATTGTACACATTAAATAATGTTATATTTTGATAGATTGGACTTTTACCGACACAGTGATACCGATTCTATATTTTTAAACTTTATTTATTGATTTACTTTTAATATGGAAAAAAAGGAGGGGAAAAAAGTGAGTGCATGAGATTTCTGAAATCTCATAGCTTGTGTTGGTACTGTAAAAAAACAGCTTCTTATGTGTGGGGGAAAAAAACGCTGCAAAAACACTGCATGTGAACATAGCCTTAATGTCAGCTGGTAGAGGTGACCTGACAGAAGAAGAGACATCCGCATCTGTAGGCAGGAATATTTATTTGGTCACATTCGAGGTAGTCAGTGCAAATTTTAGGGTCTCCAATTAAAAAGTCGTACTGATAAGCAAAAAGTGTTGAGGCAGTACGATGAGGCAGTAGTTTAACCCCTAATCACCCCTAATTAACTGGCGGAATCGCTGTATGGTCACTTTGCCTCCCCCCCAAAATACGGATTAAAAGAGGTCAGAAAGTTGTATGGATTCCAAAATGGTACCAAAAAAAAAAAAAAAACCTTCAAAAAAAACTTTCCAAAAAAATAAAAACATAATAGTTCTTCAAAGGCGAAGAGGAAAAATCGGAAACTAAGAGGAGACTTGGTTGCCAAAGTGCCCGATTTCCCTGCCGGTGGAGGATACTACACCCTTCGTCCTCCAGATCACTCGGAGAAATGTCAGAAATGTGTTCCGACGCTTCACGGCCATTTCAAGTGGCTTTGAGTTGCTGACGGACGGGCGCAGGTGCCGGGCCCGCAGGCAAGTCACACACAGACTGGGTTACAACCAACCTTTACACATCTGACATCTAAGAACAGCAAATCTTCCATGATCCCTCAGCAAAAAAACAAAACAAAACACAACTCCTTCTACTTTAGAGAGTCCTTACCCTGGGACATCGGGGAATGAAAACAAGGCTACTGTGTACACAGATCAAAGGGCTGCAACATTAAAGGGGGGCTCGGATAAACGATTGGAGCTTCCCTGTATAATCAGCCTTCAGTCCAGGCGCCATCATAATCCCTTTCAATGAATCTTCACACGTCAGATTAGCTACAAATATGGCTCCATGAGATTGCAAAAAGCATGCACCGCTTTTTGTTTTCAAATAACAGCGCCACCCTTGCCCACAGGCTGCATGTGTTATTGCAGGTCATCCCCCATTCACTCCGATAGAAGTAAGCTGCAATACCGGACACATCCCACAGACGAAAAGGAAGCAGATAAGTCGTTTTACTTTGCCCATAATTCCAAAAGCCATATATTTATATTAATTTTCTTTTTAATGTACTAAAAGAGGTAAAACAAAATAATGAAATAATGAAAAACAAAACAAAAACTATTTCTATTGTTTCTCTTGTTTTGATGAAAATGATGTGGGTTACTTTGTTCTGCAAGTCAGAACTTTCATTGTGATACCTAATTTATATATATATATTATATCTATCATGATCAGTATCAGTAACAGAATATCTTGCAAATTTCACACTCGTCACTGAGGCTACTCAAGACGCCTACTTCCCGCTCTTTCAGGAAATTCACATGTATATTAGCTGCAATACACTAACTCAGACCATATGTGTTTTGTATTGCAGCATCTAATGAGCATGTGCAAAGGTCACTGTGAAGGGAGAAGGAGGAGGTGAGCTGTGACATCATCTATTATGAGTGGTGGATCCTTTGTTATCTACTGTATATAGAGGTGTTATCAGTCATTGTACAGGAGGAGGAGGTGACCTGTGACATCATCTATTGTGAATGGTGGATCCTGTGTTATCTACTGTATATAGAGGTGTTATCAGTCATTGTACAGGAGGAGGAGGTGAGCTGTGACATCCCCTATTGTGAATGGTGGATCCTGTGTTATCTACTGTATATAGAGGTGTTATCAGTCATTGTACAGGAGGAGGTGAGCAGTGACATCACCTATTGTGAATGGGGGATCCTGTGTTATCTACTGTATATAGAGCTGTTATCAGACATTGTACAGGAGGAGGAGGAGGTGAGCTGTGATATCACCTATTGTGAATGGTGGATCCTGTGTTATCTACTGTATATAGAGGTGTTATCAGACATTGTACAGGAGGAGGAGGTGAGCTGTGACATCACCTATTGTGAATGGTGGATCCTGTGTTATCTACTGTATATAGAGGTGATATCAGTCATTGTACAGGAGGAGGTGAGCTGTGACATCACCTATTGTGAATGGTGGATCCTGTGTTATCTACTGTATATAGAGGTGTTATCAGTCAATGTACAGGAGGAGGAGGTGAGCTGTAATATCGCCTATTGTGAATGGTGGATCCTGTGTTATCTACTGTATATAGAGGTGTTATCAGTCATTGTACAGGAGGAGGAGGTGACCTGTGACATCATCTATTGTGAATGGTGGATCCTGTGTTATCTACTGTATATAGAGGTGTTATCAGTCATTGTACAGGAGGAGGTGAGCTGTGGCATCACCTATTGTGAGTGGTGGATCCTGTGTTATATACTGTATATAGAGTGTTATCAGCATTGTACAGGAGGAGGTGAGCTGTGAATCCCTATTGTGAATGGTGGATCCTGTGTTATCTACTGTATATAGAGTGTTATCAGCATTGTACAGGAGGAGGAGGTGAGCTGTGACATCACCTATGGAATGGTGGATCCTGTGTTATCTACTGTATATAGAGGTGTTATCAGTCATTGTACAGAGAGGAGGTGAGCTGTGACATCACCTATTGTGAATGGTGGATCTGTGTTATCTACTGTATATAGAGGTGTTATCAGTCATTGTACAGGAGGAGAGGTGAGCTGTGAATCACCTATTGTGAATGGTGGATCCTGTGTTATCTACTGTATATAGAGTGTTATCAGTCATTGTACAGGAGGAGGAGTGAGCTGTGACATCACCTATGTGAATGGTGGATCCTGTGTTATCTACTGTATATAGAGGTTATCAGTCATTGTACAGGAGGAGGAGTGAGCTGTGACATCACCTATTGTGAATGGTGGATCTGTGTTATCTACTGTATATAGAGTGTTATCAGTCATTGTACAGAGAGGAGGTGAGCTGTGACATCACCTATTGTGAATGGTGATCCTGGTTATCTACTGTATATAGAGGTGTTATCAGCATTGTACAGGGGGGAGTGAGCTGTGACATCCCTATTGGAATGTGGATCCTGTGTTATTACTGTATATGAGTGTTATCAGTCATTGTACAGGAGGGGAGGTGAGCTGTGACACCACCTATCGAATGGTGGATCCTGTGTTACTACTGTATATAGAGGTGTTATCAGTCATTGTACAGGAGAGGAGGGAGCTGTGACACACCTATTGTGAATGGTGGATCCTGTGTTATCTACTGTTATAGAGGTGTTATCAGCATTGTACAGGAGGGGAGGTGAGCTGTGATATCCTATTGTGAATGGTGGATCCTTGTTATCTACTGTATATAGAGTGTTATCAGTCATTGTACAGGAGGAGGAGGTGAGCTGTGAACACTATTGGAATGGTGGATCCTGTGTTATCTACTGTATATAGAGTGTTATCATCATTGTACAGAGGAGGAGGTGAGCTGTGACATCACCTATTGTGAATGGTGGATCCTGTGTTATCTACTGTATATAGAGGTGTTATCACATTGGATCTATGGATGATCTGTGTTACTACTGTATAAGAGTGTTACAGCATTGTAAGGAGGGAGGTGACTGGACACCACCTATCGAATGGTGGATCCTGTGTTACTACTGTATATGAGGTGTTATCAGTCATTGTACAGAGAGGAGGTAGCTGGACACACTATGATGGGGATCTGTGTTCTACTGTAAAGGTGTTATCAGTCATTGTACAGGAGGAGGAGTGAGCTGTGACATCACCTATGGAAGTGGATCCTGTGTTATCTACTGTATAGAGAGTTATCAGTCATTGTACAGGAGAGGAGGTGAGCTGTGACATCACCTATGTGAATGGTGGATCCTGTGTTATCTACTGTATATAGAGTGTTTCAGTCATTGTACAGAGGAGGTGGCTGTGACATCACCTATTGTGAAGGTGGATCCTGTGTTATCTATGTATATAAGGTGTATCAGTCATTGTACAGAGAGGAGGTGAGCTGACATCACCTATTGTGAAGGTGGATCCTGTGTTACTACTGATATGATATACACATGTAAGAGGAGGCAGTGAGCTGTGACATCCCTATTGTGAATGTGGACCTGGTTACTACGTAAGAGGTGTTATCAGCATGTAAGGAGGAAGTACTGTGACATCACATAGGAATGTGGCTGGTATCTATGATATAGAGTTTATCAGCATTGTACAGAGGAGAGTGAGCTGTGACATCCCTATTGGAATGGTGGATCGTGTATCTATGTAATAGAGTATACAACATTATACAGGAGGAGTGAGCTGGACCACCTATCGCGAATGGTGGATCCTGTGTACTACTGAATGAGTGACAGCATTGTACAGGGAGGAGTGACTGTGACATCACCTATGAATGGTGGACCTGTGTTACTACGTATAGAGAGGTGTTAACAGAATTGTACAGAGAGAGTGAGCAGTGAAAATCCTATTGTGAATGTGATCCTGTGTTATTACTGAATAGATAGTATCAGTATTGTACAGGAGAAGTTGAGAGCATGTGACACCCACCAGATGGACCTGTGTTATCTACTGTATATAGACGTGTTATCAGTCATTGTACAGGAGGAGGAGGTGACTGTGACATCACCTATTGTGAATGGTGGTCCTGTGTTATCTACTGTATATAGAGGTGTTATCAGTCATTGTACAGGAGGAGGTGAGCAGTGATACCTATTGTGAATGGTGGATCCTGTGTTATCTACTGTATATAGAGAGTTATCAGCATTGTACAGGAGGAGGAGGAGGTAGCTGGAATCACCTATTGTGAATGGTGGATCCTGTGTTAATCTACTGTATATAGAGGTGTTATCAGTCATTGTACAGGAGGAGGAGGTGAGCTGTGACATCACCTATTGTGAATGGTGGATCCTGTGTTATCTACTGTATATAGAGGTGTATCAGTCATTTTACAGGAGGAGGTGAGCTGTGACATCACCTATCGCGATGGTGGATCCTGTGTTATCTACTGATATAGAGGTGTTATCAGTCAATGTACAGGAGAGGAGGTGAGCTGTAATACTATTGTGAATGGTGGATCCTGTGTTATCTACTGTATATAGAGGTGTTATCAGTCATTGTACAGGAGGAGAGTGACCTGTGACATCACTATTGTGAATGGTGGATCCTGTGTATCTACTGTATATACGAGGTGTTATCAGTCATTGTACAGGAGGAGGTGAGCTGGGCATCACCTATGTGAATGGTGGATCCTGTGTTATCATACTGTATATAGAGAGTATATCAGTCATTGTACAGGAGGAGGAGGTGAGCTGTGACATACCTATTGTGAATGGTGGATCCTGTGTTATTACTGTATATAAGGTGTTATCAGTCATTGTACAGGAGGAGGAGGTGAGCTGTGACCACCTATCGGAATGGTGGATCCTGTTTAATACTGTATATAGAGGTGTTATCAGTCATTGTAGCAGGAGAGGAGGTGACTGTGACTCACCTATGTGAATGGTGATCCTGTGTTATCTACTGTATAGAGTGTTATCAGTCATTGTACAGGAGGAGGAGGTGAGCTGTGACATCAACCTATCGCGAATGGTGGATCCTGTGTTATCTACTGTATAAGAGTGTTATCAGTCATTGTACAGGAGGAGGAGGTGAGCTGTATCACCTATTGTGAATGGTGGATCCTGTGTTATCTACTGTATATAGAGGTGTTATCTGTTATGATTTGGTAGCTGAGGACAGCAGGCAAAAACGGCAATACACCAGAGAGGTTGGAATCTACTGGATTGCAGTACCCTGACTAACCACCACAACTAAAGGCAGCCGTGGAGCGTTCCTACGTTGGTCCTAGACGCCTCGTCACAGCCTGAGAGGTTAACTACACCTAAAGATAGAAAGAGGAAAGCTATCTGCCCCGGAGCAGATCCCCAAAGAACATAGGAAGCCCCCAAACATGTAATGGCGGTTAGACAAGAGGTAATACAGACACAGACAGAAAATAGTATGAGCAAACGTTGGGGCCCAATCTACCTGGACAGAAAAGGATAGGAAGGACACTTACTGCAATCCAAAAAACCCTAAAAAATACCAACTCTACTAATTGCAAAAACACCTGAGATCACACGACCTCTACCACCTAAATTAGTTCTCTGGTGTCAAAAAATTAAGCCGCAGCCACTGAAAAAACTGGAAAAGGCAAATGAACAAATAACAGTGGCTCAGATAAACTGAGAGGAGCACAAGCCCCCGGAGGGGACCTGGCTGACCTCCACAGAAGTGCAGGGAACAATGCAAAAAGCAAGCACAAAAATAAAAGCAGAAAATATCTTATCTGATAGCAGAAGATGCAGGCAAGACTCAGCAAGCTTCCAAGTGAACAAGGAACCACAGTTGAGACAAGAACAATTGATCACCGGCAACCATGATGGGAGGGAACCTCCCTTATATAAGACCAGTCTGTAACTCCTGATTGCCAATCCTCATTGAATGGTTCAGTACTGTTTGTAACCACCAGAGGGAGCTTCTGCTCAGAATTCATTTCTAACACATTCACAACAGTAACCCCCCCCTTGAGGAGGGGTCACCGAACCCTCATTTGGGCAACCAGGTCAGTCAGGATGAGCTCTGTGATACGCCCGGATCAGTCTCCTAGCATGGATGTCAGAAGCAAACACCCAAGAATTGTCCTCCTGACCATAACCTCTCCACTTAACCAAATACTGGAGTTTCCGTCTAGAAAAACGAGAATCCAATATTTTCTCAACCACATACTCCAGATTGCCCTCAACCAAAACAGGGTCAGGAGGCGCAGCCATAGGAACCACTGGCTCGACAAACCTCTTCAATAAGGACTTGTGGAACACGTTATGGATCTTAAATGTCCCTGGAAGAAGTAAACGAAAGGAAACCGGATTAAGAATCTCCAAGATCTTATAAGGTCCAATGAACCTAGGCTTAAACTTAGGAGATGCAACTCTCATAGGGATATTTCTTGAGGACAACCAGACCAAGTCCCCCACTTCAAACCGAGGACCATCAGTCCTATGCCGGTTGGCAAACCGCTGGGCCCTCTCCTGAGAGAGGGACAACCTCTCCACTACCTGGTCCCAAATCTGCTGCATACGCTCCACAACAGAGTCAACACCTGGACAGACAGAAGCCTCCGTCTGTCCCGAAGAAAATCGAGGGTGAAACCCAAAATTGCAGAAAAATGGAGACAGCAAAGTGGCAGAGCTAGCCCTATTATTAAGCGCAAACTCAGCCAAAGGCAAAAAAGAGACCCAGTCATCTTGATCAGCAGACACAAAGCATCTCAGATAAGTCTCCAATGTCTGGTTTGTTCTCTCAGTTTGTCCATTGGTCTGAGGATGAAAAGCCGAGGAGAAAGACAATTGAACACCAAGTTTAGAACAAAAAGTCCTCCAAAATCTGGAAACAAACTGGACTCCTCTGTCAGACACAATGTTCTCAGGAATGCCGTGTAACCGAACCACGTGCTGAAGGAACAAAGGCACCAATTCGGAGGAGGAAGGCAACTTAGGTAATGGCACAAGATGTATCATTTTGGAAAACCTATCACAAATCACCCAGATAACGGTCATTCTCTGAGAAACAGGGAGGTCGGAAAAGAAATCCATAGAGATATGAGTCCATGGTCTCTTGGGCACAGGCAATGGCATCAACAAACCACTGGAGTGAGAGCAAGGCTTGGAGCGAGAGCAAGTCCCGCAGGACTGCACAAATTCCCTGACGCCACGAGACAAAGTAGGCCACCAAAAGGACCGACTAACTAAGTCTCTGGTAACAAAAATTCCGGGATGACCGGCCAACGCGGATCAATGAATCTCAGACATCACACTCTTTTTCCACCGGTCTGGGACAAACAATTTCCCAATAGGGCAGCGCTCGGGTTTATCCTCCTGACACCCTTCCAGAGCCAGTCTCAAATTGGGCGAGATGGTGGAAAGAACTACACCCTCTTTCAAAATAACAGCAGGATCAGATAACTCAGGAGAGTCCGCAAGGAAACTCCTCGAGAGGGCATCCGCCTTAACATTCTTAGTGCCAGGAAGAAAGGAAACCACAAAATTAAAACGTGTGAAAAACAAGGCCCACCTGGCCTGTCTAGGATTAAGTCGCTTGGCTGATTCCAGATAAACCAGATTCTTATGGTCCGTGAAGACCACCACCTGATGTTTGGCTCCCTCCAGCCAATGTCTCCACTCTTCAAAAGCCCACTTCATGGCCAATAACTCCCGATTACCCACGTCATAATTACGTTCAGTTGGAGAAAATTTTCGAGAGAAAAAGGCACAAGGGTTACTTTTAGAGGTCTCTGGATCTCTTTGGGACAAAATGGCACCTGCCCCAATTTCAGAGGCATCAACCTCCACCTGAAATGGCAGAGAAACATCAGGCTGCCGTAGAACAGGAGCAGAAGTGAATCTCTGCTTAAGTTCCTGAAACGCAGAGACTGCTTCAGGAGGCCAATTCACCACATGAGAACCCTTTTTGGTCAAATCAGTCAATGGTTTAACAATAACAGAGAAATTACCAATAAATTTATGATAAAAATTGGCAAAACCCAAGAATCTCTGAAGAGCCTTTAATGAAGTAGTTTGGACCCAATCACAGATGGCCTGAACCTTGACCGGGTCCATTTCAATAACAGACGGAGACAAAATGAATCCCAGAAATGAGATCCTCTGTACGCCAAAAAGACACTTTGATCCCTTCACATACACAGTATTCTCTCTCAAAATCTGGAACACAGTCCGAACATGTTTCTCATGAGAGTCCCAGTCATTGGAAAAAATAAAGATATCATCCAAATAAACAATCAGAAATTTATCCACAAAATCCCTGAAAATGTCATTCATGAAGGACTGGAAGACAGAAGGAGCATTAGTGAGCCCAAAGGGCATCACTAGGTACTCAAAATGCCCCTCTGGGGTATTAAACGCCGTCTTCCATTCATCCCCATGCTTAATGCGAATAAGGTTATACGCCCCCCTGAGGTCAAGCTTGGTAAACCAAGTAGCACTTTTCACCCTGGAAAACAGGTCAGAAATCAAGGGTAATGGATATTGATATTTCACAGTGATATTGTTCAAGAGACGATAATCAATACACGGCCTTAATGAACCATCCTTTTTGGCCACAAAGAAAAAACCGGTACCCAAGGGTGAAGAGGATGGTCTGATATGACCCTTCTCCAATGACTCCTTGATATAAGACCGCATAGCGTCATGTTCAGGTACAGACAAGTTAAAAAGGCGACCTTTAGGGAATTTACTACCAGGCACTAATTCAATAGCGCAGTCATAGCTACTATGGGGGGGCAAGGATGCAGATATACTATTGCTAAACACATCAGAAAAACCCACAACGTTTAGCAAAATCAAAATCCATCAGGTTAATAGCTGCTCCCGAATCAACAAAAGCCTGAGCAGAAAATGTGGACAGGGAGCAAATCAGGGTAACAGTCAACAGAAATTTAGTCTGAACACTACCCAAGACAACTGAGCGTGCAAAACGTCTTCCCCGCTTAGGGCAGACTGAAATAGTATGAGAGGCGTCACCACAGTAGAAACATAACCCATTGCGTTTTCGAAACTCATGACGCTGTGCCCCAGAAGCCACTCTATCACACTGCATGGACTCAGAAGCTGGTTCACAAGGCAACACTATTCCACGCATACCTCTACGCTCACGCAAACGTCTGTCAATTTGAATCGCTAATGACATAGAATCATTGAGACCAGAGGGAGCAGGGAAACCCACCATAACATCTTTTACATTCTCTGACAGACCCTTCCGAAAAAGGGCTGCCAAAGCATCATCATTCCATTTGGTCAGGACTGCCCACTTTCGGAATTTCTGACAGTACAACTCAGCGTCCTCAAGCCCCTGATTTAATGCCAACAAGGTTTTTTCAGCTTGATCAGTGACATTAGGTTCATCGTACAATAACCCCAGAGCCAGAAAAAATGCATCAACATTACTCAAAACAGGGTCCCCAGGTGTCAGGGAAAAAGCCCAATCCTGAGGATCGCCGCGCAGGAAAGAGATGACAATTTGAACCTGCTGTACTGCGTTCCCTGAGGACTTAGGTTTTAAGGCAAAAAACAACTTACAGTTATTTTTGAAATTCAGAAATTTAGCTCGATCCCCAAAAATAAATCTGGCATGGGGATCCTAGGTTCCACAACAGGCAACCCAGCAAGATAGGCAGCAATACTCCGAACTTCAGTGGCAAGCTGATCCACACGGCCAGACAACTGTGCAAACTCCATTGAGAGAAAAAAAAATCCTCCTCAGCACCCAGAGAAAAAGAGGGAAAAAATGCAACAAACAGAGAAAAAAAAATTTCTGACAACTTCCTTTTTTCTTTTTCCTTTTACTATTTTTCCCTTCTGTTGAGTACCATATAATTTTCAGTTTGGCCGGTCATACTGTTATAATTTGGTAGCTGAGGAGAGCAGGCAAAAACGGCAATACACCAGAGAGGTTGGAAACTACTGGATTGCAGTACCCTGACTAACCACCACAACTAAAGGCAGCCGTGGAGCATTCCTACGTTGGTCCTAGACGCCTCGTCACAGCCTGAGAGGTTAACTACACCTAAAGATAGAAAGAGGAAAGCTATCTGCCCCGGAGCAGATCCCCAAAGAACATAGGAAGCCCCCAAACATGTAATGGCGGTTAGACAAGAGGTAATACAGACACAGACAGAAAATAGTATGAGCAAACGTTGGGGCCCAATCTACCTGGACAGAAAAGGATAGGAAGGACACTTACTGCAATCCAAAAAACCCTAAAAAATACCAACTCTACTAATTGCAAAAACACCTGAGATCACACGACCTCTACCACCTCAATTAGTTCTCTGGTGTCACAAAACTAAGCCGCAGCCACTGAAAAAACTGGAAAAGGCAAATGAACAAATAACAGTGGCTCAGATAAACTGAGAGGAGCACAAGCCCCCGGAGGGGACCTGGCTGACATCCACAGAAGTGCAGGGAACAATGCAAAAAGCAAGCACAAAAATAAAAGCAGAAAATATCTTATCTGATAGCAGAAGATGCAGGCAAGACTCAGCAAGCTTCCAAGTGAACCAGGAACCACAGTTGAGACAAGAACAATTGATCACCGGCAACCATGATGGGAGGGAACCTCCCTTATATAAGACCAGTCTGTAACTTCTGATTGCCAATCCTCATTGAATGGTTCAGTACTGTTTGTAACCACCAAAGGGAGCTTCTGCTCAGAATTCATTTCTAACAAATTCACAACAGTTATCAGTCATTGTACAGGAGGAGGAGGTGAGCTGTGATATCACCTATTGTAAATGGTGGATCCTGTGTTATCTACTGTATATAGAGGTGTTGTCAGTCATTGTACAGGAGGAGGAGGTGAGCTGTGACACCACTTATTGTGACTGGTGGATCCTGTGTTATCTACTGCACATAGAGGGGTTATCAGTCATTGTACAGGAGGAGGTGAGCTGTGACACCACTTATTGTGAATGGTGGATCCTGTGTTATCTACTGTACATAGTGGGGTTATCAGTCATTGTACAGGAGGAGGAGGTGAGCTGTGACATCATCTATTGTGACTGTAAAGGTACTGCCACACTACACAATCCCGCTAGCGATTTCGTTAGCGTCGCATACTAATGAGATCGCTAGCGGGATTGTTTCTATATCGCTAGTGGCTACCTATTTTAGTGATGTCGTTAGGACGCTATCGCGGTTAGCGATCTCCTTAATGACTTTAGCGGTACAAAAGTACCGCTAAATCGCTAAAAAAGGTGCCACACTCAGCGATTAGATACTTACCCAGCGGGGCGCCAGCGACGAAAATAGGGTCCGGAACGATTCCAGCGACGAGCGAGATCACAGCAGGAAGCTCGTCGCTGGCAGATGCCGCACACAACAACATCGCTAACGGGATCGCTAAATAGTGACGTTTTTTAGCGATCCCGTTAGCGATGTTGTTTAGTGTGGCATACCCTTTAGTTATGTGATATCTACCATTTACAGAGGTGTTATCAGTCATTGTGCAGGAAGAGGAGGTGAGATATCTCCTATTGTGAATAGTGGATCCTGTGTTATCTATTGTACAGAGAGGTGTTATCAGTCATTGTACAGGAGGAGGAGGTGAGCTGTGACATCAACTATTGTGAATGATGAATCCTGTGTTATCTATTGTACAGAGAAGTGTTATCAGTCATGCACATGACAGTGTGGAAAACAATGGATGTTCAGGCCCTCCATTCAGATTGGGGTCTGAGTTCGGGTATTGTTCTGGTACCCTAATTTAACTTTTTTAACTGTTTGGCCGAACCCGCTGAAATGAACATACAGGGGCTCACCCATCCTTTAAAGGGGTTGTCTGGTGAAAACAAGTTAATTTACAAATCGTGGAATTTTTATCCCTATTACTAAATGGAGTGTCAGGTGGGAAGCTGCTCCTCTGCTCTTGCAGCTGTTTCATGTCAGACTGCCACCATTGACATATGGCAGGGGCATCACGTGATTGCTACAGCCCTATCATTCCTAAAATCTGTCATGTGACGGCCCCCCACTGGATCTTGATGACGGATGTCCAGTAGGGGACACAGATGCCAGCGCGGTAAGTGGCGCCCCTTAGAGAGGTGAGTGTATAATATATTATAGTATATCTTATCAGAGAAATCTGCTTCTTGTTCTCTCAGGACGGATCATTAAAAATGCTCAATTTAGGGGTAAAATCTGTATTCAATGAAGACAGAATGTTATATTACATAGGAGATGACAGTTGGTGCTGATAAGATTCCAGAAGGGACGGAAGAGGATGGAGATAGAGCTCCTCCCCTTTCCCACTACATAGAATCTTATCAGCACCAACTGTCATTTCCTATCTCCTCAATGCAACAGTCTGTCTTCATTGAATACAGATTTTACCCCTATATTGAGAATTTTGAGAATGAATCAGTCTGATAAGCTTTATTACAAAGTTTCTTATGCTCATGTGCACTATTGATTTATGAAATAAAAATTAAAATGAAGGTTAGTGTATAACCCCTTTCTGACATAGGACGTACTATCCCGTCCATGTGACCTGTGCCCGTTTGACCATGGACGGGATAGTACGTCATACGTGATCAGCCGAGATCACGGGGGGAGTGCGGCCGATCGCGGCCGGTGTGTCAGCTGTACTAAGTGCCAGGAGTCATCACGGATCGCTCCCGGCACTTTAACCCCCAGAACACTGCGATCAAACAAGATCGCAGTGTTCCGGTGCCGGCAGAGGCATCACGAGAAGCATCGGCAGGGAGGGGGCTCCCTGCGTGCTTCCCTCAGAACAACGATGAGATCGCCTTGCTCTGAGCGTCTCCATGGAGAGCCCCGGCTCCAAGATGGCCGCGGGGAACTTTCAGGTCCTACAGTGAGGTGGCTTGTCAGTGCCTGCTGAGAGCAGGCGCCTGCAAGCCTCCTGCACTGCCTGTCAGATCGCTAATCTGACATAGTGCAGTGCAAAGTGTCAGATCAGCGATCTGACTTTATATAGTAATATCCCATACTGGGACAATGTAAAAAAGTAAAAACAAAAATTAACATGTGTAAAAATATTTTTTTTAAAAATCCTAAATAATAAAAAAAAAATTTCCCCAATAAATACATTTCTTTATGCAAATTTAAAAAAAAACAATAAAAGTACACATATTTAGTATCGCCGCGTCCGTAACGACCCGACCTATAAAACTGTCCCACTAGTTAACCCCATAAAAAAAAACAAGGCAAAAAAACTTGCTTTTCATCATACCGCCAAACAAAAAGTGGAATAACACGCGATCAAAAAGACGGATATAAACAAACATGGTACCGCTGAAAATGTCATCCTGTCCCGCAAAAAACGAGCCACCATACAGCATCATCAGTGAAAAAATAAAAAAGTTATAGCTCGCAGAATAAAGCGATGCAAAAATAATTATTATTTATTGTGATGGAAATATATATGTATTTCATGTATTCAATGTATATTCATATATATTGAGGTAGATCTCACTTGCTAAAACTCTGTACCCACACATATCTATGCAAAGCTGACACAAGCTATAATCAGTTGCTTAAGACATGACCCCTGGCCCACATAAGTCAGGCTGGTGCAAGAGATAGACAGCTCATAGGGACTTTCTCAGAACATGAAAAAGGGAACTAAAGGCAGATGGTCTGAGTAGATGGCTACTTTCTGCTGAGAACGCAGGAGAGCTAGGACAAGGGTAATAAATCGTCAAATCAGCCTTTGTTAAGATAGAGTTAAAGAAAACTGCATACACTCATATATTCAAACAGCCAATAATCTAGCAGCTTCTAATTGTATGTTAATTAAATAACCACCCCCTTTTGTAAATGTATAAGACTATGTGATAGTAATAAAGCCATCAGTATTGATGGAATGTTATGCTGGCACTTTTGAGTGGACAGTGTTCATTTCCAGAGAGCTTTAAAAATACTCATTTAATTTGGGAACAGCAGAAGCAAACATGGGGATAGATTTATCCTAACCAAATTTCCATAACATTGTATAAAATTGTTTTTATTGTATAAAAGCACCAAAACCTAAAAAAATGATATAAATGAGGTATCGCTGTACTCGTACTAACCCGAAGAATAAAATTGCCTTATCAATTTTACCAAATGCGGAACGGTGTAAATACCCCCCAAAAGAAATTCATGAATTGCTGGTTTTTGTTCATTCTGCTTCCCAAAATCGTAATAAAAAGCGATCAAAAAATGAAATGTGCCCGAAAATGGTACCAATATAAATGTCATCTTGTCCCGCAAAAAACAAGACCTCACATGACTCTGTGGGCCAAAATATGGAAAAATTATAGCTCTCAAAATGTGGTGATGCAAAAACTATTTTTTGCAATAAAAAGCATCTTTTAGCGTGTGACAGCTGCCAAACATAAAAACCCGATATAAAAATCCGCTATAAATAGTAAATCAAACCCTCCTTTATCACCCCCTTAGTTAGGGAAAAATAATAAAATAAAAAAAATGTATTTATTTCCATTTTTTCATTAGGGTTAGGGTTAGGGCTAAAGTTAGGGTTGGGGCTAAAGTTAGGGTTAGGTTTAGGTTGGGGCTAAAGTTAGGGTTAGGGTTAAGGCTAAAGTTAGGGTTAGGCTTAGGGTTGGGGCTAAAGTTATGGTTAGGGTTTGGATTAGGGTTAGGGTTAGAGTTGGGATTAGGGTTAGGGGTGTGTTAGGGTTAGGTTTGTGGTTAGGGTTATGGCTAGGGCTGGGATTAGGGTTAAGGGCGTGTTGGGGTTAGGGTTGGAGTTAGAATTGGGTGGTTTCCACTGTTTAGCCTCATCAGGGGCTCTCCAACGCAACATGGCATCCGATCTTAATTCCAGCCAATTCTGTGCTGAAAAAGTCAAATTGCGCTCCTTCCCTTCCAAGCTCTGTTGTGCGCCCAAACAGTGGTTTACCCCCACATATAGGGTGTCGGCGTACTCAGGACAAATTGTACAACAACTTTTGGGGTCCAATTTCTCCTGTTACCCTTGTGAAAATAAAATATTGTGGGCAAAAGATCATTTTTGTAAAATATATGATTTTTTATTTTTACTACTCTATGTTATAAACTTCTGTGAAGAACTTGGGGGTTCAAAGTGCTCACCACACATCTAAATAAGTTCCTTACGGGGTCTAGTTTCCAAAATGGTGTCACTTGTGGGGGGTTTCCACTGTTTAGGCACATCAGGGTCTCTCCAAACGCGATATGGAGTCCAATCTCAATTCCAACCAATTTTGCATTGAAAGGTCAAAAGGTGCTCCTTCCCTTCCAAGGTCTGCCTTGTGCTCAAACAGTGGTTTACCTGCATATATAGGATATCAGTGTACTCAGAACATATTGTAAAACAACTTTTGGGGTCCAATTTCTCCTGTTACCCTTGGGAAAATAAAAAAAAATTGGTTCTGAAGTACATTTTTGGTGAATAAAAGTTAAACTTTTGGTTATTTTCTATCATAGAAACCCCTCAAAGTGACTTCAAATGTGATGTGGTCCCTAAAAAAAAAATGGTGTTGTAAAAATGAGAAATTGCTGTTTAACTTTTAACCCTTAAAACTTCCTAACAAAAAAAAATTTGGTTCCAAAATCGTGCTGATGTAAAGTAGACATGTGGGAAATGTTACTTATGAAGTAGTTTATGTGACATATCTCTGTGATTTAAGGGCGTGAAAATCCAAATTTGGAAAATTGTGAAATTTTCCAAATTTTCGCCAAATTTCCGTTTTTTTTCACAAATAAACGCAAGTCATAGCAAAGAACTTTTACCACTGTCATGAAGTACAATATGTCACAAGAAAACATTGTCAGAATTACCAGGATACATTGAAGCGTTCCAAAGTTATTATCTCATAAAGGGACAGTGGTCAGAATTGTAAAAATTGGCCTGGTCATTAACATGCAAGCCACCCTTGGGGGTAAAGGGTTTAGACCCCCCCAGGTGGTAATCTAGAGAGGCATTTTGGATGGTTAACCCTGAATCCAGACTGAATCTGCGTATGATCCATTACTGATGGGATTGTGTATTCACATGTTTCTTTTCTCCTCGCAGTTCCCTGATTTCTGTAGTACATGAATCGTCTTTCCATTCAGTTTCCTTCCTTTTCTGGATATATATCTTGTGTGCAACATTTTGCAAACAGTTTATGTGAACACGACGTGCCGTGAATATCAGTCCGAGGTTTTTTCATTTTTATTATTCAGCGGCCAGTTCACATAGTGGTTTGTGGTTTGAATGCTAAGATTATCTGCCGGGCATCCTCTTGTTCTGACATCGCACGTATCCGCTCATTATCTGGAAGCTGCGGGGTGGTATTGGCATTTTAGCGCTGGGCAGAGATCAGAAATGCTGGTTTTACACACACGCCCGCTGTCATTATATGCAGGATTAGGATATCACTTACTCTGGAACTTTCCCAAACTCCTCCAGCTGTTCAGCTTCTGCTGCGTAAATCTTGGCATATTCCCGGGCGGTGTTTTGTACATAACATTCCTGTAAAGTAAAGTAGCATATGTTCATTTAATACATGATCTACTATACAGAAGTAATATGATCATACAGCAGATCTCAGAATTGGGGGGAAAAAAGGAGCAAAGGAGTCCAAAATGTATCCCTATAAGTGGTGCTGCTCGTTTTTATTCTTTACAAAGGGCTGTAAATTCTCTGCTTTATATTAATAAGGAGCTAAAGAAGGAGCTGAACTTTTTTGTATTTATTAACCTGTCTTTGCAAAGTTATGAATCTTTGTAACACACTCCATTAATTTATCTTCTTTAGCTTCTTTTTCTCCCAAACTCCACATTGAAAAAGTTGTTTCAGCCGCCTTCTTTATACACTTAGAGCAGCACCAAGCAAACTGCAGCCCCAAGCAAACTGCAGCCCAAGCAACTGCGCCCAAGCAAACTGCAGCCCCAAGAACTGCAGCCCAAGCAAACTGACAGCCCAAGCAAACTGCAGGCCCGGGGCACATCCGGCCCTCTGGTTTTCGAGTTTGATCCGTGGAGCGAGACAGCAGAGGCTGAAACAGTGACCATGGGCCGCACCCTGCTCGTGCCCTCAGGATAAGACACGGTGAATACATTTGGGGGGATGGACCACCAGATCCATCTTCCACCAATCAACGTGTGAGACAGCAGAAGTGATGGTGTCATTTCATTGTGCTGCTGCTGAGACTCAGTGCACACGAGACAGGAGCAGAGGAACAGGAGTGATGTATGTGTTTTTTGTTTTTTTTATGTTTATGGGATATTTGTTATGTATATAGGAGGCTATATGGAGCTCACACTATATATGGAGGCTATGTGGGGCTCACACTGTATATGGAGGCTATGTGGGGCTCACACTATATATGGAGGCTATGTGGGGCTCACACTATATATGGAGGCTATGTGGGGCTCACACTGTATATGGAGGCTTTGTGGGGCTCACACTTATATGGAGGCTATGTGGGGCTCACACTGTATATGGAGGCTATGTGGGGCTCACATTGTATATGGAGGCTATGTGGGCTCACATTGTATATGGAGGCTATGTGGGGCTCACATATATATGGAGGCTATGTGGGGCTCACACTGTATATGGAGGCTATGTGGGGCTCACACTATATATGGAGGCTATGTGGGGCTCAAACTATATATGGAGGCTATGTGGGGCTCACACTGTATATGGAGGCTATGTGGGGCTCACATTGTATATGAGGCTATGTGGGGCTCACACTATATATGGAGGCTATGTGGGGCTCACACTGTATATGGAGGCTATGTGGGGCTCACATTTATGGAGGCTATGTGGGGCTCACACTGTATATGGAGGCTATGTGGGTGCTCACACTATATATAGAGGCTATGTGGGCTCACACTATATATGGAGGCTATGTGGGGCTCACACTGTATATGGAGGCTATGTGGGGCTCACACTGTGTATGGAGGCTATGTGGGGCTCACCCTATATATGGAGGCTATGTGGGGCTCACACTATATATGTAGGCTATGTGGGCTCACACTTATATGGAGGCTATGTGGGGCTCACACTTATATGGAGGCTATGTGGGGCTCCATTATATATGGAGGCTATGTGGGGCTCACACTATATATGGAGGCTATGTGGGGCTCACACTATATATGGAGGCTATGTGGGGCTCACACTGTATATGGAGGCTATGTGGGGCTCACATGTATATGGAGGCTATGTGGGGCTCACACTGTATACTGGAGGCTATGTGGGGCTCACACTATATATGGAGGCTATGTGGGGCTCACACTATATATGGAGGCTATGTGGGGCTCACACTATATATGTAGGCTATGTGGGGCTCACACTATATATGGAGGCTATGTGGGGCTCACACTTATATGGAGGCTATGTGGGGCTCACACTGTATATGGAGGCTATGTGGGGCTCACACTGTAAATATGGAGGCTATGTGGGGCTCACATATATATGGGGCTATGTGGGGCTCACACTATATATGGAGGCTATGTGGGGCTCACACTATATATGGAGGCTATGTGGGGCTCACACTGTATATGGAGGCTATGTGGGGCTCACATTATATGGAGGCTATGTGGGGCTCACACTGTGTATGGAGGCTATGTGGGGCTCACACTATATATGTAGGCTATGTGGGGCTCACACTATATATGGAGGCTATGTGGGGCTCACACTTTTATGGAGGCTATGTGGGGCTCACACTGTATAATTTGGGGGGCTATGTGGGGCTCACACTATTATGGAGGCTATGTGGGGCTCACACTATACTTGGAGGCTATGTGGGGCTCACACTTATTATGGAGGGCTATGTGGGGCTCACACTATATATGGAGCTATGTGGGGCTCACACTGTATATGGAGGCTATGTGGGGCTCACACTGTATAATATGGAGGCTATGGGGGGTCACACTATATATGGAGGCTATGTGGGGTCACACTTATATGGAGGCTATGTGGGCTCACACTTAAAATTGGGGCCCAAA
>JARQOD010000001.1:976566367-976596638 GCA_033576555.1 Oophaga sylvatica | reverse complement strand
CTATGTGGGGCTCCCACTATATATAGGCTATGTGGGCTCACACTGTATATGGAGGCTATGTGGGGCTACACTGTATTTGGAGGCTATGTGGGCTCACACTATATATGTAGGCTATGTGGGGCTCACACTATATATGGAGGCTATGTGGGGCTCACACTATATATGGAGGCTATGTGCGGCTCACACTATATATGGAGGCTATGTGGGGCTCACACTGTATATGGAGGCTATGTGTGGGCTCACACTGTATACATGGAGGCTATGTGGGGCTCACACTATATATGGAGGCTATGTGGGGCTCACACTATATATGGAGGCTATGTGGGGCTCACACTATATATGGAGGCTATGTGGGGCTCACACTATATATGGAGGCTATGTGGGGCTCACACTATATATGGAGGCTATGTGGGCTCACACTATATATGGAGGCTATGTGGGGCTCACACTATATATGGAGGCTATGTGGGGCTCACACTGTATATGGAGGCTATGTGGGGCTCACACTATATGGAGGCTATGTGGGGCTCACACTATATATGGAGGCTATGTGGGGCTCACACTGGATATGGAGGCTATATGGGGCTCACACTATATATGTAGGCTATGTGGGGCTCACACTATATATGGAGGCTATGTGGGGCTCACACTGTATATGTAGGCTATGTGGGGCTCACACTGTATATGGAGGCTATGTGGGGCTCACACTGTATATGGAGGTTATGTGGGGCTCACACTGTATACATGGAGGCTATGTGGGGTTCACACTTATATGGAGGCTATGTGGGGCTCACACTGTATATGGAGCTATGTGGGGCTCACACTGTATACATGGAGGCTATGTAATCTTTAACTTTAGGCCTTTTAGAAATCATTTAATCTTCAACTATCTTAACTGTTCACAATAACAGTAATTTTGACCAGGGGTGCCCAAACTTTTACAAAATTGACAGGTCTCTCCCTGCATGTGCATGTAGGGAAAGACTTGTTACTCAAGGGAAGCAAGCAGGGAGAAGCCGCCGGGGACACTCCTGTCCGACTAGTCTCCTGTGAGACTCTGTGGCTTTTAAACCATGTTTTTCTCGAAAACACCACAGCATTTCAGAGATAAACATTTATGGCTAAAATCATGTAGCCAGTGTCTGATACATGCTCCCTGTAGATCAGGCAGCATGTTCCAGCTTTCCGGTTCCCTTTAAGTTACTTTTTAAATGATAACTTTGAGATTGTCTACAGTCACCACCAGAGGGAGCTGCCTACATATGGATTGATACACCTCCTAATTACAGTGCTTGTCTGGTCTAAAATGGGTTAAAACAAGCAACTTTGCAATTTACCTTGTATTAAAAGTCCTATCTGTTGTAAAGAATGAAAGGATGTTTAATTCTTTAGCTTACTACTCATTGCTTAGGTTGAAGGCCACACCAGCAGATTTTCAGAGGTGACCGGTTTCCTAAGCAAGGTGCACAAGCATGCTGGATCTGCCCAGCTTCAGCCCCCTGCTCTCCTCTACTGCTGCAAAGAAAAAGTTGCCTCTGCTCAAAGCATTGAAGAATTCACAGTTTGTTCCAGTGTCTCAAGTATGCCTGTCATTCATCAGTAGCACATCGCCCCCAGGGAGCAGGAAGCCATGTGGCAGAGAAGCAGCGTGCTCCTGAAGACAGAAGATGAGACAAACCCTTTCTAATCATTGTTGTATACAGTGAGCTCCTCCTAGTGGCAGATACACAAAGACAGAATTTTTCTTTCTCCAAGGCCTGTAAATCTTTATCAATTGCACCATGTTGTTACCTAATTTGCGCAATCGGTTTTAGCCTCCCAAGAGTTTTGGCTTCCTGACTAAAGGTACTGCCACACTACACGATCCCGCTAACGATCTCGTTAGCGTCGCATACTAATGAGATCACTAGCGGGATCGTTATAATATCGCTAGTAGCGGCTTTATTTAGCGATGTCGTTAAGGACGCTATCGCGGTTAGCGATCTCCTTAACGACTTTAGCGGTACAAAATACCGCTAAATCGCTAAATAAAAGGTGCCACACTCAGCGATATATACTTACCAGCGGGGGCGCCGACGATAAAATAGGGTCCGGAACGATGTCAGCGACGAACGAGATCACAGCAGGATCTCAGCAGGGGCCACGTCGTCGCTAGATGCCGCACAGAACAACGTCACTAACGAGATCGCTAAATAGTGACGTTTTTTAGCGATCTCGTTAGCGACGCTGTTTAGTGTGGCATACCCTTAATGTCAGCCTCGGCTTTTATCTCCTACTCGCAAACCCTTTCAAAATGATTGGCACGTCTGATGAAGAAGGCTTAGCAATTCTCACAGATGCCTCTATGGCTTTTCCAACACTCTCCCCTCCTGCAAATTTAACGTGTGTGAAAAGAGAAGAGGTGGTATTACCTGAAAGGAGACCCGATTAGGAAAAAAGTAGAGAGTGGTTGACTTGCTTTGCAGGAAACGGTCCACTAATGAGCGACTAGTGATGCTTCTTTTTCCCTCTGAAAATGTGTTGCTTTCTCCATTTATGAGCCACTTCTCCCCCTCCAACCGCTACCTGAACTCATCAATCGAGTTAGAAAAACTGCCAAAATGTGTCTAGATCAAAACAAGTGTAACCACAAGCTAACTAATCTAAGGAGGGGTAAAGTGAAAAAACAGGCAAGGGAAGACACAGAAAGAAGCTTTCTAGTAATCAGTTATCTAACACCAAAGCTAGATTCACATCTACACTGCTCAGTACTGCTGCATTATGTCCCCCATGCTGCTGCTGCTTCAGAACATGAGCTACATAGAGATGGGAGCAGGAATCCCTCATATCTGTGTGTGCTGTGTATAGGAGACATCATAGCAGCCAGTCTGCACCCACTAGCTCAGAGACAATTGAAAAATCGAAATAGAGCCTGAAGAAGGGAAAATTGGTGACAGCGCAGGATACATGTTATACAATGGCCAAAAATAATGTTATTCTTTGTGCGCAAACACAGTACAGCTTATAACTGAGACAGATAAATTACCTGCACAGCGAGCTTGTAGTTCTTTTGCACCAGTTCGTCATTGTTTTTCGTCCCATACGCTATAGCGTTGTGCACTTTGAGTACACACAAGTGTCCTGGGTTAAAGACGGGGAGCAGTCCACACATGACTTTGCTCCGAAAAGCTTTTCGGTGGACTCCTTCTCCAAAGTGCAGGTCTTCTGTAGCGATCCGCCCATGAAGATTTCCTCCAAAGTACATATCAGTGATGAAATCTTCCCTGAAGAAGAGCTGGTTAAACTCAATCTCTTCTCCACCTTGAAGGACAGAGAATTATCCGTCAAACAATAGAAGGAATTTTTTTGGAATATACGGTCAATACTTTGCTACATATGGTGCGAGGGGTCTTGCAGGTTTTTAATTTATATTTTTGTACATGGGATTTCTCGCTTATTACGCTTCGCTCCTTTTGTCTTTATGGCTCCCCTCTGTGTTTTTACTAACCTTATGTACATGTCCAGAGACAAGACAGATGTAACCTGAAATCTCAGTGCCAATGCAAAATTGGTCAAAATCTTTCAAACCGTCATCATTCTTGACAGTCGTACCATCCAAAGGGTCAGCTGAATCTTTTTAGGCTCCCTGAGTCTGTGAATGAGTGCACTCATGCATCCACCGATTGCAGTAACTTGAAGCTCATGGCCCGAATACAAAAGCTCCATTGAGGCCCTCAATTATTGCAAGTCTTCAGTAGTATTGGTCCTTTCATATAGGTCAAAGGGACTTTTTGGGCTCCTTAGGTTCTATGGCCCGGGTGCGATTGCAACCCCTATTAGTTGTGCCCACAGCTACACGTCTGAATATACCTACTCTCATTCGTAATCATTAACCCAACTGTGCCCCATATCAGCTCCCACTGTGGCCTTCTATGACTTATTATTATACATCTATGCCGAGGCAATCATATTACTTCATTTACAGAAATGGAATAAAACCAGGGAGAATAGGACAATCAAGGACTTGTGTATTACAGGAAAGATAAAGCACCAGTCCTCAATGTCAGACAGCAGCAGCAAAAGCAAATACATTTTTGGCATGTACAATTAATCCTAGTTTAATACTGCCCCTCTATAAATCTTTGCAAGACAGCATTTTGGTTATTACTCTATATGCATCCAAATCTATACTTTACACAGTCCTTGTACCAATGGGAGGAATAACAATAGTGTTACAGGATCTTTAAATTGAAGGATTATCCCCCATATTAAAATTGATTACTTATAACTTGCCCCTGTGAATCAGCGGGGGTTCTAACTGTTGGGACCCTGACCGATCTCAGAACAAGGCTCTGAAATGCTCCTTCAGAATGGAGCCGTGGCCGCGTATATACACATCATCACTATATCCATCTTTACAGGATCGGGATGTAGCGGAGTACAGCACTGAGCTTTCCTCAGCAGTCCCATAGAGAGTATACGGAGTGGTGGCAACACATGCACAGACACCGTTCTATTTTGACGGAGGACCACACTGAGGATAGCAGTAGTATATACTGTATATCACTGTATAATAAAAAAAGATGGACAGTAAAATAAGTGACCATATATACTTGCTAGTGGACATATAAATGGCAGGCCATACGGATTAGTATAGATAAATCAGGAGGAAAACGCCGAACAAAGGGTCCAGAAAGATGGTTAGAAGAGTAAAAAAGGAGACTTTATTGAGACAAAATGGTAAAAAAGTGGCACTAAAAACAAAAGAGTGCCCACACTCATGTATACAACATGGTAATACACATAAGATAGTAAATACGAAGGAATTGATCCGAAATGCGCGTCGGGGCGCGTTCCGCACTCACCGCTCTGATACACTCAGGAAACTTCCCTGCACAGACAGTTTCTCATGTGCCTGCAGTTTCTTTTACAAGTGTGCCACTCTCTTTCATTCAGCTCCACTGGCATCACACTCATGGAGCTATTTCCCATACCTATTGTTCCCTCTGCACTACTACCTTGTGTATAAGGTGCTAAGGTGCATTAACTTCATATATTCCACTAGCTGTGGGCACTTACAATCAGCCATCTTCCATATATATTGAATATTACACTACTTAGTTTGTTAATGCATGACAGCTGATCTCTCTATGTGACCATAGCCTTTCTATGTCTCCTTACTGTCTGACTGCACCTGTGTACCCTTCTGCAGATTTAGTTCCATGACATAACCTGCATGTCATAGGCACATTTCATCTCTTTGACACACTAGTGACTTAGCTTTATAGGTACATATTATACCTGGAAGCTTATTGTGTCTTTCACCCTATACTAAACACACTTGGAATCTCCTATTTTGACTATATCCTCTATTTTTATTACCCTGCTGTAGTCTCTGGTGTTTCGTCACAACTAATATATATGTGTCGACCCGCCACCACAATTGTGGGTTACCAGGGCAATGGGGTACTCAGAGCCGAGCCCATGGAAGTCTATGGGGATTGTCACAGGTAGCGGTGGCTCGGTCTGTGGCCCTGGCGGTCTGGCGTATGTTGGGGATATATTTACAGGGGATAGATTTATATACAGTTCGTGACGCCACCTGTAGTCTCTGGTAATTTGTACCAGCGCTGCTGTAGATCTCTGAGGGGATGGTGAGGCAGCTAGATGTCGGGTCCCCTACAGGTGGGACTCTTCCCTCAGGTCGGTAGTTAAAGCAGGGTTGTGCAGGCATGCAAATAAATAACTCAGTCTCACACGATCAGCGTCTTTCCATACCTTTACTTGTAAGATGGTAAGGCAGGTCCCAGGGAGGCTGATCCAAGGAGAATGTATTTCGAGATAGCAGCTGGACAAGTTAGGGGCCTCCTTTACTTTCAAATGATGATGAGTACAACCAGCATGAAGCGTAGTTCCCTCTATAACTCCAGCTATTCCAAAGCTGTACTGCCCAGTCAGTTTTGTGGTCGGAGCCTTCCTGTGAGAGAGCTGAATTCCTATCTTGTCCTGCAGAGACTCAAGGTCCTCACTCCCCCTGACCCCAGTTACGTACCGACTATTTAGGGGCTGCTTGCCGCGACCTAAGGTCCGATAAGCCTCTGGTTTTCTTACCACTAAGCGTGAAGCTATAGTGATCCTTCGGTCCCCAGTGACCGGTAACAATGTGCAGGACTTCTCCAATCCAAAAGCACTTTTAAATATTCCTTCCACTGTGCCTTTCGCCTTGTCCGCGCTTGTAGCATAAACACTCACACTTGCAAAAAGTCATATAATCACTCCCTTCTTTTCCTTCCTTCAGAGTTAGTTACCAGACTCTCAGTAATCTTCTAGGCAGGAGCACGTCTCTGAACCTTCACTGTCCTTGAGACAGGAGACTGAAGTATTTCTGTACTAAACTCTTCCTTCTTTATCAATGTCTTCAATGAGGTACAGCTCTGACCAGGCTGAGGTGATCTATATCTCGCCCTTACTGGCCTCCACTTGCTGAACTGCTGATAGAACCAAGCTGGACTGCTTCCTCCCTCCAAGTCCCAGCTAGACTCCACACGTCTGCTCCGTCCGAAGACAGGAAACTGACTACTCAAAATCACTCAACGAATCTACACTGACCACTCCCTACGAGTCACTACACTACCCTAAGGGTGTGTCTAGTGTATATTGAGTGAATGGGTATAGAGCATTGAACTGCTATCTCTCCACACATTCTCCAGGGTACTGCGTGTGCCTTCACACCAGGGCTACACATTCCCCCATGGTAAAAGACAGCACTCCCGGGCTGTAAAATACAAAGAGACAGTTTTGTTTATGCATTAAACATCAACATTAAACATTAATTCGTCCCATCCGGGAGGTAAGGATGTCTTGAACGTTGCAAACAAAACATTATATATAGAAAAATACAATATTAAATAACATTTTCATATAAATAGACAATATGCTTGTGAAGGACCCGCACCAAACCTTCAACGGGGTCCTGGGTGGGCTGCAGGACATCCGAATGCAGACCTCACTCAGTGCCACACCACACGGGTTTTGTATTCAGAGGTAGTTGTGGTGGTTTTATGTAAAACCAAGATTAGGCACCGAAGCGCAACTATATACAGATAAGTTCTGGGCTGGCACAGTCCTCAGCCTCTGAGTCCATTGTAAGAAAAAGACACATTATATCAAATCACATTATAATAAAGTGCAAAAACTTTTTATCTGATTACCCAGCCGGGCATTCTACTTTTGGCAATATATATATACGTTATATACACATTTAACTTGTGCAAAACATTTTCACTTTTATAAAACTTATGTACATCTTCTTAGTTGCGGTAAACCCTGTCTGGGTCCTACCGTTCTTCACATTCTCTTGACTTCAATTACACTTTCCATCCCGGGGGCTGGAACAATGCGATGGTCCCTAGATCCCATTACTAACAAGTCGTGTGCTGCTATTAGGGTCTGGGTCGCCACAGTTCTCGTGCGAACCTCTAGGGGCGCAACGGGTACTTTCTCCTTGCGAGACACCGATTGCGTTTCAATTTGCGTTACAGTTAGCGATATTGATCGTGTCATAGATTGCGATGGAAACTGGGTCGCAAGTTGCGATGCAGAAGGATGACTAGGTGATGAAGAGTATGTAGACGTTGCTTCCATTTGCGAGGAACCTGCAGGGGGCGATGCTGGGGCACGGCCGGATACTGCTTGAGCTGGAGACGGGGACGCTGCGGTAGTGGTGACGTTACCTGCGTCGGGGACGGGGTCACGGACGATGGTGACGTTAAGGGCATACCATCCCTTCATTCCCCAGTGCCGTGTATATGTGACAATGTCTCCATTTATTAAGTCCCTCCCGGGATGGCCTTGCGGTAGGTGAGATTCTACGTCACGCCTGCTGACAAAGACCCCTGGGTAGAGGCCCGGTTCTCTTATGAAGCCCCAGCCCTTCCGGAGCTGGAACTCAGTCACACACCCCTGCCGCCGCGGTTCCCTCAGGGTACCTTTCTCTCTCCGGACACTCTCCTTGTCCGCGATCAGCTCTGCATGCTGCCGCTGACGGTTCCGCTGAGCTTCCCGCTCTTCCTCCTGCTGGCGTTTCTGCTTCTCCTCACGACTCTGCCACTCATGTTCCCACTGGGCGGTGTAGGCGACGTCATCCAGGCGCGCCATCTCGTCCCAGTCGACGTCTGGTAACGACGGACAGGACCCCTCCGGTGTCCCTGCCGGGGATCGATCTTCTGCTGCGGCCTCCTGGCCGGGCGGGCGTTCCGGAACTGGCGGTACCTCCTCAACCTCCTTCGCCTCCACCGCTTCACCAGTGGGATCAGGATCGGTACTTTCGGGGCAGCCTCCGGTTGCTCCTTTGCCTTGGGCAGCAGAATTTTCGGTAACTCGAATCGTGGGGGGTCGTCGAAGGGAGAGAACACCGCGTCCCACAGCCTCCGCTGCTCCTGGGTACGCCGGCGTCTCTCGATCTCTTCAAATCCAGACTGGTGCTGGACCATCTTTTTCAGGCGTGTATTTTCCTCCTGAATTTCTAGCAACGCTTGCTGCAGGTGCAGGACCACGGATGGTTCCGATGCTGGTGGCAGCTTGGCTGGGGAGCGGGGCCTGCCTCCCTCCGCTTCCCTGCTCGGCTGCACACGTCCTGCTTCCATGATGTTCCAGAGCGTTCTTTCTTTTTCCTCCAGAGACATCCGGTCTCTTCCGTGGAGGCGGGATTTGCGTCTCCTCCTCCTCGCAGGGAAGGTGAAGAGGAGGCGGACCTCCTTTGCTGTAGGGCAGGATCGCATGTTGTAATAGCACTTTGAGAGGGCAGGCATTTTCTTCGCGCCACAGGAGGGCACACGCCCACGAAGGTACGCCCACCTTCTTCTCCAGCGCCTGAGGGCGCGAATATGGCGACAAAGATGGCGATTTTTGGCGCCAAAAGTGCAAACAGTCCTTTTTTTCACAAAAACAATTCCATAGGCACACAGGGCTCGCAATTTTGCGAGTTTCGCATCCTGTTCGTGACGCCAAGGTTTTGTGTCGACCCGCCACCACAATTGTGGGTTACCAGGGCAATGGGGTACTCAGAGCCGAGCCCATGGAAGTCTATGGGGATTGTCACAGGTAGCGGTGGCTCGGTCTTGGCCCTGGCGGTCTGGCGTATGTTGGGGATATATTTACAGGGGATAGATTTATATACAGTTCGTGACGCCACCTGTAGTCTCTGGTAATTTGTACCAGCGCTGCTGTAGATCTCTGAGGGGATGGTGAGGCAGCTAGATGTCGGGTCCCCTACAGGTGGGACTCTTCCCTCAGGTCGGTAGTTAAAGCAGGGTTGTGCAGGCATGCAAATAAATAACTCAGTCTCACACGATCAGCGTCTTTCCATACCTTTACTTGTAAGATGGTAAGGCAGGTCCCAGGGAGGCTGATCCAAGGAGAATGTATTTCGAGATAGCAGCTGGACAAGTTAGGGGCCTCCTTTACTTTCAAATGATGATGAGTACAACCAGCATGAAGCGTAGTTCCCTCTATAACTCCAGCTATTCAAAAGCTGTACTGCCCAGTCAGTTTTGTGGTCGGAGCCTTCCTGTGAGAGAGCTGAATTCCTATCTTGTCCTGCAGAGACTCAAGGTCCTCACTCCCCCTGACCCCAGTTACGTACCGACTATTAGGGGCTGCTTGCCGCGACCTAAGGTCGATAAGCCTCTGTTTTCTTACCACTAAGCGTGAAGCTATAGTGATCCTTCGGTCCCCAGTGACCGGTAACAATGTGCAGGACTTCTCCAATCCAAAAGCACTTTTAAATATTCCTTCCACTGTGCCTTTCGCCTTGTCCGCGCTTGTAGCATAAAACACTCACACTTGCAAAAAGTCATATAATCACTCCCTTCTTTTCCTTCCTTCAGAGTTAGTTACCAGACTCTCAGTAATCTTCTAGGCAGGAGCACGTCTCTGAACCTTCACTGTCCTTGAGACAGGAGACTGAAGTATTTCTGTACTAAACTCTTCCTTCTTTACAATGTCTTCAATGAGGTACAGCTCTGACCAGGCTGAGGTGATCTATATCTCGCCCTTACTGGCCTCCACTTGCTGAACTGCTGATAGAACCAAGCTGGACTGCTTCCTCCCTCCAAGTCCCAGCTAGACCCACACGTCTGCTCCGTCCGAAGACAGGAAACTGACTACTCAAAATCACTCAACGAATCTACACTGACCACTCCCTACGAGTCACTACACTACCCTAAGGGTGTGTCTAGTGTATATTGAGTGAATGGGTATAGAGCATTGAACTGCTATCTCTCCACACATTCTCCAGGGTACTGAATGTGCCTTCACACCAGGGCTACACATATATTTTATGTATTTAGTTATTTACTATCTTGTATGTATTACTATGTTGTATACATGAGTGTGGGCACTTTTCTGCTTTTAGTGTCACTTTCACCATTTTGTCTCACTATTCTAAATCGTCTTTCTGGACCCTTTGTTCTGCCTTTTCCTCCCGATTTATCTATTTTGACAGTGCGTTCTGATCCCATTATCGTGAATTCACCGCCCCTGGTGTAACAGGCCAGATCAACCCCCCGCCCAGAATATACCTGGGGTTTAAAGTGGCCTAGACCAGTTTATACCCCTCTGAGCCAGAATATACCCTGGGTATATTCTGGGCGGGGGGTTAATTTGTCCTGTTACACCTTTATTCCGGAGTGGGGGGGGGTTTAATCTGGCCTGTTAATACCGGAAACTTTTAATGTTGGGAATAATCCTTTAATATGTTGGCAAAGATGGTGCCAATTACTCACATTTACTAATATAGTGCACACAGACTACAGTAGTATATAGCTCACTTTTCATGTTAGATACGTTTCTTGTTCTGCCTTGATACATTTGGTAAAATGCCTTTCTTGCATTGCCCCAGTTTTGTGCTCTTCATGATCCTAACTTGAGTTTATGCTTCAGCTTTTCTTCATGCACAGAGGGTTGCTTAGCGAAGATTTTGCCATCAATGACTGAGCGGCCCTGCTGTTTTTTTATTCTGTTCCATGTCACTATGCCCCATTCCTCGTACCAATTTAGTGGGTCTGTGCTGCAGTACCCGAGTGTAAGAGGAGGTAATGATACTCCTGAAGAACCCCGAGTGATGTATCATTAGTGCGAGAAGAATGCCACCTACTATCCAGACAGGACTATGTGGAACTAACCAGGAGAGGAAGAGTTGCAGGGGGAACGAGTTCAAAGGCGACATCCAGTCAGGTGCCCTGGATGATGAAGTTCCCATACATAAAGGTTCTGCGCGCCCAACCAGAGGGGGTTTGTCACCAAGGCAGCAAGAGGTGTAGACGTGGACCAGACATGACACAACAGCCAGAGTGATAAGCCTGTGCGAGAAGCGTGTGCCAGCAGGGTGCTGGCTGCTATCAGACAGGGCCCAGACAGCGCCCAGTGAGATCAAAAGACCTGACTACGCCCGAAATGACCTAGAGCCCAGAGTGCGCTGTCATGGCCCTAATCTCCATCCTACGCCAGTCAAGATCTGAAGCACAGACGACAGTCGAGAACTGGAGCCCAGCCCTCTTGACCTCACACTCAGGAGATACCCGCTGTTGGTCAAGCACTGAAGATCCATGAAGAGACTTCGACTGGAGGATGACGCTTGCGGTGATAGCAGGGAGACACGAGTGATCCGGGCAGTTGCTTCCAGCATTGACCTACGGTACAGGAGTCGGCCTGGGCTAGGACAACAGGTGGGGTGGTGGCCAGCTGGAGCAAAGGAGGCTCAACATTCCTTGATAGAATTTGTCAGCAGGATTTGTGGCCTAGCGGGAAAACCCGTTGACTCCCAACTAGGGCCATCGCTGCAGGAGGAGCTAACGCAGTAGCTCTCCCAGGAACGGGAGTACCACCCCTGTTGAAGGGATACAAGTATAATCCCTAAGAGACTTCTCTGTCATTCAAATTGAGCTCTAAGATCAATTATATGCTCCGTATTGTATAATTTACTTGTGCTTACGCTGTTTCATATTGACTGTTTCCTAACCACAGTAAGTTCCTGCAATACCAGACGGAAATACATAGTTCGTTGACTATGTCCGCCTCGTGCCATCTGTGCTTTGCTTTCCGTCACCTGAATATCATGAGGACAGCCACGACTTGGTGTTCTGTGTCCATACACTATGTCCTTCCGAGGGACCTGCGCTAACGGTTGAACAATGGGGGTGCTGGTGATCAGTATGATATTGATGGTCTCTCCCAAGGAAAGGTCACCAATATTTTAGTGACCGGGAAATTCCTTTAAAAAATCTTTAAAAAAAAAACAAAACTTGAAAGTTGGAGTTGAAATAGCAAACATAGCCTTTCCGACACAAGTGGGGCAATTTCTGGGAAAACAAGCAGACCTATCTGGGCGAACCCTTCAGCATCATCATAGAATCTGAAGGAAAGTCACTAAACATAAGACCTCTCTGTCAACCATTATTTATACTTGTCCGATCAGTCCCAGGATTGTGCCGCTGTATCCAGTGATTCCGTTAATGGAAACTTATGATGAATGACTAATTTTCGGAAAATGAAATGAAGCAGATACTTGAGGTGTCTCAGGAGAACATTCTGTCCACTGCCGAAGACGTGAGTGCTGTCTATATTTAGGAGTCGCTTCACTGCGGAGACTGGAAGATGAAAGCTAATCATATATCTGGACGGTGCGATCACGCTCGTCTTATGGAGAAATTATGTTCTTGGAGAGGTTAGGAGATTTGCTTGGCAGAGATATATGTCACCTTGTAAAATGCCCTTTCCTACTTCTCTCCAAACATCTATTCGTCATTTTCCGGTAGATGACATATACACTCGCTAATATTCCAGTAAGTCGTGCGTGCTCTGGATTGGAACCGGATTATCAGATTTTATAGATAAGTGAATGTTTTAGAAATACGGTCCAAATCATTACCCCAATTCACTGCCACCGCGACCAAATCAGGTGACAACACATCTCCCTCATTTCTTAATTCTTCAGGAACGTATATAGATTCATGTTTGGAAGGAACAATCAGTGACTTTCTGTTTAAACAGAATTTTAGCTGCTTTTTATAGCTACGTTTTTGCTGCCTTTTTTTCACAGGCAAAACCTGCTCTCTTGGAACTAAGGCTTAATTCACACTTGGCGTTTTTTAATGTGTTTTTTTAATGCAAATTTTCAGCAGCGTTTTACAGTACCAGCATAGTCTCTGATATTTCAGAAATCTCATGTACACACCTTGGTTTTTTTTGTTATCGGTCTTTTGTGCATTGCATGTTTTTTTGCACAATAGAGCATGTCACTTCTTTCAGTGTTTTTCCAGCATCTTTTCAGTGTTTTTCACCCATTGAAAGTAATAGGTAGTGACAAATGCTGAAAATCTGGACCAAAAAATGCAGGTATCTGGTTTTGCAGAGTTTATTGTGCCATAACCTGATTAAAAAGAATGAGATTTTTTTGGCACTAAACTAAACTAAACAAATCTGGCCAGGGTGGATAAAAATCAATGATTTTTTTAAAAAAATCAAAAAAATCGGATTTTTTTGATTTAAATCGGATTTTTTTGATTTAAATCGGATTTTTTTGATTTAAATCGGATTTTTTTCAATAAACTGCTTTTTGAGGAAAATATTTTACCATCCAAAGGTTCTTCCATCATGAGATAAAGCTGAGTTGTTTAACTCAGTAGAATAAAGGCTGTATATGTGTAACATTCACAATGCCATGCTCTTCCAGAGGTTTCTGTAGGATTAGTGGGCAGTTTCTCTCCTATATTATCACATTGATGATGAAGATGACGACGAGTGAGCTACAGAGGACAGCAGGGACAGTAGTATTTAAGTTTTTCATGTGTCGGCTGGGCTGACAGTCTAAGTTTCTTAAAATATATATATATTTTGTTTAGCCAAATTAGTTAACATGGATGTTTGTTTAAGCAAATAACTTATGCTGTAATGTTGTTATTGTTTCAGTTGAATAAATCTATTTAAATTGTTATTAAGGTCAGGATTATTTTTCTCCTTCCTAAGTACAACAGAACAGTGGTGTCCAAATATGAATGATTAACCCATTAAACTGGGGAGAAAAAAGTAATATAAAAAGTGATTCTAAAAATCTTCATCTACTTGCATGTTAAAGTAGCAAGAACTACTGCCGGTGATCGAGAAATAAAATCTGAAAAATAATTTTAAAATGTTTGGTATTTCCACTTTTAAGCACTAGGCAGAGCAGCTGCTGAAATATAAACTGCTAGCTCGTATTGCGACAGTAGTAAATACAGGCGGGGTCTGATCACGTGTGACTTCTCTCCTCCGTTACTAGGTGTTTGTAATAACAGAGGATGTAGTTTAGGCTCACAGAGCGGAGCCATTTTGTTGGGGACTGCCAGTGATACTGACAAGTAGGCTGTCACTGAGGACGACCGGCAGCATCTATTCTGTTAGTTCATGCTGCTCGCTGTATTATAAACTGAGCACAGATACGTGGAGAGTATCACACACTGGATTATTCACAGCACATGACACACTGCATGTATCTAGATACAGGGCTGAGTGTAGTGTATCGCATTATGGGATTAGATACACCGGTCTGGGGCATATCGCGCATGATGAAATTAGATACACCGGTCTGGGGCGTATCGCACATGATGAAATTAGATATACCGGTCTGGTAGAAACTTTGATTTAAATCACTGATTTAAATCAAGCCTTACTGACTAGTGATTTAAATCGTGATTTAAATCGTGATTTAAATCAGTTTGATTTAAATCAAATCCACCCTGAATCTGGCATAACAAAAATGCAGCAAAAATGCAAGAAAAACCAAGCAAGACCTGCTTTTTTTTCAGCAGCTTTCTTTCCTGCCAAGAGAAGAGGTTTTGTTGCCAGAAAAAACGCCTAGTGTGAACTGTTATGTTTTGGTAGCTGAGGAGAGTAAGCAAAAACGGCAATACACCAGAGAGGCTGGAACCTATTGGATTGCAGTAACCTGAACTAACCACACAACTAGAGGTAGCGGTGGAGCGTTCCTACGTTGATCCTAGACGCCTCGTCACAGCCTGAGAGATAACTACACCTAAAGGCAGAAAGATGAAAGCAAACATGTAATGGCGGTTAGACAAGAAGAAAGAACGAACGCAGACAGAAAACAGAATGAGCAAACATTGGGGCCCAATCTGTCTAGACAGAAAAGTACAGGAAAGGATACTCACTGCAATCCAAAAAAAAACCTAAAAAATACCAACTCTACTGATTGAAAAAAACACCTGAGATCACACGACCTCTACCACCTAAATCAGTTCTCTGGTGTAACAAAACTAAGCCGCAGCCACTGAAAAAAACAGGAAAAAGCAAATGAACAAACAACAGTGGCTCCAGCGGAACCGAGAGGAGCCCAAGCCCCCAGGGGGGGAACCTGGCTAACCTCACAGAAATGCAGAGAAATATGCAAATGGTAAGCACAAAAACAAAAACAGAAAATATGTTATCTGAAAGCAGAAGAAGAGGCAAGACTCAGCAAGCTTCCAAGTGAACCAGGAACCACAGTTGAGACAAGAACAATTGATGACCGGCAACCATGATGGGAGGGAACTTCCCTAAAATCAAGCCAGTCTGTGAATCCTGATTGCCAATCCTCATTGAATGGTTCAGTACTGTTTGTAACCACCAGAGGGAGCTTCTGCTCAGAATTCATTTCCAAAACATTCACAACATTGCTGCGTGTTTGCTGTCTCTTGTGCATGTTAATACTGTAAAGTTTAGAGGCCCCAAAATTAAAGTTTGATTTAACTTTCTTAGGTTTGTGCACCAAAAACAAAGCAAAAACTAATTCCTGCGTGTTTTGCTGCATTTTTGCACTTACCCATTGTTTCCTATGGATGAAAAAAATGCTGCAAATTCGCAGGAAAAAACGCTGAAAGAAGTAACATGCTGCAGTTTGCAAAACTGCGGCAGTTTTCCAAATCACTCAGGAAAATAAACCAATGTGTGTTCGTGAGATTTCAGAAATCTCGCTTCCGATATGTAGAATTTGTCACTAACAAACAGTGCAGAGCTCCAGGACACACGCTGAAGAGGCCGGAGCAGCGAGGAAACTGGGAGAGGTATTTCTATTATTTTGTTTTTAAAATCAATGGGCTGAATTATGCAGTTTGCAGGGCTATGTGGGGTGTATTATACTACTTGGAAGCGTATGTGGGGCCCATTATACAGTTTTCAGGAGGATGCGGAGTCCATTATACAGTTTACAGGGCTACATGGAGGCCATCATACAGTTTGGAGGGCTATGTGGGGGCCATTATACTGTTTGGAGGGCTATTTGGGGCCATTATATAATTTGCAGAGCTATTGTATGTGGGAGCCATTATCATTATATTATTTGGAGGGCTATGTAGAGGACATTAAACTGTTTGCAGGGTTCCGTGTGGGCCATTATACTACTTGGAGATCTACGTTGGGGGCTATTATACTGTTTGCAGGGCTAGTGAAGGCCATTACACAGTTTGGAGGGCTATGTGGGGCCATTATACAATTTGCAGGACTATGTGAGGGCCATTATACTGTTTGGAGGGCTATGTGGGGCACTATTCTGTTTGGAGGGCTATATGGGAGCCATTATACTGTTTGGAAGGCTACGTGTGGGCCATTATACAGCTTGGAGGGCTATGTGGGGGCCATTATACTATTTGTAGGCTATGTGTGGTCCAATATATTGTTTGCAGGCCTATGTAGGAGCCATTATACTGTTTAAAGGGCTATGTCAGGGCCATTACATTGCTTAGGGGCTGTGTGGGGCTCTTTATAATGTTTTGAGGGCGAGTGGGGGTCACTTTAATTTGTGCCGGCCATTGTACGATGTAGAGGGTTGTGTTGGTGCCATCATACTGTGTAGAGGGGTGTAAGGGCCATTATACTGTATGGAGGGCTATTATAATGTATGGAGGGCTGTGTTGGGGCCATCATATTATGTTGGGGTCACAGTAGGGCTATCATTCTTTGCGGGGTAGGGGGTAACGTAGGGTCATTAAACTGTGTGTGTAGAGTACTTTGTAGGAATTCACTGTTGGTAGTGTTTTCCCCCAACACTTCATTTTTGGGGTCATAATCCATGCAGACGCATAAATCACAATTCTGAGATGTTCCCGCACCTTCCTTGTTGTCTTGTGTGTTAGTTGATTCTAGATTGTGGAGTGTAAGTTCACACAACGTCCACAGTGGACACTCTGGGGATTAATTGCTTACTTTTCCAATTGACTTCAGTCCTGTTTTGTCAGTGCAGACTTCCCTGTTACAAGTCTGTGTAGAGCAGAGAGGCAGTCTGCTGTATAACTGATATCATATGCTGTGACACCTTATGCACATGTATTTTGATACAAGGTGTATCCCATGCACCTCTTCATGTCCAGTGCAGACTTGGTACTGCCCCTCTACTAGGATGGAAAAATTGCACGTGCTACGAAAATCCAAAGCATCAGCTTCCTTCCACATACATTTTTTTTTATTGACACCAGTGTACACACAGGACAATATACTGGGATGTTTTACACCAGGAGTGAAGGGCCAAATGTTATAAACTGGGGGTAATGGGGCCGGATGTTATACACTGGGGGTAATGGGGCCGGATGTTATACACTGGGGGTAATGGGGCCGGATGTTTTACACCAGGGGTGAAGGGCCAAATGTTATGCACTGGGGGTAATGGAGATAGATGTTATACACTGGGGGTGAAGGGCCAAATGTTATACACTGGGGGTAATGGAGATAGATGTTATACACTGGGGGTAATGGGGCCGGATGTTATACACTGGGGGTAATGGGGCCGGATGTTATACACTGGGGTAATGGGGCCGGATGTTCTACACCAGGGGTGAAGGGCCAAATGTTATGCACTGGGGGTAATGGAGATTAGATGTTTATACACTGCGGGGTAATGGGGACCAAGATGTTTATACACTGGGGGTAATGGGGCCGGTCCGGTAATGGTTATAACAATTTCTGGGGGTAATGGGTGTTCAGATGGATTATACACTGGGGATGTAAATGGGTGGCCAGGATTTGGGGTGATGTTTTACACCAGGGGTGAAGGGCCAAATGTTATGCACTGGGGGTAATGGAGATAGATGTTATACACTGGGGGTAATGGGGCCGGATGTTATACACTGGGGGTAATGGGGCCGGATGTTATACACTGGGGGGTAAGGGGGCCGGATGTTTTACACCAGGGGTGAAGGGCCAAATGTTATGCACTGGGGGTAATGGAGATAGATGTTATACACTGGGGGTAATGGGGCCGGATGTTATACACTGGGGGTAATGGGGCCGGATGTTATACACTGGGGGGTAATGGGGCCGGTCGGATGTTATACACTGGGGGTAATGGGGCCGGATGTTATACACTGGGGTAATGGGGCCGGATGTTATACACTGGGGTAATGGGGCCGGATGTTATACACTGGGGGTAAGGGGGCCGGATGTTATACACTGGGGGTAATGGGGCCGGATGTTATACACTGGGGGTAATGGGGCCGGATGTTATACACTGGGGGTAATGGGGCCGGATGTTATACACTGGGGGTAATGGGGCCGGATGTTATACACTGGGGTAATGGGGCCGGATATTATACACTGGGGGTAATGGGGCCGGATGTTATACACTGGATTGGATGTTACATACTGGGTGTAATGGGGCCGGATGTTATACACTGGATTGGATGTTACATACTGGGGGTAATGGGGCCGGATGTTATACACTGGGGTAATGGGGCCGGATGTTATACACTGGATTGGATGTTATACACTGGGGGTAATGGGGCCGGATGTTATACACTGGGGGTAATGGGGCCGGATGTTATACACTGGGGTAATGGGGCCGGATGTTATACACTGGGGTAATGGGGCCGGATGTTATACACTGGATTGGATGTTACATACTGGGGGTAATGGGGCCAGATGTTATACACTGGGGATAATGGGGCTGGATGTTATACACTGGGGGTAATGGGGCGGATGTTATACACTGGGGGTAATGGGGCCGGATGTTATACACTGGGGGTAATGGGGCTGGATATTATACACTGGGGGTAATGGGGCCGGATGTTATACACTGGGGGTAATGGGGCCGGATGTTATACACTGGGGGTAATGGGGCTGGATATTATACACTGGGGGTAATGGGGCCGGATGTTATACACTGGATTGGATGTTACATACTGGGGGCAATGGGAGTGGATGTTATACACTGGGGGTAATCGGATTGGATGTCATAATCTTGGGGCAATGGGATTTGATGTTAGAAACCAGAATACAATGATTAAGACGTGCGTCCCAATACTTTTCCCCATATACTGGATATTATTCACCCTATCATTACAAAACTTGCCACCAAGTATTAAATCTGTAAATGAGCTGTCTCGTGATACACAGAAATGTCAGTAAATGATTGTCTTACCCTCCGAGTCCTGATTGTGAGTCAGCTGGTCCAGCACTATAAAGAGAGAATACAGATTAGTGATTGAACCCAGCCCTCCTATGGCATGCAGTAGTCTACACTATGACTGTAGTTATCATCCTGTGGGTCTAGCTACATGATCGGAGTTTTAGTTTCACTACAGCCAGATGGACTCATATCTCAGAACAATTCTTTTTGGGTCACAATGATAGTGGGATGTGGAACCTCAAAGCCATGACTTCTTCCTATAGGAGTCTATTTCATAGCACGATTACCTTCCGCTGTTAAGTGGAATTCTGTGACCACTTTTCCATGGACGTTCTTCAGGGTGCAGTTATACAAGCCTTGGTCTTTCTTGCTGGTCTGCACTATAGCGAGAGATACCGGAGAGTCATCTTTAGAACTGGAATGAGAGAAAGTAATTTATGATGGTTTCTAAAACTTTATCTAGAGCAGGCCTGCACAATATGCGGCCCACCAAGAGATGTTGTGCGGCCCATGCAGCTGTCCGGGAGACGCCGCGGCCTTCTTATTGATGCCAATACATTTTAACATTGCGGTGCCGGGACTGGGACAGAGCAGCGCTCGTCAGCCCCGGCCCCGACGTGCCACAGCGGGATGATGTCAGCACTCTGCTGATGTCATCACACCACAGGCAGAGGAGACATCGGGTCCACGGAGGAGCGAAAATGAAATGTTCTTTCATTTTAGATGAGGGGGCTGGGAGAAGGAAGGGTTAGGTTTACTGCGAAGGCACATAAAGGGGCAATGGACAACTGTATGGGGCACAGTATGAGGCAATGGGGTACGTAATTGGGCAATTGGCAGATTGTGAAAGGGGGCATAGTATAGAGAGGGGCAGTGGGGACAATATACAGAGAGGGATTGTGGGGAGATATGGAAAGGGGCAGATTAGGGAGATATTATGGCTAGGGGAAGCGTGGGGGTTATTTTGGAGAGGGGCATTGAGAGGGTATATTATGGAGAGGGGCAGTGGGGAGGATATTGTAAAGAGTGGCACTATGGGGTGATATTTTGTATAGGAAGCACAAGGAGGGGCAATTACTTGTTCCCTGAATAATAGATTTTTATATTTATGGGGCAGTATAATGATACTTATATTTTTAAGGGCGCCATGTTGGGAAGTGCCGCTGAAGGTGGAGAAGAGGGAAGTCTGCAAAAATGAGC
Organism: Oophaga sylvatica; assembly: GCA_033576555.1. Taxonomy (NCBI): domain Eukaryota; kingdom Metazoa; phylum Chordata; class Amphibia; order Anura; family Dendrobatidae; genus Oophaga; species Oophaga sylvatica. Next base: position 976,576,030 of record JARQOD010000001.1, on the reverse strand, counting down.
TTTGGGGATGAAATTTCATCAGGGCGCCTGGACAAAATGGAGAAGAAAAGAAGAACAACTTCAATCAGAACAGATGTCACCTATAAGATACATGGATGTGAATATTTGTGATAGTGTCTCCACCTCATCAGTATTGTGGTTTTTCTATGGTCCGCAGTCTGATGATGACTGGTAACAGCAACTCCCAGCATCTCCTTACCTTTGATAAGGACATACTGGGAGCTGTAGGTTCATGTGATACAATTGTATATGGGGCTGTCCTGACATTGCAATTAATTGCTATACTAAACTTAGTGCTGTATAGATGTACTGATGGTGTTTCTGGCCCTCCATTCATTTACTGATGCTGGTTCTGGCACTAAATTTATATACTGACAGTGGTTCTGGTGCTGCATTCATGTACTGATGGCAGTTTTGGAATTGCATTCATGTACTGACGATGGTTCTGGCACTGCATTTATGTAATGGTAGTTTCGGCACCACACGCATGTGCTGACAGTGGTTCTGATATTGTGCACATGTAGCAATCCTTAACATGCTTCATGGCTATGTTAAAACCTAATAATCCTCAAAACTTGCAGCAACTTCAAATCCTCCTTCGATACTCAAAACTTGGTTCTGGTAATGTATAAATGTACTGATAGTGGTTCTGGTAATGTATTCATGTAATTACTCCTTTAAAAAAATGTGGCTCTTGTGATTGGTTCAGTATGACAATGTTGCACATGGACCAAAAAGTGTTGTGCACCCATCATGGGTGACCCATGATCTAGAGAGAACCAATACCAATACATAGCTAATATGATGTAGTAGAAACACCACCCCAGCACTGAAAAGAAAAAAAACGCTGGAGTGGCCTCCTACACAGCTGTTTCTGTTTCAATTCATATATGAAAATGATTATCGTTGTCCCATGTTTGGTATAATTGGTGTAATGTATGTAGTACAGTTCATATAGCGTCTTGTGCTTGGGTGCGATGAAAACACAGGAGTCACAGGTTTGATATAAAAAAGTCCTGTATTACTTCATACAAGTTGGCAGAAATAGTCACACAGTTTGCAGACACAGAAACAGGAGACACAGCAGGCCAGAGTAATCCAAGCTCAGCAATCACTCTCCAATACAGATTCAGGATCTTCTTCTCTGTTACCGTAAGTCCATGCAAACGTGGGTCTTTCAAAGAGCAGGGTTCAGAGTCCACAAGTGCTTCAGAGTTCCTCAGTAGGAATAGCTGGAGTACAAGGTCCAAGGCTTACAGGAGTCAAGTCACAGGTTCACTGCAGGCTAGATTCTGAAGCACTGATTACTCAGCTGTGGCTGCTTAAGAAGCAAAGGAGAGAATCAGGGCGGGAACATGCAAGCTGGAAACTCCATTTTGACTGAGGGCAAGATAGCTGCAGCAAGACAGAAAGTAAAATGGCTGACGAACAAACTGAGTTTCAGGAATATATACATAGAACCTTACATTACTCCCCCCTTAAGGACAACCTCCGGATGACCTCAGACCAGGCTTGTGTGGGTACCTCTGATGAAACTGACGGAGCAAGCGAGGAGCATTAACGTTATTGACCGGTTCCCATGAGTTGTCCTCCACTGGGTAGCCCTGCCATTTAATCAGATATTGTAACTGATTTCTATACAACCTGGAATCTAAAATCCTTTCCACCACAAATTCTTCCTGACCATCGACTAGCACTGGGTCAGGGCAAGGAGAGGAACGTCCAGGAAACGTATTGGGTGTCGCAGCCTTTAGTAGGGATACATGAAAGACAGGGTGGATTCTCATAGTTCTGGGCAGTTGAAGACGACAAGCAACGGCACTTATAATTTTACTGATTTTATAGGGTCCAATGTACTTATGTCCCAACTTAGACGATGGAATCCTTAACTTAAGATTTCTGGTTGACAGCCAGACCAAGTCTCCTACCTTGAAAGCTGGTGCAGGTTTACGAAATTTATCTGCTGCTTTCTTGTACCTTTCTTGAGCCGATTCCAGATTTTCCTTTAGAAGATCCATATTCTTCTGTAAAGACGTGATTCTTCAGCCACTGCTGGTAAAGGCGTTTCTATGGGAAATCGTGGTAGAATGTTAGGATGATAACCTAGATTAGAGTAAAAAGGAGACTGTTTAGTGGAGGCACTCTGAGAGTTGTTATACGAGAACTCAGCTAATGGAAGTAGATCCACCCAATCATCCTGTAGGTGGCAGATAAAGCAGCGGAGATACTGCTCCAGGGTTTGATTGGTTCGTTCGGTCTGTCCATTAGTCTGGGGATGAAAAGCAGAAGAAAGGTTTACTTTAATGTCCAATGCTGCACAGAAATTTTGCCAAAACCTAGAAGTGAATTGCACCCCTCGATCCGAAATAACCTCATCCGGTACTCCATGTAAGCGAAACACATCTTTAATCATCAAATCTGATGTCTGTTTTGCAGTGGGTAAGCCGACACAAGGGATAAAATGAGCTGCCTTTGTTAGACGGTCAACCACCACTAGAATGGTGTTCTTCCCCTGAGAGGTTGGTAACTCCACAATGAAGTCCATAGAAATGGATCCCCACGGGCGGGACGGGGTGGGAAGAGGCTGTAACAGACCAGTTGGTGAGGAGCGAGGTGTTTTGCATCTTGCACAGACCTCACATGAAGTGACATAATTCAAAACATCCTTCCTGCAAGTGGGCCACCAAAAGAAACGAGAAAGAAATTCCTGTGTCTTTAGAATTCCTCTATGCCCAGCTATCTTGGAATCGTGAATGAGTTGCAATACTCTTAATCTGACTGTTTCAGGAATATACAGACGTTGTCCCTGAATCCACACACCATTCTTAAAGACAAGACTTACGTCCCTTGGGGGTTGTGCCAAAAAGGAATCCGCATGGTATGCTTCCTTGATGTCCTTAAGTAGGTCTTGATTATGAATTACTCCTAGGAATCTAGAGTCAGGAAGAATAGTCTTAGGAGGAGTAATTGGACGTGTCTCTGCTGAGTAAATCCTAGAGAGTGCATCAGCCTTTCCATTGCGCGATCCTGGTCTATAAGAGATGATAAAATTAAATTGGTTTAAGAAAAGATTCCAGCGAGCCTGGCGAGGAGTCAGGCACTTAGCCGACCTGATAAACTCAAGGTTACGATGGTCTGTCAGGACGACTATTTGCTGTGCAGCTCCCTGAAGAAGGTGTCTCCATTCTTTGAAGGCGGCAATAATGGCCAACAACTCTCTATTGCCCACATCGTAGTTCCTCTCAGCCGAAGACAACTGCTGGGAAAAGAAGGCACAGGGATGCAAGACATTCTTCTCACCTGTTCTCTGAGAGAGTATAGCTCCAACGGCACAGTCTGAAGCATCCACCTCTATTATGAAGGCAAGCTCGGGGTTGGGATGTACTAGGATAGGTGCAGTGGTAAATTTATCTTTTAGACGGGAAAATGCTTCCTGGGCTTGGGGAGTCCAGGAAAACCTAGACTCTTTCCGGGTAAGTTGAGTGATAGGTGACACTACCTCAGAGAAATTTCTAATGAAACGTCTATAGAAGTTGGCAAACCCGATGAAGCGCTGTACCTCCTTCACATTTCTAGGACTTGGCCAATCCTTGATGGCTTGGGTTTTGCTTCCATCCATACTAATTCCTTGTGTAGACAGTACATACCCCAGAAATTGAATTTCGGTCCTATGGAATTCACACTTTTCAAGTTTGATGTAAAGATGATTTTGTCTTAGACGTTCCAAGACCATTCTCACATGTCCATGATGTTCCTCTGTGGAGTTAGAAAAAATTAGAATATCATCCAAATAAATTACCACGAATGTATCTAGGAGATCCCTGAAGATGTCATTCACCAAGTGTTGGAAAGTGGCTGGGGCGGTACTCAGACCAAAAGGCATAACTAGATATTCAAAGTGTCCATAGCGTGACCTGAATGCAGTCTTCCATTCATCCCCAGGTCTAATACGGACTAAGTTATAGGCCCCACGAAGATCTAGTTTAGAAAAAATTTTGGCATGTCGCACTCTCTCCAATAACTCAGGGATTAAAGGCAATGGATAACGGTTTCTAATAGTAACCTTATTGAGTTCCCTATAGTCTACGCATGGTCTCAGAGATCCATCTTTCTTCTTTACAAAGAAGATGGGTGCACCTGCAGGAGATGAAGAGGGGCGTATGAAGCCCTTGGCTAGATTTTCATCTATGTAATCCTTTAAAGCCTTTAGCTCGGGCCCCGCCAGGGGGTAGATCTTACCAAAAGGTATATCTGCTCCAGGCAATAATTCAATTGGACAATCATATGGACGGTGAGGAGGAAGCTGGTCAGCGTTCTTCTTGTCACATAAATCCACATAGTCCTGGTATACAGCTGGTAGTTCAGGGACTGACATGATTCCTTTAGGAACAGAGCAAGCTGAAACTTTTGGACTCATCTGTTTCTCTGGAAAGTGTAATTCCTTGGTCTCCCAGTTAATGGTAGGATTCTGAGCCTGCAGCCATGGTAGCCCTAGAATAATGGGAAAGTGGGGAGAAGAGATAAGCATAAAGGACAGTTTCTCTTGATGATCTTTACCCATAAGAACCCTCAAAGGCTCTGTTTCCTGATCCACTGGTCCAGAGGTCAGCAGGGAGCCATCCACAGTTTCCATCTGTACTGGAGTAGCCTTCTTCACTGAACGTATTCCCTGTTTCAGAGCAAAGGAGACATCCATAAAATTTCCACTTGCCCCTGAGTCGATCATAGCAGAGCTAGACACCCAAGCTGAGTCAACCCAGAGTTTGATGGAAAGAAAGAAATGAGAATTGTTTTTCTTACAACTCAGCTGGGACACCGCTGAGGAAACTTGAAAAATGGCAGCGTTTACACAGTCAACGTCCTCAGAGGTAACGGAGTTTAAGTCCGAGAAATCAAGATCTGTTGCTGCAGATCTCTCTGGAGCCTGAGGCTCGGACCTGACAGATCCCCTCTCGCAACACTCACAATGAATGAGTGCTGCAGTAGTCTTACGAGAACGGCTGGGGCAGTTTATAATGAAGTGCCCTGACTTACCACAATAGAAACATAGATTCTCCTTAAAACGATGTTCCTTGCGTGCATCACTAACCCGTCGTTGTAAAGAGTCTACCTGCATGGGTTCAGGTTCAGGTTCCCGTGTAATCCTACTCAAAGGTTCCTTAGCTGGAGAGGAAGGTAGGAAAAGGTTAGTACGATTGCTTTCGAACCATCTCTCTTGCCTGCGTTCAGTCAGACGAGTATCAATACGGATGCAGTAGTTAATAAAGTCACCTAACGCAGTGGGAGGGTCGGCACGAGCAAGTTCATCCTTAATCAGTGGAGATAACCCCTTTCGAAAAATAGATTTTTTGGCGGAACTGTCCCAGGTGGTATCAAGGGCCCATCTCCTGAAATCCAAGGCATATTCAGCTACCGAGTGCTTACCTTGGCGCAAAGCTAACATGGCTGCTTCAGCTGTTGCACCTCGATTGGGGTCATCAAACACCTGCCCCATGGCTGAAATAAAATCATCAAGGTGATTCAAACAATCATCCTCAGTCTCAATCAGAGGGTTTGCCCACATTAAAGCCTTGTTGGTAAGCAACATAATTATAGTAAGCACCTTAGATCGTTCAGTGGGAAATTGTGAAGCATGTGCAGAAAAAAAAAGATTGCATTGATTAATAAATCCCCTGAATTTCTCACGTTCACCGCCAAAACGAAAAGGGGGCAACTTGGGAATCCCAGCACTCGGGGCTACGGCAGGAGCCTGGACTCGCCCCTCTAGAACCTCAATCCTGGCTCGCAAATCCTGGGTAGTCTGTCCAACCACTTGCAAATTGTGATTATTAGGTCCTGTAGATTTGTAAAACGGGTCTTTATATTCTGCAAATCTGCAAGGATATTATCAGTCACTCCGCAAAGTTCCTTTATGCGGGCCTCCATTTTCCAGATCTTTTAAGACAGGATTACTGGAAGAAGAGGAGAGAAAAAAAACAATAGTGTTCACCTGTGGCAACACTGCAGAGAGAAAAAAAAATTAAGGGAACTGCTCACCTGGAATGGTTGTGAGAAGTCACAACCACTATCATCACAGAAAGTTTCAACCAGACATCTGATATCCAGAGTTACAGCAGACAAAAAAGAGAAAAGAAAGGAAAAAAAAAAAACAATAGTGTTTACCTGTGGTAACACTGCAAAAAGAAAAAACTTAAGGGAATTGCTCACCTGGAATGGTTGTGAGAAGTCACAACCACTGTCATCACAGAAAGTACAACCGGACGTCTGATATCCACAGTACAGCAGACACAGCCTTCCAGACCCAGCAGACACTAACGTTTTGGCTTCAGAATCTTGTAATGTATGTAGTACAGTTCATATAGCGTCTTGTGCTTGGGTGCGATGAAAACACAGGAGTCACAGGTTTGATATAAAAAAGTCCTGTATTACTTCATACAAGTTGGCAGAAATAGTCACACAGTTTGCAGACACAGAAACAGGAGACACAGCAGGCCAGAGTAATCCAAGCTCAGCAATCACTCTCCAATACAGATTCAGGATCTTCTTCTCTGTTACCGTAAGTCCATGCAAACGTGGGTCTTTCAAAGAGCAGGGTTCAGAGTCCACAAGTGCTTCAGAGTTCCTCAGTAGGAATAGCTGGAGTACAAGGTCCAAGGCTTACAGGAGTCAAGTCACAGGTTCACTGCAGGCTAGATTCTGAAGCACTGATTACTCAGCTGTGGCTGCTTAAGAAGCAAAGGAGAGAATCAGGGCGGGAACATGCAAGCTGGAAACTCCATTTTGACTGAGGGCAAGATAGCTGCAGCAAGACAGAAAGTAAAATGGCTGACGAACAAACTGAGTTTCAGGAATATATACATAGAACCTTACAATTGGTTACTCATACACCTGACTATAATCCTGCAAACTCTCTGACTTTTTGTAGGTAGCTAGAAGAATACATAAAGTCAAAGGGCGATTACCAAAATATTGATGCGATTTAGATCTCTATTTTGTTCATTCACTTTGCATTTTGTTAATTTATAAAAATAAACTAACAGTTCTGATTTCCAAAAGTTTTTTTTTAACTTTGCAGCATCATTTCCATAACTGTCTAAAACTTTTGTGCCATACTGTACCATATTATAAGTCAGACTGGGGCAATAGTCCAACAGGAGCATTGACAGATGTTTCATCATTTCAGCAATTTCTCAATATTCAGGCTGAACGCTGGTGTCAGAAAACAAGGTCTTAGGGATGGATTTGTCTAATTACATGGGTGACTTCTTGCAGCACATGGGATGATCTGAGGAGAGTCCCGAATGCATTGGATGTCCCCGAGAACCCTTCCAGCAGATGGATAACCCATCTTCAGTCCTGACTATTGGGTTTCATAAGCATCCTGCTTATCTGTCAATCACAAGTCATTTTATAAACCACTCCCAGCCCAACCCCCGCTGACAAATGGTGAAAGGGGTGCGAGCACTTTAATTACGTGAGATGATGGAGTCACCCACAGTCATTACTGTCACTTACAGTCCAGGCTATTACTTTCTGCTGCCTGGTATGTGAGTCCAACTGAGCGTGCATGACTAGTAATCACAGCTAACTCTGTGGAATCTATAATATCCCATCAGTCACTGTCTATTTTTACTTCCAGAGGTCATTCAGAGATAAAAAGTAGAGTCTAAAGAGGAAATACACCCTAAACCATGAAGTCCCCCAGAAATAAGAGTCCTTGGTGTGCCATTCTGGAATGATTGCAAGAATTTAGAGGGATTGTCCAAACTAGGGACAACCTTCCCGTGAAGAGCTGCTGAAATTAGTGGTTCCACCATTCACCTGAAGCTTCCCTTAGTTATTACTCTGAAACATTGCTCTGTATGGACATGTGTATGAGCATGGCAGCACGGTGGCTCAGTGGGTAGCATTGTTATTTGGCAATGTTGGGATCCTGGGTTCAAATCCCACCAAGGACAACATCCGCAAGGAGTTCGAATGTTGTTTGCGTAGCCTTCATCTGGGTTTTTCGATTTCGTCCGACAGTTCAAAGACATACTGATAGGGAATGTAGATTGTGAGCCCCAATGGGGACAGTGATGACGGTGACTGTAATGCACTGCGGAATATGATGGCACTATAAAAACAAAGCATAATAAATAATACTCTGAAAGCTAGCTAGGAATAATTGGTCAGGTGAGTTCCCAGTGGCTTCGACCTTCCAAAATCTCAATTGACAGGTCTCTCTCTATGTGTGTGTATAAGAAGAGACCTGTCCGTCTAAGGCAGTGTTCCCCAACTCCAATCTTGAATGACTAGTCCCAGGCCAGTCCGCTGTGGCTTCTCCACATTCCCTTAGTCAGTGTTCCCCAACTTCGGTCCTCAAGAGCCACCAACCGATCACATTTTCAAGATTTCCTTAGTATTGGCCAGGTAATGGAATTCCTGCCTGTCCAAAGACGGCATTTATCACCTGGGTAATACTAAGGAAATCCTGTTGGGGACTGGATTTGGACTAGTCATCCAAGATTCATGGCCCCCAGCCAGCTTTTCAAGACTTTGGCTGCTAGAACGCAGCCAATGTCTGATTTATGCTGTCTATGGTTTAGGAAGCATAAATCTTCTATCAAATTCCCTTTACGAGGGATTATCCATTTGGCCAACACTTCAATCCCTTCCTGATATCCAACATATTCTGTATGTATGGCTAAAGTTGGAAGGAGTTTTAATGAGTGAGATCAAGAGCGGAGCCCAATCCTAGCATGGTGGTGCCGACTGTGTTAAACAGCTGACGCCCACTTGTATTTGCAGCGATCTTGTTATCTCTGATCCAAGCATTTTAACATTCTAGATGCAGTAGTCATCATTCTAGATGGAATACCGACCATAGCATCTAAGGAGGGTTTTAAGAAGACCTTTCACTTTGGAATGGAGTTAAATACAGTGTAAAACATACTTGATCCACCTTTATTCTGCCATCCTTTTCCATTTTGGGCTACGACACTCCATTACTGAGATATTCACATTTGCAGACCAACTGGGCGTTTATACAGATCCTACCATTAACCATTACCCTACCCTACACCCCTCTCTGCCAGACCCTACCATTAACAGCTCAGCAGCTGATCTAGCAGTCTGTCAATCTGGTTTCTGGGGTTTTCTACGGCGTAAAAATTACTATTACAGTGATACCAAACTTGCATAGAGTTAATATACAATATTAATATAAAATTGTGGTTCTCCTCTGAAGCTCAGAGTGTAGCTGCAGGACCAAGCAGGCAGCGAAGGGGTTGCCTTCAACAGGCCCCCAGCTTACTGAGTAACCCAGTGATCCCCGATGATCACGTCACAAGGGGCTGACGGGAGCCAAAAAGCACCAGATTAACAGTGGTATTAATTGGGTAACAGCCGCGACTGGAGCTGAGCTCCAGCCGCTGCTGTTAAAGACATATGCTGGTTATTGAAAATGATTTTGGCTATTCCCAATGGTCGGACCCCCACAGATCAGTAAGTCATCACTTATCCTGCAGATAGATGATAACTTGTTTTCACAGGCAACCCCTTTAATTTCTATATACTACCTACTGCAACTTTCTAATAAACTTTAAGGATGATTTATTATTGCCCTTTTGCCTTTTATATATCTATTTTTTGGTATTTTTCGCTTGTTTCTCATTTGAGCCT
>JARQOD010000001.1:976490036-976566267 GCA_033576555.1 Oophaga sylvatica | reverse complement strand
AAGAGATAGCTGTCAGAAGAACTATAGATTGGCTAACAGCTATCCAAAATGTTAAGGGTATGCCACACTAAGCGAGATCGCTAGCGAGATCGCTACTGCGGCACCATTTATGATGCAGTAGCGATCTCGTTAGCGACTCAGCTGTGTGTGACATGTAGCGGTGATGTGGCCCCTGCTGCGATGTCGTTGATCGCTTATGAACGTTCTGAGCCGTTTTTTTTGTCGTTGGTGTCCCGCTGGTGAGCCTGAATCGCTGAGTGTGACACCCTTTATGAACGACTTCACCAGCGTTGCAGGTGGGACTAGGTTTTCCCAACGACTGCAGAAATCGCTATACAGATTGCTGATGAGATGTGTTTGGAATCACAGATCGCTGATGAGTTGTGTTTGGAATCTAACTAGCGATCACATAGCAATCGCACTAGCGATCTCGCCAGGTTAAGTCGTTGTCGTGATCGCTAGTGCGATCGCTAAGTGTGGCAGTGCCTTTACAAAGGATGCACTGAGATACTGAGATTGCTGTGCATACATCACATAGGAGACACTGAGACTGCTGTATATACATCACATAGGACACACTGAGACTGTTGTATACACATCACATAGGAGACACTGAGACTGCTGTATACATAACATAGGAGACACTGAGACTGCTGTATATACATCACATAGGAGACACTGAGACTGCTGTATACATCACATAGGAGACACTGAGACTGCTGTATACAGCACATAGGAGACACTGTGACTGCTGTATATATCACATAGGAGACACTGAGACTGCTGTATATACATCGCATAGGAGACACTGAGACTGCTGTATATATCACATAGGAGACACTGAGACTGCTGTATACATCACATAGGAGACACTGAGACTGCTATATATACATCACATAAGAGACACTGAGACTGCTGTATATACATTGCATAGGAGACACTGAGACTGCTGTATACATCACATAGGAGACAGATACTGCTGTACACATCACATAGGAGACACTGAGACTGCTATATATACATCACACAAGAGACACTGAGACTGCTGTATACATCACATAGGAGACACTGAGACTACTGTCTATACATCACATAGGAGATACTGAGACTACTGTATATACATCACATATATAAATAAGACTTCCACTATGGGGCCCCATGATTTCTATGTATACTCTTGCCATATACAAATACAGTATATATATATTATATATATATATATATATATATATACACACATATACATACACAACTACGAGTCCCAAAAAAGTTTGGCCACTATGTAAAATGTTAAGAAAATAAGAATCATATTATTTGAAGTTTTATAGTCATTTTTTATTCACCGCAGAACATTGGACGCAGATCAGAAGTAGAACGTTGGAAATTTTTCCATTTTATTTGAAAAAATTACTCATTTAGAAATTGATGGCAGCAGCACATCTCATTGTGTGCCATCCCTTTTTCTTCTTACAAGTGAGCAGACAGTTACTGGAGTTTTGTCTGATGGTCTGATGTCAGATTCTCACTGCTCTATGTCTAGGTCTCCTTCACCTGATGCTTTCTATTGGTTAAAGTTCTGGACTACAGGCGGACAATTCATCACCCAAACTCTTCTTCTGTGGAGATGCAATATGTGGTTTAGCATTATCTTACTAAAACATACACAGCCTTCTCTGAAGGCTGAAGGCTGTGTAAGGCTGGATGGAGCTCATATTGTAAAACTGTCATGTGTGCATCGCCACGAAGATCGTCGCGGTTGCACATTCTGACTTCTCACAGCTGAGTTGCTGTTTCTTTGTGTTTGGCAGTTAGGGAGTTAATTCTGTCTGTGCTCAGTTCTGGACTGGGTGCAGTTTCTCCCGGCTGCAATTAATTATTTGTTGATTGGTTTCCTTTAAATCTCTGGTTGTCTGTGTTGGGAGTTGCCAGTGAAATTCTTCATGCAGACCACAGATAGGATTGTATCTGTATAGACTTAAGTTAAAGAGCTCCTTAGTTGTTTTAAGCTCACCTTGCTTAGAGTTTAATATCCCAGATCATTTATGTTCCTTCTGTGTTTGAGTGTGTATGCAAGTCTGTGTTTTCTCCAGTCTGTCTTATATTTCTAATCTGTGTATTTAGCAGAGATCAGCCCATATCCCTTTGGTGGTAATCAGAATCCTTCTTAGGACTGATTACAGGGTTCAGGGACTGATAGGAGACAGGGTTAGGCTGGAGACTTGGACCTCTGAACCATTATCAGTACCTCCAAGGTGAGGGATTAGTTAGGACCCCAGTTTAGGGTCAGGTTAGACCCCCGGTCCTCTTCTTTCCTGTGACAGTGTATCAAGTCCTCAAGATTAACCCTGAGTTCAACGGATATCGTGTCAGGTAAATCTATTCTATATTTACATGCTGATGTTGCTAATCTATATGTTGTATAGAGTGTTGTTCTTTTAAGAATAGTTTACTGACATCGTACACATATCATAAGACCGCGTGACATTTTCACTGGCCCATAAAATTATTCCCAGTTGCCATGGATCCAGTAGCCCAGCTGGCTCTGCAGTTGCAGGGATTATCCATGGAGCTGACGGACATTAAGTCCAAAGTTTTGTCTCCCTCGGAGAAAACCAGATTTGAACCTAAAGTAGCTCTCCCGGACAGGTTCACTGGTGGGCGAGACAAATTTTTTACCTTCAGGGAAGCATGTAAATTGTATTTTCGGCTTCGGCCTCGATCATCAGGGAGTGAAGAGCAGAGAGTGGGAATTGTTATCTCGCTCCTACAAGGGGACCCTCAATCCTGGGCATTTTCCCTTCCTCCGGGATCCCCGGCTCTACAGTCAGTAGATCGATTTTTTACTGCCCTGGGTTTGGTATATGATGACCCAGATCGGGTCTCTCTTGCTGAGACAAAATTACGTAAGATACAGCAGGGAGATCGTCCGGCGGAGGAATTTGCTTCTGAGTTCCGTAGATGGGCCACAGATACTCAGTGGAATGACCCAGCTCTTAGGAGCCAGTTTTGTCATGGGCTTTCTGACAAATTAAAGGACGTTTTGGCTCAGTATGATTCTCCTCCATCACTGGAGGCTGCTATGGCCCTGGCTATCCGTACTGATAGACGGCTCCGGGAGAGGTGCGAGGTAACTCCGCCCCCTGTTGTTACTCCACCTACTACTAAAGTCCCTTATGTTGAGGTTCCCCTTGTCTGTTCGGAGGAGCCTATGCAGTTGGGAGGGACATCATTTCGTAGGAGGGGATTGGCGGTACGCCGCAGGACTAGAAGGTGTTTCTTCTGCGGGAAAGAGGGACATTTTGTTGGGGGATGTCCGTCCCGTGCCTTGTTGAGCAAGAAGTCGCCGGAAAACTGTTAATCCCAGGTTGTGTGGTGGACGACAACCTGGGAGTATGTATTTCGTCCGCTAGTTCTTCTCAGTTCCTTGTACCAGTGGAGGTGGTGGTTGGTACGAGAGTGGAGAGATTTTCTGTTCTTCTTGATAGTGGGTCCGGGGCTAATCTGGTTGACGCTCAGTTTGCTCAGGCTCAAGGTATGCATCTGAGTGTATTGGTCAAACCGATCCCTATATTCTCTATTGACGCCAGGCCTCTCGGCCAAGGTAGCTTTGTTCATGAGGTTCATAACATTGACCTTCGGGTAGGGGCAATACATAGGGAACTATTATCTTGTTATGTGTTGGAGGGTCTACCTACTCCTATTGTGTTGGGACTTCCTTGGTTGGTTAAACATAACCCTGTGATTAATTGGCAGTCCAGAGAGATAAGCCAATGGGGTGAGTTTTGCAAAAGTAACTGCATGAACACAGTCATCAGTGCGGTCGTGCCTAGTACTTTGCCTCCTTTTTTGGAGGACTTTGGGGATGTGTTCTCTGAGGAGGGGTGTCAGGAGTTGCCTCCTCATCGCGTGTATGACTGCTCTATTAATTTACTTCCTGATGCTAAGTTACCTAAAGCTAGGTTATATAACCTTTCTGGTCCTGAGAGGCAGGCTATGAAAGATTATATTTCCGAAAGTCTGGCCAAAGGGCATATTAGACCTTCATCTTCCCCAGTGGCCGCGGGGTTCTTCTTTGTGAAGAAAAAGATGGAGGCCTACGCCCTTGCTTGGATTTCCGCGAACTTAATCGGATTACTGTTCGAGATCCGTATCCACTCCCTCTGATTCCTGATCTCTTCAATCAAATTGTTGGCGCCAAATGGTTCTCTAAATTGGATCTCAGGGGGGCGTATAATCTGATTAGGATAAAAGAGGGGGATGAGTGGAAAACGGCGTTTAACACGCCGGAGGGACATTATGAGAACCTTGTCATGCCTTTTGGTCTGACTACTGCACCAGCAGTATTCCAACATTTTGTTAATGACATTTTTCGTCATCTGGTGGGGCTGTTTGTGGTCGTATATTTGGATGACATTTTAATTTACTCGCCAGATCTTGTGTCTCACCAGGAGCATGTGAGACAGGTGTTGCAGATCTTGCGAGACAATAAACTATACGCCAAACTGGAAAAGTGTGTATTCGCCGTACAGGAACTTCAGTTTTTGGGTTTCTTGGTGTCAGCCTCCGGTTTCCGTATGGACCCTGAAAAGGTGAGAGCAGTGCTTGAATGGGATCAGCCAGAGGATCTTAAGGCTCTGCAGCGTTTTCTGGGGTTTGCTAACTACTACCGGAAATTTATTTGTAATTTCTCATCTGTTGTCAAACCTCTCACTGACATGACAAGAAAAGGGACGGATTTTTCTAAATGGTCGGACAAAGCTTGCCAAGCTTTTTCCTCTTTGAAAAAATGTTTTGCTTCGGCACCCGTTCTCATCCAACCAGATGCATCACAGCCGTTCGTTGTGGAGGTGGACGCGTCTGACGTAGGGGTGGGTGCAATATTGTCCCAGGGTCCGTCCCCTGGTAAATGGCATCCGTGCGCTTTCTTTTCTAAGAAATTGTCGTCCGCCGAAAGGAATTATGATATCGGCAATAGGGAACTTTTGGCCATTAAGTTGGCTTTTGAAGAATGGCGTCACTTTTTGGAGGGGGCAGTCCACCCGGTCACCGTCATTACTGATCACAAGAACCTGCTGTATTTGGAATCTGCTAAGCGTCTGAATTCCAGACAAGCTCGATGGTCGTTGTTTTTTACCAGGTTTAATTTTGTTGTCACTTATCGCCCTGGATCTAAGAATGTTAAGGCGGATGCCTTGTCTCGCAGTTTCCCAGGGGCCGGGAAAATGGATGACCCGATTCCTATCCTTCAGGAGGGGGTGGTAGTGTCGGCTGTATGTTCTGAGCTTGAGGAGGAGGTATTAGAGGTTCAGGGGGACGCCCCTGCAGGACCTCCAGGGAGACTGTTTGTCCCAAATCAGTTGAGACAAAAGGTTATTGAGGCACATCATAATTCTGCTTTAGCAGGACATCCAGGGAGTAAGGCTACTTTAGATCTCCTTTCTCGCCGGTTTTGGTGGCCTAACGTTAATAAAGATGTTTTAACTTTTGTCGCGTCCTGTGGGGTTTGTGCTCGCTCTAATGTCTCGACCCGCCACCACAATTGTGGGTTACCAGGGCAATGGGGTACTCAGAGCCGAGCCCATGGAAGTCTATGGGGTTTGTCACAGGTAGCTGTGGCTCGGTCTGTGGCCCTGGCGGTCTGGCGTATGTTGGGGATATATTTACAGGGGATAGATTTATATACAGTTCGTGACGCCACCTGTAGTCTTCTGGTAATTTATACCAGCGCTGCTGTAGATCTCTGAGGGGATGGTGAGGCAGCTAGATGTCGGGTCCCCTACAGGTGGGACTCTTCCCTCAGAGTCTATGAAGTTAGTGAAGTCGGGTGCAGATAAATAACACAGTCTCACACGGTCAGCGTCTTTCCATACCTTTACTTGTAAGATGTTCAGGCAGGTCCCAGGGAGGCTGATCCAAGGAGAATGTATTTCGAGATAGCAGCTGGACAAGTTAGGGGCCTCCTTTACTTTCACACCGATGAGTACAACCAGCATGAAGCGTAGTTCCCTCTATAACTCCAGCTATTCCATAGCTGTACTGCCCAGTCAGTTTTGTGGTCGGAGCCTTCCTGTGAGAGAGCTGAATTCCTATCTTGTCGTGCACTGACTCAAAGTCTTCACTCCCCCTGACCCCAGTTACGTACCGACTATTCGGGGCTGCTTGCCGCGACCTAAGGTCCGGTAAGTCTCTGGTTTTCTTACCACTATGCTTGAAGCTAATAGTGATCCTTCGGTCCCCAGTGACCGGTTACAATGTGCAGGACTTCTTCAATCCAAAAGCACTTTTCAAATAATCTTTCCACTGTGCCTTTCGCCTTGTCCTCGCTGGTAGCATAAACACTCACACTTGCAAAAAGTCATATAATCACTCCCTTCTTCTCTTCCTTTAGAGTTAGTTCCCAGACTCTCAGTTATCCACTAGGCAGGAGCACGTCTCTGAACCTTTCACTGTCCTTGAGACAGGTGACTGAAGTATTTCTGTACTAAGCTCTTCTTTCTTTATCAGTGTTTTCAAGTGAGGTACAGCTCTGACCAGGCTGAGGTGATCTATATCTCGCCCTTACTGGCCTCCACTTGCTGAACTGCTGATAGAACCAGGCTGGACTGCTTCCTCCCTCCAAGTCCCAGCTAGACTCCACACGTCTGCTCTGTCCGAGGACAGGAAACTGACTACCAAAATCACTCAACCAATACACACTGACCACTCCCTCACAAGTGACTACACTACCCTAAGGGTGTGTCTAGTGTATGTTGAGTGAATGGGTATTGAGCATTAAACTGCTATCTCTCGACACACTCTCCAGGGTACTGCGTGTGCCTAACACCAGGGCTACACATTCCCCCATGGTAAATGACAGCACTCCCGGGCTGTAAAATACAAAGAGACAGTTTTGTTTATGCATGAAAACATCAACATTAAACAGTAATTCGTCCCATCCGGGAGGTAAGGATGTCTTGAACGTTGCAAACAAAACATTGAATATAGAAAAATACAAAAGTATTAAGGCATCAAAACATTCAATAAATACACAGTATTCTTGTGAAGGACCCGCACCAAACCTTCAACGTGGGTCCTGGGTGGGCTGCAGGACATCCAAATGCAGACCTCACTCAGTGCCACACCACACGGGTTTTTGTATTCAGAGGTAGTTGTGCTGGTTTTATGTAAAACCAAGATAAAGCACCGAAGCGCAACTATATACAAATAAGTTCTGGGCTGGCACAGTCCTCAACCTCTGAGTCCATTGTAAAACGAAGACATATTATATCACATTATAATAATAATAAAGTGCAAAACTTTTTCTGATTACCCAGCCGGGCATTCTATTTTTGGCAATATATATATACGCTATATACACATTTAACTTGTGCAAAAATTGGCAAACTTCTTAAACTTTTTACAATTTTACTTATGGTAGACCCCTATCTGGATCTTACCGGTTTTTCTTTACTATTTATTCATTTTCAAATACATTTTCCACCCCGGGGCTGGAACAATGCGGTGATCCCTAGATCCCATAACTAACAAGTCGTGCGCTGCTATTAGGGTCTGGGTCGCCACAGTTCTCGTGCGAACCTCTAGGGGCGCAACGGGTACTTTCTCCTTGCGAGACACCGATTGCGTTTCAATCTGAGTCACAGTTAACGATATGGATCGTGTCATGGATTGCGATGGAAACTGGGTCGCATGTTGCGATGTAGATGTTGCTTTCATTTGCGATGAGCCTGCAGGGGGCGATGCTGGGGCACGGCCGGATACTGCGTGAGCTAGAGACGGGGACGCTGCGGTAGTGGTGACGTTACCTGCGTCGGGGACGGGGTCACGGACGATGGTGACGTTAAGGGCATACCATCCCTTCATTCCCCAGTGCCGTGTATACGTGACAATGTCTCCATTTACTAAGTCCCTCCCGGGATGGCCTTGCGGTAGGTGGGATTCTACGTCCCTGCGACTAACAAAGACCCCTGGGTAGAGGCCCGGTTCACGGATGAAGCCCCAGCCCTTCCGGAGCTGGAACTCAGTCACACACCCCTGCCGCCGCGGTTCCCTCAGGGTACCTTTCTCTCTCCGACACTCTCCTTGTCCGCGATCAGCTCTGCATGTTGCCGCTGACGGTTCCGCTGAGCTTCCCGCTCTTCCTCCTGCTGGCGTTTCTGCTTCTCCTCACGACGCTGCCACTCATATTCCCACTGGGCGGTGTAGGCGACGTCATCCAGGCGCGCCATCTCGTCCCAGTCGACGTCTGGTAACGACGGACAGGACCCCTCCGGTGTCCCTGCCGGGGTTCGATCATCTGCTGCGGCCTCCTGGCCGGGCGGGCGTTCCGGAACTGGCGGTACCTCCTCAACCTCCTTCGCCTCCACCGCTTCACCGGTGGGATCAGGATTGGTACTTTCGGGGGCAGCCTCCGGTTGCTCCTTTGCCTTGGGCAGCAGAATTTTCGGTAACTCGAATCGTGGGGGGTCGTTGAGGGGAGAGAACACCACGTCCCACAGCCTCCGCTGCTCCTGGGTACGCCGGCGTCTCTCGATCTCTTCAAATCCAGGTTGGTGCTGGACCATCTTCTTCAGGCGTGCATTTTCTTCTTTTATTTCCAGCAATGGTTGCTGCAGGTGCAGGACCACGGATGACTCCGGTGCTGGTGGCAGCTTGGCTGGGGCACGGGGCCTGCCTTCCTCCGCTTCCCTGCTCGGCTGCACACGTCCTGCTTCCATGATGTTCCAGAAGATTCTTTCTTCTTCTTCCTCCAGAGACGTCCGGTCTCTTCCGTGGAGGCGGGGTTTGCGTCTCCTCCTCTTTGCAGGAAAGGTGAAGAGGAGGCGGACCTCCTTTGCTGTAGGGCAGGATCGCATATTGTAATAGCACTTTGAGAGGGCAGGCATTTTCTTCGCGCCACTGGGGGTACACGCCCACGAAGGTACGCCCACCTTCTTCTCCAGCGCCTGAGGGCGCGAATATGGCGACAAAGATGGCGATTTTTGGCGCCAAAAGTGCAAACAGTTCTTTTTCACAAAAACAATTCCATAGGCACACAGGGCTCGCAATTTTGCGAGTTTCGCATCCTGTTCGTGACGCCAAATTTTGTCTCGACCCGCCACCACAATTGTGGGTTACCAGGGCAATGGGGTACTCAGAGCCGAGCCCATGGAAGTCTATGGGGTTTGTCACAGGTAGCTGTGGCTCGGTCTGTGGCCCTGGCGGTCTGGCGTATGTTGGGGATATATTTACAGGGGATAGATTTATATGCAGTTCGTGACGCCACCTGTAGTCTTCTGGTAATTTATACCAGCGCTGCTGTAGATCTCTGAGGGATGGTGAGGCAGCTAGATGTCGGGTCCCCTACAGGTGGGACTCTTCCCTCAGAGTCTATGAAGTTAGTGAAGTCGGGTGCAGATAAATAACACAGTCTCACACGGTCAGCGTCTTTCCATACCTTTACTTGTAAGATGTTCAGGCAGGTCCCAGGGAGGCTGATCCAAGGAGAATGTATTTCGAGATAGCAGCTGGACAAGTTAGGGGCCTCCTTTACTTTCACACCGATGAGTACAACCAGCATGAAGCGTAGTTCCCTCTATAACTCCAGCTATTCCATAGCTGTACTGCCCAGTCAGTTTTGTGGTCGGAGCCTTCCTGTGAGAGAGCTGAATTCCTATCTTGTCGTGCACTGACTCAAAGTCTTCACTCCCCCTGACCCCAGTTACGTACCGACTATTCGGGGCTGCTTGCCGCGACCTAAGGTCCGGTAAGTCTCTGGTTTTCTTACCACTATGCTTGAAGCTAATAGTGATCCTTCGGTCCCCAGTGACCGGTTACAATGTGCAGGACTTCTTCAATCCAAAAGCACTTTTCAAATAATCTTTCCACTGTGCCTTTCGCCTTGTCCTCGCTGGTAGCATAAACACTCACACTTGCAAAAAGTCATATAATCACTCCCTTCTTCTCTTCCTTTAGAGTTAGTTCCCAGACTCTCAGTTATCCACTAGGCAGGAGCACGTCTCTGAACCTTTCACTGTCCTTGAGACAGGTGACTGAAGTATTTCTGTACTAAGCTCTTCTTTCTTTATCAGTGTTTTCAAGTGAGGTACAGCTCTGACCAGGCTGAGGTGATCTATATCTCGCCCTTACTGGCCTCCACTTGCTGAACTGCTGATAGAACCAGGCTGGACTGCTTCCTCCCTCCAAGTCCCAGCTAGACTCCACACGTCTGCTCTGTCCGAGGACAGGAAACTGACTACCAAAATCACTCAACCAATACACACTGACCACTCCCTCACAAGTGACTACACTACCCTAAGGGTGTGTCTAGTGTATGTTGAGTGAATGGGTATTGAGCATTAAACTGCTATCTCTCGACACACTCTCCAGGGTACTGCGTGTGCCTAACACCAGGGCTACACACTAAGACCCCTCATACCCGTCCGTCTGGGACCCTCTTACCCTTGAAACTTCCGGAGCGTCCATGGACTCATTTGTCTATGGACTTCATCACGGACCTTCCTCAGTCGTCAGGGAAGACTGTCATACTGGTGGTTGTTGACAGGTTCAGTAAGATGGCACATTTCATTGCTCTTCCTGCCCTCCCTAATGCTAAAACTCTGGCGCAGGTGTTCATTGGGGAGATTGTGAGACTTCATGGGTTGCCTTCTGATGTGGTGTCAGATAGGGGGTCTCAGTTTGTGTCCAAGTTTTGGAGGGCATTTTGTTTACGTCGGGGGATGCAATTGTCATTTTCCTCGGCTTTTCATCCGCAGACCAATGGTCAGACAGAGCGTCTGAATCAAAGCCTAGAGACTTATCTTCGGTGTTTTGTCTCAGAGAACCAGGAGGACTGGTCTTCTTTCTTGCCTCTGGCAGAGTTCGCTCTTAACAACAGGCGGAGCGAGTCCACTGGTAAATCCCCGTTTTTTGGGGCATATGGTTTTCATCCCCAGTTTTGTACTTTCAATGGGGGGGGCCCTTCTGGGGTTCCTGAGGAGGAGCGTTTCTCGTCGTCACTTGCTTCAGTGTGGAGAGGTGTATTGAATAATCTGAGTGCTATGGGGAACCGTTATAAACGTATGGCTGATAGGAGGAGAGTTTCTGGTCCAGATCTTAATGTGAACGATCTGGTATGGTTGTCTACCAGGAATATAAAACTTAAAGTTCCCTCCTGGAAGCTGGGCCCCAGATTCATCGGGCCGTACAGGATCAGTTCCATAATTAATCCTGTGGCATTTCGTCTGGACCTCCCTCCTACGTTTAAAATTCATAATGTGTTCCACAAGTCATTACTTAAGAGGTACATGGCACCAGTCATACCATCACCTCTACCTCCTCCTCCAGTGGTGGTCAATGGTAACTTGGAGTTTCAAGTATCAAAGATCATTGACTCACGTCTGAATCGCCGGTCCCTTCAGTACTTGGTGCATTGGAAGGGGTATGGTCCAGAGGAGAGGACGTGGGTTCCTGCGTCTGACATTAACGCAGATCGTTTGGTGCGGACCTTCCACAGAACTCACCCGGGCAAACCTGGCCCTGAGGGTCCGGAGGCCCCTCGTAGAAGGGGGGGTACTGTCATGTGTGCATCGCCACGAAGATCGTCGCGGTTGCACATTCTGACTTCTCACAGCTGAGTTGCTGTTTCTTTGTGTTTGGCAGTTAGGGAGTTAATTCTGTCTGTGCTCAGTTCTGGGACTGGGTGCAGTTTCTCCTGGCTGCAATTAATTATTTGTTGATTGGTTTCCTTTAAATCTCTGGTTGTCTGTTTTGGGAGTTGCCAGTGAAATTCTTCATGCAGACCACAGATAGGATTGTATCTGTATAGACTTAAGTTAAAGAGCTCCTTAGTTGTTTTAAGCTCACCTTGCTTAGAGTTTAATATCCCAGATCATTTATGTTCCTTCTGTGTTTGAGTGTGTATGCAAGTCTGTGTTTTCTCCAGTCTGTCTTATATTTCTAATCTGTGTATTTAGCAGAGATCAGCCCATATCCCTTTGGTGGTAATCAGAATCCTTCTTAGGACTGATTACAGGGTTCAGGGACTGATAGGAGACAGGGTTAGGCTGGAGACTTGGACCTCTGAACCATTATCAGTACCTCCAAGGTGAGGGATTAGTTAGGACCCCAGTTTAGGGTCAGGTTAGACCCCCGGTCCTCTTCTTTCCTGTGACAGTGTATCAAGTCCTCAAGATTAATCCTGAGTTCAACGGATATCGTGTCAGGTAAATCTATTCTATATTTACATGCTGATGTTGCTAATCTATATGTTGTATAGAGTGTTGTTCTTTTAAGAATAGTTTACTGACATCGTACACATATCATAAGACCGCGTGACAAAAACCTTATAAAACGCTGGTAGTGCCTTTCATGCGTAAGTTGCCCATAGACACTGATGCCCCCCCATACCATCAGAGGTGCAGAAAGTGTGTGCTGATAACAAGCTGGAAGGTCCCTCTTCTCTTAAGTCAGCAGCACTGTGCGTCCAAGGTTTCCATAAAGAATTTCACATTTGATCAATCTGTGCACAGAACAGTTTCCATTTTGCCTCCGTCCATTATAAAAAAAAAGCTTTGGCCCAGAAAAGACAGCAGCGTTTCTGGATTGTGCTGATATTTGGCTTCTTCTTTGCTTGATGGAGCATTCATTCTCATTTGTGCATTACTCACAGACAAAAATTTCTGGACTTATTCCCGAGGCCATGCAGAATCATGCCTGTCAATAATGCCATTGCCGCCTGACGACCCAGAGTTCACGAGCCTCCAGTATTGACCTCGCTGCCTGTGTCCATGGATTTATCCAGAATCTCTGAATCTTTCTTTATAAAATTATGTCTTGTAAATTGTGGAATATTCAAAGTTTTTGCAATTTTACTTTAAAGAACATTTGAAAATGTTCCACAAGTTTTAGACGCAGTTGTTCATAGATTGGTGACCTCCAACCATCTTTGCTTCTGGGAGACTCTGCCTTCTCTCACATGCTCTTTTTACACACAGTATGTGACTTAGTAGAAAATGGACTCTCCATCTGTTTTTTTATAAACATCATGTAATTTTCCTGCCTTTTGCTAACCCTGTCTAAACTTTTTGAGATGTGTTAATGACATCAGTTTCTAAAAGGCGTAATTTTTTTTAAAATTGCATGAAAAAATGCCCAAAGTTCTGATCTGTATCCTATGTTTTGTGGTGAGTAAATTTTGAGGATATCTGGAACTTTACAAAAATGTATCTATGTACTAACAGGCAGATAGTTGCTACTTACCTACCTGTTGTGCATGACGCCTTTCTTCCCCGACACAGAGCATTCACAGACGGGAAATCAGCAGCCTCTGTTGACATCACATCTACAGAGCTGAGGCTTGTTTTCTGGCCCGCCTTGTAGGCAGGGTAGGACTTCCAAGGTCATTCTGATTGATAACTGGGTCTTCGCTGGCTAACTGAGGGAGTCAGCTGTCAGTCAGAATGACCTCAGAAATCCCGCCCCGTCGCATCAGCAGATGCAGCAGAATACCCAGCAGGAGTGGTATGTGACCGCTCTGTGCTGGGGAAGAACGGTGCTGTGCACAGCCGGCAGATAAGTTGCAATTACTTGCCCGTTAGTGCTTAGGAACATTTTTCATTTTTTCTAAAGTTCCGGATACCACCTTTAAGTACATTATATACATATATTTTTGAGGATGTATTGGAGGATAGAATTCAGAAGAAGTGTAGGGCTATAATGAACAATAATACACACCCCCTATACGAGCTGTTCTTGAATCAGAAGAGCACATTCAGCAGCCGTCTAATTCTACTAAGGTGCAAGAAGGAGAAATTCAGGAAATCGTTTGTACCTACTGCTATGAGGATGTATAATAATTTCCTAAGGGTGGCAGAAAATAATGACTGATGGCTGGTGTACTAATGTCAATTAACATTGTCTTATATACACCTGAACTACACACTTTTATTTATTATGTAATGTTGGTACACCTGTGCAAGATTTGTGTCCTAATATTTTATGTACTGCTGTTTGTATTGCTGCTGTAATACTGTAATTTCCCCCCGGGATCAATAAAGTGTATCGTATCGTATCGTATATGTTGAACATATATATTGTAAGATGGCAGCCGGACAGGTTCACGAGGGGAGATATGTATCATCAAGGTTGGTAGCCTCAGTGATGTAAGCCTGGAAAAGCAGAATCCAGCACATATAGTGCTGAGAGAGCTACAGGGCGTGTCAGGGTTGGGTTAACGAGCAGTCAGAAAGATGGGTGAGACTGGCTGTCACATATCCCCACCCCGGGGCCCGGTATGGCAGATAAAAACGAGACCAGTTGTCTTATTAGTGTCTGTGTGTAGAGCTGTGCAGACCTCCAGCTTAGATAGTTCTTTTTTCATCTTCTCCGAGAAAAAATTGGATCACACCATGATTAGAGTCTGACCAGAGTATGATTAGCATCAGCCCCAGAGAGAAAACATGTTGCGTCACCCTTGACCTATTACATGGCAATAACAAAAAAGCCTATACAATTTAGGTAACCACCCGACTAAAAACCTGAAGAATTCCATATTATAATTATTATGATTGTTTTCATTATATTAGCATATTGATATTATTATTATTATTATTTAGATCTATCATAGACATTCAGAAAATGAATATAATAATTTATTTAGTGTGAAATGAGAACAGTAAAAAAAGCACCAAAAAAAAACAGAAAAACCAAATATTGTTTTTTTTCCATATTTGAGTTACAAACAAGAATTTTCTAAGTTACACAGTAATAAATATAATAAATAACAAAACGGAGCCAAAAAATACTATAAATCCACAGCAGGAATAAAAAAATAAAGAAATCTGGAAAGGCAAAATTGGCTGGTCACTGAACAGTTATCCATCCCGATTGTTAAAAAGTTAGAATAAGTTTTTCTATTTTAATACAATTACCGAAAATTGATGACGTTAAAAAATACAATTTATGTCGCAAAGAAAAAACAATGAAAATCAAGGCATTAAGGGAGCATTTCTCATGTATATTAACTCCAATGAATTACTATTCCCGCTCTTACAACGTTCAACTGAATGTACAAAAAGTTATCGGTGGCACTAAGATTTGTGTGAATGCAACAACCCGTGTGGCACGCAACGTTTTATTCCCTCGACAGAGCCTGTCCGTAAAGATCTTATATTCTCCATGTCTAGAGCCAGACATGAGAGTATTAATTCCCCCATTAATGAAGTTCATCGCTAAGTGCCTGGCAGGGTCCATGTTAACGTGCCAGGAGTCAAGTATTTCTCCAGCAGCAAACACTTGAATATCTAAGGAGTGAATATTTATGCCTTACCTTAATATTAAGACGGAGTTGATGAAAAGCTTGTGATTCCCGCTCGTACCTTTAATGTCTCCCCTTCATCTATTTTTATCTATTTGCCAAGTAACTGAGACTAGCAGAATGCGCGCTCTCGGAGTGTAAGCTTACACACCCGCGCAACATTTCAACATTAGGAGAATTTTACTATGATCAGAAATACATAGCTTGGAGCTTGGCCACATAGTTTGGGAAAAATCTCACTAGTGGGCACAGAGTGGGCAAGAACTTTATTTTGGCATATTAGAAACTAGAATCTTATATACGACACAATATAAAAATCAGTTCTAAGACAAGAACTAGATGTGGAGGACCTGGCATGACCTTCCATTAAATGATTTTAATTAACACCATGTAATACTTCACTTCACCTTCGGGGGAGCTGTAGGCTAATTGAACATTTATTTCCAGGATCTCTTACACTTTACAGCCTCATTTTTGTTGTTTTTTTTTTGTCTTTGTAGTATTCATTAATGTTTTAGTGCACTCTTCTCCAAAATTGCGTACGTAGCTAATAACTTTGAGCACAATCAAAAGCGCTCTTTAGTTTTTCCTTTTATCTTTTTTTTTTGCGCCTTCTTAAAGCAAATAGCCGCTTGCTTTGCTAAAAGGTGGCAACAAAGATGGAGCAAAAAAAAATCAGGCGGTACATAAAATCACACAAAGGAGTGGGAGTACAGTTGAGCAAAAATATTGAAACTTTAAAAAAAAGTCACAATTTATGAATCAGTCGAAAATATCTAAGAAAACCAAAAACATGCTCACTTTGGCGAATAAAAAAACATGAAAGCATATAAAATAGATTAAAAAGGAAAACACAAATTAAAAGAATAATTTGACACAAATTAAAGGCAGGTGAAAAATAACAACAACTATACACGAAAGGTGCAAATGCAAACTATCGGGCCCTATGTATTTAGTTTATTTACTAAGATCCCTTATAATAAAAAAGGGATTGTCCAAAGTGATCATGCTTCTTATTTGTTATACTATTATTACCTTCTTTTATATTTAGATGATGTCAAATATTTTTTCATTGGAATCATTTAAAGTTTTTTTTTTCAGGAGTTTTTACAAAATTAGGTAAGAAGAGGAAATGGGTTAAATAGAAATGAAATAAATAAAAAATCAGCTATGCTCACTTCTTCAATCCTCTGCCACTCCTTATGGTGGTCACTGTTGGTCTCCTGTTATTTGTTGCACCGATGATGTGCCATGCATCATTCAGATGAAAGAATGCCGCCATGTACGACACATGAGCAGTCCGACCAGTTATCGGCTGCAGCGGTAACATGAATGATGTCTTCCAAGTGATCTATGCACTCCATTCATTGTCAGCAAGCAGCTGAATGACACAAGCCCCTTCTGTCTTGCATGTGGAAATATATAGCAATGGTAACCAAATCATTCATCCTCTGAATTGATCCTCTCTGCATGTATGCACTCCATTCATTGTCAGCAAGCAGCTGAATGACACAAGCCCCTTCTGTCTTGCATGTGGAAATATATAGCAATAGTATGCACTCCATACTTCTGATTGCTGCCAACCACTGCTGTACCATTTTGCAACATAGTTTAATGTGCCTGGTAAAACTTTAGTATAATTCATTTTTTGCACTGTGCTTAATACTTACTGCTGTGTATTCGTGTGACTGGGGCCTCTGTAGATGCTATCAGGTGGAAAGTGCTATAACATATAGATGTTGCCAGGTCTAGTGCCTTTGATGATCTAACCACCCCCTGGTGTGCTGGCCCCAGCTGGCAAATTATCCCAAAGCAGCTCCCACAATCCCACTTTCCTGACCCTGTAGTGTGGACTATATATTTAGGAGTAGTCTAAGGGGCGCATGCATTGTGGGGGCGCATGCATCCCAGAAGTTAAGCATCACAGAAGAAAAGCATCTTGAAAACGGCAGTTATTCATGGCAGTTAATCAGGGCTGGAATCAGGTACCCCACACTTTGCATTATTTTTCATTATGTACTTTATCTATTTTCTCCTGTGTTACCTTGCCATCCACATTCACCGCCCCATCCCCCCTCCATCACGACTCATACACATCAGCCCCTCTATCCTTCCCTCTCCCATGTACAGCTCCCATGCACTCCTCACCTTCCTGAAAAACCTCAGCCCATCTTGCCCAAACACATCACAGAAAAAACCTACTCACAATTCCAACAACTACCTGCTCTTTATCTTCCTACTCCTACTGATTTCAGGGGACATCTCCCCCAACCCTGGTCCACATCCCCCAACCTCAATCCCTACCCTACCTCATACCGAAACCATAATAATCTTATTAATATTACTTACACTCCCTCATCTCCTTCTTTCAATTGTGCCCTCTGGAATCCACGGTCTGCATGCAACAAGCTATCCTTCCTGCACAACTACTTTCTGAACCACTCTCTTAATCTGTTGGCCCTCACTGAAACCTGGATTCAGGATTCTGACACTGTCTCCCCTGCTGCCATTTCCTATGGTGGTTTACAGTTCTCCCATTCCCCGAGACCCACAAACAGACATGGTGGTGGAGTTGGCATACTCCTGTCCCCACAATGCACTTTCCAGGTCATCCCCCCAATTCCATCACTCTCATTCCCTTCTTTTGAGGTCCACACCATCAAGCTCTTCCATCCCCTCTCCCTCAGAGTAGCGGTCATATATCGGCCCCCAGGCTCACCCACCCAGTTCCTTGACCACTTCTTCAGCCTGGCTGCCACACTTCATGTCCTCAGAACTACCAACCCTTATCCTTGGAGACTTCAACATCCCCATTAACAGCCCTACTTCCACATCTGCATCTCAGCTTCTATCACTAACCACTTCTCTAGGCCTCTCACAGCTTTCAACCTCTGAGACACACAAGGATGGTAACACCCTTGACCTGGTCTTTGTCTGCCTCTGTTCAATCTCCCACCTAAATAACTCACCGCTTCCACTCTCTGACCACAACATTCTCTCCTTCACGCTCACAAATCCTCCACCACCCCAGCGCACTCCTACCTACCACACATTCAGAAATCTACAAGCCATTAACCCTCAGACACTTTCAGACTCCCTACACTCATCGCTGTCCCCAATCTCCTCTTTTTCCTGTCCTGATCTGGCTGTTCATCACTGCAATGACATTCTTAAAAGCACCCTTGACCAAGTAGCACCGCTCACCCTCAGAACCTCCAAACACACAGTAAAACAGCCCTGGCTCACATTGCAAACTCGACTTCTTCAGCGATGCTCTAGGAGTGCTGAACGCCTCTGGAGAAAAACCCGCACACCAGAAGACTTCATCCACTTTAAATTCATGTTAAGAACTTATAATGCTGCCCTTCACCTCGCCAAACAGACCTACTTCACCACACTGATCTCCTCACTAGCCAACAACCCCAAGAAACTTTTTGACACTTTTCACTCCCTCCTCAGGCCAAAAGCACAAGCCCCTATCACAGACATTTGTGCTGACGACCTGGCCTCCCACTTTATAGAAAAAATAGATACTATCCGACAGGAAATCTGCTCTCAACCACCAAGTGCTGTGACTCCCATCCCACCCTGCATTTCCCCTGGCTCACTTTCCACATTTGATCCCATCACAGAAGAAGAAGTCTCCAGACTCCTCTCTTCCTCTCGTCCGACTACATGCACTACCGACCCCATCCCCTCACATCTCCTCCAGTCTCTCTCCAGTTGTCACAACTCACCTAACTACAATCTTTAATCTCTCACTCTCCTCTGGCATTTTCCCATCCTCCTTCAAACACTCCATCATTACTCCATTACTAAAGAAACCCGCTCTTGACCCTTCCTGCACAAACAACTACAGACCGGTCTCCAATCTCCCCTTCATCTCTAAACTTTTGGAGCGCCTAGTCTACTCCCGCCTCACCCGTTACCTCTCCACTTACTCCCTCCTAGACCCTTCACAGTCCGGCTTCCGCCCCCTACATTCGACTGAAACTGCACTCATCAAAGTGACCAATGACCTTCTTACAGCAAAACGTAACGGCGACCACTCTCTGCTCATTCTTCTCGACCTTTCTTCAGCTTTCGACACGGTTGACCACCGTCTCCTACTCTCTAGGCTCCAGTCACTAGGTATTAAGGACACTGTTCTCTCCTGGTTCTCCTCCTATCTTTCTGACCGCTCCTTCAGTGTTTCGTTCTCTGGCTCCACGTCATCTCCTCTTCCTCTCACTGTCGGTGTACCCCAGGGCTCAGTCCTTGGCCCCCTTCTCTTCTCTCTCTACACGGCCCCAATTGGACAGACATCAGCAGATTTGGCTTTCAGTACCATCTTTATGCCGATGACACACAACTATACACGTCATCCCCCGACCTTACCCCCGCTGTTCTACAGAACACCACCGACTGTCTGTCCGCAGTCTCCAACATCATGTCCGCTCTCTATCTGAAACTTAACCTCTCCAAGACTGAACTCCTTCTGCTCCCGCCGTCTACTAACCTCCCTAAATCTGACATTTCCCTCTCTGTGGGCGGCACCATAATAACACCCCGACAGCAGGCTCGCTGTCTGGGTGTTATGTTTGACACCAATCTCTCCTTCACCTCCCATATACAATCTCTTGCCCGCTCTTGCCGTCTACACCTAAAGAACATCTCTAGAATCCGCCCTTTTCTCACCATGGAAACAACAAAAACCCTCACTGTAGCATTGATCCACTCCCGCCTGGACTACTGCAACGCTCTATTACTTGGCCTCCCCATTACTCGACTATCCCCTCTCCAGTCCATCCTTAATGCAGCAGCCAGGGTCATCCATCTGGCTAATCGGTACTCGGACGCGTCCGCTCTTCGCCAGTCCTTACACTGGCTGCCCATTCATTATAGGATCCAATTCAAAGTACTGGTTCTCACCCACAAAGCTCTCCACAGTGCAGCACCCCCTACATCTCCTCCCTCATTTCTATCTATCGGCCTAACGACTGCTGCGCTCTGCAAACGACTTTTGACTAACCTCTGCACTAATCCGTACCTCCACTCCCGACTCAAGACTTCTCCCGCACTGCGCCAATCCTCTGGAATGCTCTACCCAAGAAATTAGACTATCCACAATTTGTATGGTTTCAGGAACTCCTCAAAACACATTTGTTCAGAGTGGCCTATCACATTCACTAACCAAAGTCGTTCTATGTTTACGTGTGTATGTGTAGCCCATTTGTAACGGTCTGGTAGGTGGAACCACTGACGGAAACGGGTCTGGTTGGTGGAACCACTAAGCTTTATTATACAAGACAATTTACTTGCAAGAGAGCGGGTGGCATCCGGGAATAGGACAGGGAATCACGGCAATTAGCCAGGCAGTCTCTGGACAGGCAGGTTGTCATGGCAAGTGACCTGGGCA
Organism: Oophaga sylvatica; assembly: GCA_033576555.1. Taxonomy (NCBI): domain Eukaryota; kingdom Metazoa; phylum Chordata; class Amphibia; order Anura; family Dendrobatidae; genus Oophaga; species Oophaga sylvatica. The sequence goes on along the minus strand of JARQOD010000001.1, from coordinate 976,545,577 downwards.
GTCTCTGGACAGGCAGGTTGTCACGGCAAGTGACCTGGGCAGTCTCTGGACAGGCAGGTTGTCACGGCAAGTGACCAGGGCAGTCTCTGGACAGGCAGGTTGTCCGGCAAGTGACCAGGGCAGTCTCTGGGCAGGCAGGTTTGTCACGGCAAGTGACCAGGGCAGTCTCTGGGCAGGCAGGTTGTCACGGCAAGTGACCAGGGCAGTCTCTGAACAGGCAGGTTGTTACGGCAAGTGACCAGGGCAGTCTCTGGGCAGGCAGGTTGTCACGGCAAGTGACCAGGGCAGTCTCTGAACAGGCAGGTTGTCACGGCAAGTGACCAGGGCAGTCTCTGGACAGGCAGGTTGTCACGGCAAGTGACCAGGGCAGTCTCTGGACAGGCAGGTTGTCATGGCAAGTGACCAGGGCAGTCTCTGGGCAGGCAGGTTGTCACGGCAAGTGACCAGGGCAGTCTCTGGACAGGCAGGTTGTCACGGCAAGTGACCAGGGCAGTCTCTGGACAGGCAGGTTGTCACGGCAAGTGACCAGGGCAGTCTCTGGGCAGGCAGGTTTGTCACGGCAAGTGACCAGGGTAGTCTCTGGGCAGGCAGGTTGTCACGGCAAGTGACCAGGGCAGTTTCTGGACAGGCAGGTTTGTCACGGTAAGTGACCAAGGCAGTCTCTAGACAAACAGGCATATACGACCTGAGCTGGTGGAGCCTCCTGGTAGGCTGCAGTCGGATGGCAGATGATCGCTCCCAGGTGAGCAGGCAAGAGTCTCTGGAATAGCCGGGGATCTCTGCTGATGATGTCCGAACCTCTAGATAGAGCTGCAGTCGGATGGCAGATGATCGCTCCCAGGTGAGCAGGCAAGAGTCTCTGCAATAGCCGGGGATCTCCGCAGATGATGTCCGAACCTCTGGATAGAGCTGCAGTCGGATGGCAGATGATCGCTCCCAGGTGAGCAGGCAACAGCCGGGGATCTCTGCTGAAGATGTCCGAACCTCTGGATAGAGCTGCAGTCAGATGGCCGACAGGCAAACAGACAGGTAACAGGCAGGCAACTGGAAACAGGAGCTGATGACTGAAGCAGAGTTAGACTGCACAGAAACAACATTGCTCGGGCACCTCCATTAAGGAGGAAGCCCTTAATATAGGGTGGAGTCCACCAGCATTGGCTGGAGACTGATTTGGAAAATGCGCGCGGCTCCTTTAAGAGCGGGGGAGGGTGCGGGCGCGCGCCCTAAGGCCAGCAGCAGGGAAGGAGCGCGCGGGACCAGCAGGGCGGAAGGAGGACGCCGAGGATGCCAGAGGCGCAGAGGAGGCTGGGAGCACTGAGGACGCTGAGCGCAGGTGAGGAGAGCGACGTCCCTGTCTGGCAGCAGGCAGGGACGCGGGCGCTACAGTACCCCCCCCTCTAGGCCCCCCCCTCTTTAGGCCAGAAAAAAATTTAGCTAGGATGAGAGGGGCATGGATGTTCTCCCGAGGTTCCCAGGTTCTCTCCTCAGGACCAAACCCCTTCCAATCCACCAAAAAATAAGTCTTTTTTCCTACCCTTTTTGTGGCCAGAATGTTCTCTACCTCAAATTCATCATCAGCAGACACTGGAGCAGGAGGTGTACCTGTAGACTTAAAAAAAGAGTTAAGAACCACAGGTTTGAGGAGAGATACATGAAAAGAATTAGGAATTCGCAAATTGGCCGGGAGTTTCAATTTATAGGACACCGGGTTGATCTGACTGATGATCTCAAAAGGACCGATGAACCGAGGACCTAACTTGTAGGACGGAATTTTGAGTCGAACATATTTGGACGAAAGCCAGACTTTGTCCCCAGGACGGAATTGAGGAGGATCCAGACGTTTTTTGTCAGCATGTCTTTTCATGCGCTCGGATGACTGAATGAGTGCGGACCGGGTACTCTCCCAGATGGAGGAGAATTCTCTAACCAGAGATTCCGCAGCTGGATTGTCCACAGAGATGGAAACAGGGACAGGGATCCGAGGGTGCTGACCGAAGACTACAAAAAACGGAGACTTGGTGGAAGATTCGCTCTCATGATTATTGTAGGAGAATTCGGCCCAAGGCAGGAGCTCCACCCAGTCAGAATGGTGGGCATTAACGAAGTGTCGAAGATAACTGGTCAAATTCTGATTTATTCGTTCAACTTGTCCATTGGACTGTGGGTGGTAAGCGGAGGAAAAATCCAGGGTGACGTCTAGCAACTTACAAGTGGCTCTCCAGAAACGTGAGGTGAACTGAACCCCACGATCCGACACAATGTGACGAGGCAGACCATGAAGACGGAAGATGTGGCGGATAAAGTCTTTAGCCAACTCGGGTGCAGATGGAAGACCTGGCAGAGGAATGAAGTGAGCCATCTTGGAAAAGCGGTCAGTGACCACCCAAATGACTGTACAACCAGCAGAGACGGGAAGATCAGTAATGAAGTCCATGGCTATATGCTGCCAGGGGGCAGCGGGTACAGGAAGCGGAAGAAGACGGCCGGTAGGCAGGTGTCTCGGAACTTTGTTGCGGGCACAGGAAACACAGGCAGAAACAAAGTCTATTACGTCTTTGTGCAGGGTAGGCCACCAATAATGCCGGGTAATGAGTTGGAGGGTCTTTTTTTGACCAGCGTGGCCAGCGAGTTTAGATGAATGACCCCAATGTAGGATTCTCTTCCGATCAGTTTCTGATACGAACGTCTTACCAGGAGGGAGACGATTTAAACTCACGGGAGCCACCTGCATCACTCTGGCGGGATCGATGATATGCTTAGGTTCCTCCTCGAGATCCGACACCAGGAAAGACCGAGACAAGGCATCCGCCTTGATGTTTTTGTCAGCTGGGCGAAAATGCAAAAGAAAATCGAAGCGGGCAAAAAACAAGGACCACCGGGCTTGGCGAGGGTTAAGTCTCTGGGCATGCTGGAGGTATGCCAGATTCTTGTGGTCCGTGTAAATGATTACCGGATGAAGAGCCCCTTCGAGTAGGTAACGCCACTCCTCCAATGCCAACTTGATGGCCAATAACTCTCGGTCTCCTATGGAGTAGTTGCGCTCGGAGGAGGAGAAGAGTTTGGAGAAAAACCGCAGGATACCATCCTCCCGGATGAAGCTTTTTGGGTAAGTACCGCTCCGGCTCCAGCAGAGGAAGCGTCCACCTCCAGGAAGAACTGCTTGTTGCCATCCGGGCGATGCAGCACTGGAGCGGAAGAGAAGGCCTGTTTTAGAGAAAGGAAGGCCTCCTCTGCTTCGGGCGTCCACTGTTTGGGGTTAGCATCCTTGCGGGTGAGCGCGGAGATTGGAGCAGTCCTGGAAGAGAAGTGCGGTATGAAGAGACGGTAATAGTTGGCAAATCCCAGGAACCGCTGAATGGCCTTCAACCCCTCCGGTCGGGGCCACTTCTCGATGGCAGACAATTTCTCCGGATCCATTCGTAGGCCTGTCTGAGAAATGATGTAGCCCAGAAACGGAAGCGATGTCTGCTCAAAGAGGCACTTCTCATATTTGGCGAAGAGGTGATTCTGCCTGAGCCTGAGCAGAACCTGACGAACATCCCTCCGGTGAGACTGAAGATCCGGAGAGAAGACCAAGATGTCGTCAAGGTACACCACAACGCAGGAGTAGAGGAGGTCCCGGAAGATGTCATTGACCAACTCCTGAAAGACTGCTGGAGCATTACAGAGACCAAAGGGCATCACCAAGTACTCGTAGTGGCCTGTCCCGGGTGTTGAATGCCGTCTTCCATTCATCTCCTCGACGGATACGAACCAGGTTGTATGCTCCACGAAGATCTAGTTTGGTGAAGACTCTAGCCCCTCTAAGACGATCAAACAATTCTGGAATGAGCGGAAGAGGGTACTTATTCTTCACCGTGATCAAATTTAGGCCTCTGTAGTCAATACAGGGACGGAGAGATCCGTCCTTCTTTTTTACGAAGAAGAAACCTGCTCCCGCTGGGGAGGTAGATTTCCGGATGAATCCTTTTGCTAAGTTCTCCTCGATATATTCGGACATCGACCTGGTCTCAGCAGCGGACAACGGGTAAATACGCCCACGGGGAGGCGTGGTACCGGGTAGCAGGTCGATCGGGCAATCATATGGTCTATGCGGGGGTAATGTCTCTGCTTCCTTTTTATTGAAGACATCAGCAAATGACCAATATGGAATCGGGAGTCCTGGTAGATTAGCAGGTGTAGGAGAAGAACGGACGGGATGGACAGGCACCAGACACGTTTTATGACAGTCCTGTCCCCAGCGAAGAATCTCTCCATTCTGCCAGTCGAGCATGGGTGCATGTTTTTGGAGCCAAGGCAGACCTAGTAAGAAAGCATGAGAGAGTCCAGGTAAAACATGAAACGAGATGCTCTCAGAATGCAACATTCCCACCTGCAGGGTTATGGCTTCGGTGATAAGTCGGATGGGACGAGGTAGGAGACCCCCATCCACAGCAGCAACAGATACTGGTTCAACAAGAGGTTTGGTGGGAATGCGATACTTCTCTACTAGAGCCTGTGACACGAGATTCCCAGCTGCTCCAGAATCAAGTTGGGCCATCTCGAAGTAACGGTTCTTACCGAGAAGAATTGAGACCGAGAGCAGCAGAGATGAAGAGGATTTATTTTTGTCTAGATTGACCTCTCCGAGCGAACCTAGACACAGGCGTTTCCCGACTTCTCCGGACAGGTTCGGATCCAGTGCTCCTTACTGCCGCAGTAGAAGCAACTTTTCTCGGCACGGCGTGAGTCCTGACGGGCTTTGACCATCTTGGTCTGGTCGACCTGCATAGGCTCAGCAGTGTGCACCTGGGGAGTAACGGAAGGGGTTAAATGAGGAAACTTTTTTTCACGGGTGACCTCTTTGGCTCGTTCCTGGAACCGTAGATCAATTCGATTGGCAAGATTTATTAAATCATCAAGCGAGGTTGGAATGTCCCGACCGGCAAGTTCGTCTTTAATACGGCCGGACAGACCCTCCCAGAAGACCGAAATTAGAGCTTCATTGTCCCAAGCCAGTTCTGAGGCTAGAGTACGGAACCGTATGGCATATTGACCAACGGTGAGACTTCCCTGACGGAGACGCAACAGAGATGATGCAGAGGAGGTCTTCCGTCCAGGTTCGTCGAATACCCTTCGGAAGGCCGAGAGAAAAGCAGGCAGGGTCTCTGACAGAGAGGATTAAGCCAGGCCAGAGCCTCTCCGGTGAGATGGGACATGATGAAGGCAATTTTGGCCGGTCAGAATTAAACTGGTGTGCCAGGAGTTCGAAATGCAGGGTGCACTGGTTAATGAAACCCCGAGCCATAACAGGGTCGCCTCCATACCTAGGAGGAGCTGAAAGTCGGGGACCGGGAATGGAAACCATGGAATAGGGAGTCAGCGGGACTGCCGGATTATGAGTCATGGCTCCAGCGGTGGTTGCTGGTGATGGATTCAGAGTGTCCAAGCGGGAATTGACGTTCCGCAGGTGACCCAGGATAGCCTCCTGTTGAGACCTTTGGCGAGACAGCTCATGACACAGTTCCGGAAGTGAAGGGGTTTGGGTGCCACCGGGTTCCATGGCCCGAGCAAACTGTAACGGGTCTGGTAGGTGGAACCACTGACGGAAACGGGTCTGGTTGGTGGAACCACTAAGCTTTATTATACAAGACAATTTACTTGCAAGAGAGCGGGTGGCATCCGGGAATAGGACAGGGAATCACGGCAATTAGCCAGGCAGTCTCTGGACAGGCAGGTTGTCATGGCAAGTGACCTGGGCAGTCTCTGGACAGGCAGGTTGTCACGGCAAGTGACCTGGGCAGTCTCTGGACAGGCAGGTTGTCACGACAAGTGACCAGGGCAGTCTCTGGACAGGAGGTTGTCACGGCAAGTGACCAGGGCAGTCTCTGGGCAGGCAGGTTTGTCACGGCAAGTGACCAGGGCAGTCTCTGGGCAGGCAGGTTGTCACGGCAAGTGACCAGGGCAGTCTCTGAACAGGCAGGTTGTCACGGCAAGTGACCAGGGCAGTCTCTGGACAGGCAGGTTGTCACGGCAAGTGACCAGGGCAGTCTCTGGACAGGCAGGTTGTCACGGCAAGTGACCAGGGCAGTCTCTGGGCAGGCAGGTTTGTCACGGCAAGTGACCAGGGTAGTCTCTGGGCAGGCAGGTTGTCACGGCAAGTGACCAGGGCAGTTTCTGGACAGGCAGGTTTGTCACGGTAAGTGACCAAGGCAGTCTCTAGACAAACAGGCATATACGACCTGAGCTGGTGGAGCCTCCTGGTAGGCTGCAGTCGGATGGCAGATGATCGCTCCCAGGTGAGCAGGCAAGAGTCTCTGGAATAGCCGGGGATCTCTGCGATGATGTCCGAACCTCTAGATAGAGCTGCAGTCGGATGGCAGATGATCGCTCCCAGGTGAGCAGGCAAGAGTCTCTGCAATAGCCGGGGATCTCCGCAGATGATGTCCGAACCTCTGGATAGAGCTGCAGTCGGATGGCAGATGATCGCTCCCAGGTGAGCAGGCAACAGCCGGGGATCTCTGCTGAAGATGTCCGAACCTCTGGATAGAGCTGCAGTCAGATGGCCGACAGGCAAACAGACAGGTAACAGGCAGGCAACTGGAAACAGGAGCTGATGACTGAAGCAGAGTTAGACTGCACAGAAACAACATTGCTCGGGCACCTCCATTAAGGAGGAAGCCCTTAATATAGGGTGGAGTCCACCAGCATTGGCTGGAGACTGATTTGGAAAATGCGCGCGGCTCCTTTAAGAGCGGGGGAGGGTGCGGGCGCGCGCCCTAAGGCCAGCAGCAGGGAAGGAGCGCGCGGGACCAGCAGGGCGGAAGGAGGACGCCGAGGATGCCAGAGGCGCAGAGGAGGCTGGGAGCACTGAGGACGCTGAGCGCAGGTGAGGAGAGCGACGTCCCTGTCTGGCAGCAGGCAGGGACGCGGGCGCTACACCATTCACTATCTCCATCCATGCCTCACTCCCTCAAGATGGCTGGACCATCATTGTAAATGCACCATTGTATATACACACCTGTACTTTGTATCTCCCCCACCTCATTGTAGATTGTAAGCTCTCACGAGCAGGGGCGGATTATTTGCTTTCATTATTGTATTGTAACGTTGTTACCTATGACTTGTGTTTTGAAACTGTTAAACTGTAAAGCGCTGCGGAATATGTTGGCGCTATATAAATAAAGATTATTATTATTTATTATTATCTATGCAAAAAGTAAATAGAAATCTGCAGGGGCCACCAGATTGAAGAGGTGAACATAGGTTTTCTTTCACTAAGCCATTGGCTAAGTTTTTACAAATTCCAGAGGGCTCCTTCAATTGTAGAATTATTACTTTATTATTTAATTTACTCACCTATATAGCACCATCATATTCCGCAGCGCTTTCCAAACATCATCATCAATGTCCCCATTGAGGCTCACAATCTAGATTTCCTATCAGTATGTGTTTGGAGTGTAGGAGGAAACCCACACACACACGTGGAGAACATACAAACTCCTTGCAGATGTTGTTCTTGGCGGTAGTTGAACCAAAGGACTAGATTAACCCAAAAAGGTCAGGTTCAGACCGGCATATTTCATGGTCCATGTATGGAACCCGCCTGAAAAAGTACTACAATACCGCTTCCAAAAATGAACATAATGCACAGCAATATAAAAATGACATTGCTGTCCACATGTTCAGTCCTATTTAACGTCTTTAACCACTTCAGGGTTCAAAAACCACCACAAAAAAACGACAGCAAACTCGCAAGCAAAGCTTCTTCAGGAAAAAGCATGGCTTTGCTGTTGGAATTAGGGTGTTGTGTATATAACCTTATTGGGGATTAAAAGTCAGTTCAGGATGTGCAGGACAAAAAAAGGTCCGCAAAGGTTAAGTTGGTTCCTAAAATGGAAAATTAAATGTGAAATTGGTTAAATTCCTTTATGCTCTATCTTGACAATTTTTGTTTGTCTTTCCTGGACGTTTATTCTATATTATTGTCTACATTTCTCTATTTCATGAGTCGCTTCGATGTTGTCAGAGGGAAAAATAGAGGACCTAACTACAGTACTGTCCTATTATGTTCTATATAATTTCAAAAGTTGTCAGGTTCCGTTCTGGAATCAGCCATTTCGTAATGCTTTTCACCTCCTGAATTCAAATCTGACAATGAAAATTTTTAGTTGGCTCTTGTTTCTATGATATCAAAGAGTTTTCCTTTCACTGCTACATATAATTAATACATACAACTTTCAGTACTTTCAAACATTATTATTTTTGCAAATATAAAGATGCAGAATATTTTATGACAATTTTATGATATTTATTTGGAGGAAACTTAGCACCAATTCAAATAACTAAAACCTGTCTAAACACTATTGTGAATTATAAACAGTTACAGAAATTGTGCTGCATAAATTGCCCCTCATTCAGTGACATCACTTTTTTGCTTGTCTCTTGTTTTTGCTCGTCTCTTGTACTCCTACCTTGCATCATTTCTTACAATTGTAATTCTGAAGCATTGATGGATTCCATTTTCCTTGATATCTTTTCTCCATAGCTGCAATACCTTGGTGAAATCTCTCACTGTGCTCGTTGCATATTGCTCCGCAGTTTGGTGGAAAAAAGTCTAGATTTGAATGTAATAAACGAATCTTTAAGGACATGTTACAGTCAAGATCCTTATATGTTTTGGGGAGATTTTCCACCAACCCTTCATAGGTATCTCCTCTTGAGTTTCCCAAATAATTAGTTACGACTAATGCGAATGCTACCCGTGCAGCCTTTTCCAAACGGAGAACCTCCTTGTCTTGAAGAAGCTTATGAATCTGAGGTACAGTAAACACTTCTTCTTTATCTTTGCTTAACACAACCTTGGAAATGTTTCAATGAAATACTTGAATGCTTTTGCATTTTCATCCATTGCCTTTACAAAGTTCTTCATTAGGCCAAACTTGATATGCAATGGTGGTAGCAAAATCTTATGTTGATCAACAAGTGCTGGATGCCGGACATTTTTACTCCCTGGCTGAAGTGAATGTCGGAGAGGCCGGTCTCTTTTATTGTAGTGATATTCTCTTGCACGACTACCCCACTCACACAAAACAGCAGTACTTTGTGTATCTAACCTGGAGACCGAGTAAGAGGACAGCCACCACAGAAGAGACACAAATGTTGATCGTAGCTCCGGCACCTCAACAGCTGTTTCATGTTGTCATAGGTTTCTTTCATATGGACTGCATGACCAACTGGAATTGAAGATAGCACATTGCTATTATTGCAGCAAGACGGCTTTAAACCCGCCATTCTTCTGGATTATGACTTATCTTCAGGGCTTCCATTAAACTGTTGATGTTGTTGCATGCCACAAGATCTCCCTCCATGAAGAAGTATTGGACAAGATCTTTATCACGGTTGCAGAATAAAGAAATCCGAACATCGCCAGCTAGGAGAGTCCACTGTGTAACAGGCTGGGTGGTGGAACCACTGTGACGGAGCCCAAAGAAGACCTGGAGGGCGTGACTACGATCCACCCCTAATCTGACTATGGCTATGCAGCATACGATACTGAAATCCGAGGAGAGACGAGGGAGGTGCTCCAGGTGCTACTCCAGGACTGATCTTGTGTAGGGTGCAGCTGACCCCTTAGGAACGGGTAGTTGAGGCAGCCCAAGGGAATGTCCAACAGTCACAGGCAGATGGAGTAAGAGAACAGGTGCCACGGATGCAGACTAGACCGGCTGACGGAGAGAGGGGCAATAGCAAGTCAAACTGGACCAGGTGACGTAGAGGTGAGAACTGGCAGATGCAGCTGGACCAACTGACATTGGTATGAGCCCTGGCAAATGCAGCGGGACTGGCTGTCATTGAGATAAGCACTGGCAGATGCAGCATACCGGGACCTGAGAACTCACAAGAGCGTTAGAAAACAAACTCACAACATTTCAGAGACAGCTCCATGTTGGAGGAGGAGCCTTAAATAGTAAGTGTCCTCCAGCTATTGGCTGGGACACTTTAGGGGAACGCGCACGGCCCCTTTAAGCAAGGAGAAGTGCGTGCGCGCGTTCGTGCCCTAAGCACAGTGTCCAGGAACGCACCCCGGGCAGCTGCAGACCTGGAAGGAGGAGACAGAGCATTACGGGGACACAGTTGTGAGAGGGCTAGCATCTCTGTAGGGGGAGACGAACCACACGCAGAGACGCCGGTGCTGCACACTGCTGTAGCTGGGAACCTAAGAGCTCAGTCTTACTCTTGGGCAGATCCAAATCTCTAACAAGATAGTTCAGTTCACTTTGTGTTATAAGGTATGGTTCTGTTGAGGTTGCTGACAGAAAGTCTGGGTCGTGAAAGGAAGTTGCTTCATGACACCAAGCGCTCTCTTATTCCTCACTTGACTCAACTAAAAATGTTCTGGTGATTTTGGAGCCGGCAGTTCTTCTGCATGTGGTACTGGGTATATTGCAGATGGAAGGTTCGGATACTGTAAAGTCCACTTCTTCCTCCTTGAAATTCCTTTCCTAATGAGGGGCACCATGCAAAAATAACAATTGGTAGTGTGATCGGTTGGCTTTCTCCAGATCACTGAGACGGCAAAAGGCATAGATTGCCTCTTCCCATGCAACCACTGGGTAAGATGTGATGTACATCTATTGCAGCATATGTGTGGAACCCAATTCTTGTACTGATCTCCTATTCTGCAGCCAAAATACAGGTTGTAGCTTTCCTTATCATGGTAGCCAAGTTTCGCCTTTGTAGCACAAAAGTTACTTCTTTGCTTATGTAGCAAAAACTTTCTGCTTTGTTAATGAAAGAACGAGGCATATCTGAAAAAAATATCTAGAAACATGTCAATATGCTAAGAAGCATCATAAGAATCATATTTGTTATCAGCACCACAAAATAAGTTAAGTTCAATTGTTTTTATCTCTGAACCAATTTGTCTGTAGAACATATCTGTCACATGACTTTTGTTTGATATACCGGGTCTACGTACTCCTTTCCTATCCCTAAAGCTAGGGGCGCCCTAGCTATCCTTGCTCCCTGGATTACTTCTAATGAAGAAGATTCCGGGGCTACTTACCTTACTGAGCTCCTGAATCAGACCATATCTGTCCCCTCCTCCACCTAGGGAAGTGGGGAGTAGTCGCATATAAGAATACACAAACCAAACTAACAGGGAAAGACGTACAGGGATAAATGAAAACACCAATCATACAAATATGCCCTCACAAACAACAGAATATAACACTAGGAAGTAAAAGGAAGGAACAACCAAATAGGAAAGGATGAGGATATGCACACAGACAAATCACCAATCAACAGTATTTAGATCAACTCTCCAAATGCCTCAACAAACACCTTCAACTCTACACCAGGCAATATAAGAAATGAAAGGTTAAGTTGGTTCTTAAAATGGAAAGTATGCTGACTTCAGCTGCCGGCCTCTGATTGGCATGTATTACAGTGCAGTGACCCAGTAGATCTCTGTGCCGCAATATATTTTAGCTGGATGTGCATCACCGGATGCACATCCAGCTGAAATAGGCGTCTAGGTGTTGGTGGGCCACCCTTCAGCACGAGCCCTATCGTTACGCCCCTGCCCACATAGCAAGATGGTCACCTAGGCCCTTACATAATATGATGGTCACCACAACCCCCCACACAGTAGGATAGTCACCTCAGTCCCCCAAACAGTTCGCTGCTCACTAGAGCCGCCCACACAGTTTGATGTCAGCACATCAAGCAATACCAGTGCAATGCTTCTGTACACTATATAGGGTTCACTGAGCAATATGTAGCTGGTGAAATGGAAGACAGAAACAATAATAAAACACTTCTGTCTTCTCCCCTGGGACCACGGTATGTGTCTGCCAGCCTGAGACCCAAATTTCTTCTACTAGATTAAAGAAGCTTTAACATCAAGCCAAAACTTTACAATAGAAGGGTGTTAAAGCATTGGATCTAGGGCAGTACATTTTTGGTACTTGGTCCTTTTGATGTTAAAGCTGTGTCTGAGCACTCTTATCCAAAAAGAATCACTAGATCATTATTTATTAAATGTTTATTTAAAAGACTTTTCCGGGGCTTAAATATTTTTCACCTATAGTTGGGATATTTCATCAGATTGGTGGAGATCCAACACTTGGCATCAAACGCATCAACAGCTATCAGATCCTGCAACTGAGCTGCAGTACCTGGCCACTACACAGTGTATGGAACTTTGCTTTTCCAGTTCTTTATGCCCAGCAGCCACAGAAGCTAAAAAATAAGTGATCATTGGGGTTCAGAGTGTCAAACTTTTAACGGTCTGACATTAATGACTTACCCTACAGATAGGCCATCATTAAAGAAGTTCTAGACAACCCTTTTAACTCCTCTGTGAATTGTATTACATTTTAATGGTACTTACTACTTTCTATATCCACGCAGACTATTTTGAGCTTTATCCTAGCGATGATGATGATGATTCGTTCCCCAGTCATCTGTTACGTTCACTTTTGTAGAATTGCTGGTATCGCAGTTGTTGGGAGCAGTGACCTCTCACAGTCGGACTGTATGAAACTAGAGAAGGACTTATGAACTTGTTTGTGTAATGTTGAAAGTTTACATTGTCATTTAATCTCAATGAAGAATTTATCATCATAGCTCGGATACTTTCAACGCGCATGCTGAATACAAGATGTGTCCTTGTATACTGCCCTTCCCAAAAGGGGGGACTAAAGACGAGACACTGACACTGAGGAATGATGATGAAAATAAGGCCAAACCAAAGTTATGTTGTACGTAATTTTCAAATGATTACTGTATCAAGTCTTCCGAATCTGGAGGCCCATGGTTGGTTGTGGGCAGGAAGCAACAGCGCCTGCTTCATGGTCAGCAGATTGGGAAGGCCGTAACACAGGGGAAGGGGCAGTGATTTCACCCTCAAGACACAGATTTGGTACCCAGGCGTTCCACCCACCTACTGGGGTGCTTAGCTGCCATGTGCTTTTGTACGCTGGTGATGCTCAGGTTGGCAATGTTCTTGCCTCTTCTTAGCTTGGTTTGGCAGATGCTGCGAATTATACTTGTTTAATCTGAAAGACTTTCAGAAAGTAACTGCCATAGAGGGGAACAACGCACCATTGGCCTGTTATCTAGCAGAGTGGTGGGGCTCTGTGGAACAGTTGACCGAGTTCTACCTCTGGGCAAACCACTACCTCTTCTTGCCTGTTTTCTTGCTACGGGTCCATCCCTCTCTGCATTGCTGTGCTTGCTAGGCGTGCCGCCGTGTCATGTTGGATCAGTAGCCTTATCATCGACCATGTCATTTTCCAATTCCTCAATCTGATCCTCCTTCTGAGCTGCGATTTGAGGCTGACCTGATGACAACTGTACCTCATGATTATCCTCCACCTTTTTAGACATCAATTGACCTTCCCAATGTGCCATTCTCCTGGCTGTGGGTGCTCAAATTTTTGGGCATCACTGCACTCCACCTCCTCATGACCCTCTTTAATGGTGCAAGTTGAGAGGCCTGATAAATTACAAGGGAACGTAAACAGTTCCTAAGAGTGGCCAGCATTGGGGTCACATGTCTCCTGGGACTCTTGATGGTGGGAGGAAGAAGGACCAGATTGAGGATTCAGAGGCCCAGCCTCTTGGCTACTGAGATTGGACCATGTGGAAGACTTCGCAGTGCTGCTTGTCAACACACTGGACTCTTTGTCTGCCATCCAATCCGCAACAACCTTGCACTTGACTGGGTTCGTTAGTGGTGTAGCGCGTTGACCAAATTTTGACAGGAACCTAGAACGAGATACAGTCACCTTCGGATCTGTCACATGGCATTGGCGGGCACCACCACATTCACGTTCCTTAATGTCACCCTTTCTCATCTTGAATGCCTAATTATGTTTATGAAACTGTCACGGGGTCCTTCTCCGGTATCACACAATCAACAGAGCAAGAGGAGTGCGAACAATCCCAAGACCTTTATTTTAGGCAAAACTGAAAGCTCCATAAACAAACCACCACACTGAGGATACAATAGTCCAGAACACGGATACAGTCCAGTAACAGGATAAATGTACCACGAGATGAATAATCCAGACGACAGAGGATAAAACAAAAGAAATCAATCCTTCTTTCTCTCTGAAGTGCTGTGTCTGTACACCATGCTTTCCACACAGGAACTGACTTCCACCTCTCTGTCCTCCTCAGGCCCCCCTCCTTATCTCCAGGGGCAGTCAGACTGGTTTGATGGCTTTCATCCCACTTCTGACCTGGGAAAGGTGCCTCAGGGATTAAGGCACTACAGGGGGTGACTCCCTGCATTTGGATAGCTGAGGGGTTATGAATGGACAGTCAGGAGATGTCAGCAGGGGTTCATCAAAAGGCATAGACACATTCAGGCTGCAGATGGTAGGTGAGCTAACTCAATTATCAGCCAAAAGGCTGACAATTGAGACTCTAGCCAATATGTGAAATACACAGATTGATACCTGGCAACAAAAGAACACCATGTAAATCAGTAAAATATAAATATACACAAAATGATACCACAGAATATATCACACCATCACAGAAACCAAAAAATACTGGCTTTATTTTTCACAAGTGCCTTTACAAAGGTGTCATGTACAATTTCACTGTAACTAGCAATATATGGCTATTTTTTTGAAGATAGCATCTTGATTATACACATCAACAGTAGACTGACATAAATTACAGGTAAATAGTCACGTTTGTGTATCTCTGCAGGCTTTGCGCCAGTTACACAACTGCCAGATAAACGCTATTTTTTTTCAGTCATCTGGCTGATACATTCCAAATGTGGAGTAATGAAGATTATTGCCCCTGCTAATTTGTCACGTACGACTATCTGTACCCGTATTGCACCAGTCACACAACTGGTAGACAAAGATACGCTATTTTTTAGAATACTAGAAAATTATGACTTTTTTTTCAATCGGCTTGCTGACACACTCCAAATGCGGAGTAATGAAGATTATTGCCCCTGCTACATTGTCACGTACGATCATCTGTACCCAGACTGCGCCAGTCACACAACTGCTAGACAAATATTAGGTATTTTAAGTGGAAAGTAGCAGCATGTACTTGCAATGATGAGAACACCCTCCCTCCTATGAAATCTCTCCCTATTTAAATTCCCACCTAACAAGCAAGTAATCTCTTGACAATCTTCAGCTCTTAAAAGACCTTTATGGAATAAATAACGCTCACTATAATCTCATCGCTCTCCCTACACTACTTTCACTTTCCCTACACTATTTTCACTCTCCTTATGCTGAAACTATGCTCTCCCAACACTGTTTCCGACTGCAATGTGCGCAAGATGGTGCCAGCAGCCTTTAAATAGTCCATATGACGCTGGAAGGCCAGCCAATCACAGTAATGCCACACCAAAGATGGCACTGGCATTACTGTGATTGGCAAGCCAGCTCAGCATATTCATTGGCTGCAAATAAAGCGTCAAACATGCTGAGCGAGTCACTCGAATATACTAAGGGAAATACCTAATTACTCGCTGAGTAACGAATAGCCCGAAAACTGTACTATTAGTGCGAGTAACAAATAGTGCCGAATGTATTCACTCATCACTGGTGGTGAGATCTGCTGCAATGAAGTCTTCAAACAGAGGCTGGACACACGTCTGTCTGAGATGGTTTAGTGAATCCTGCATTGAGCAAGGGGTTGGACATGCTGACACTGGAGGTCCCTTTCAACACTAACATTCTATAATTCTATGAATCCTGACAGTAAGTATATTATGCGCAGTTACGATTTGACATGCTACAGAGCTTAATTTTATGAATAAATTTCCTAACCTAAATACAGATGCAGTATTCCTTAACTTGTCAGTTGGCACAGTGCTTTATTAATATAGCCATGTATCACGCTATGTGACACGTTATGGATTTCTATATGTGCACAGGATCAGTAGCCATACAGGAATACAGCACCAGAAGCACTACAGTCATGGCCAAAATTTTTGAGAATGACACAAATATTAATTTTTACAAAGTCTACTGCTTCACTTTTTCTAATGGCAATTTGCATATACTCCAGAATGTTATAAAGAGTGATTAGCTTAACAGCAATTACTTGCAAAGTCAATATTTGGCTAGAAAATGAACTTTATCCCCCAAAACACATTTCAACATCATTGCAGCCCTGCCTTAAAAGGACCAGCTAACCTCTTTTCAGTGATTGCTCCATTAACACAGGTGTGGGTGTTGATGAGGACATGGTTGGAGATCAATCTGTCATGATTAAGTAAGAATGACACCACTGGACACTTTAAAAGGAGGCTGGTGCTTGGCATCATTGTTTCTCTTCTGTTAACCATGGTTATCTCTAAAGAAACACGTGCAGTCATCATTGCAATGCACAAAAATGGCCTAACAGGGAAGAGTATCGCAGCTAGAAAGATTGCACCTCAGTCAACAATCTATCGCATCATCAAGAACTTCAAGGAGAGAGGTTCCATTGTTGCCAAAAAGGCTTCAGGGCGCCCAAGAAAGACCAGCAAGCGCCAGGAACGGTCTCTTAAAAGTGTTTCAGCTGCGGGATCGGGCTACCAGCAGTGCAGAGCTTGCTCAGGAATGGCAGCAGGCAGGTGTGAGTGCATCTGCACGCACTGTGAGGCGGAGACTCTTGGAGCAAGGCCTGGTCTCAAGGAGGCAGCAAAGAAGCCACTTCTCTCCAGAAAAAACATCATGGACAGACTGATATTCTGCAAAAGGTACAGGCAGTGGACTGCTGAGGACTGGGGTAAAGTTATTTTCTCTAATGAATCCCCTTTTCGATTGTTTGGGACATCAGGAAAACGCCTCATTCGGAGAAGACAAGGTGAGCGCTACCACCAGTCTTGTCTCATGCCAACTGTTAAGCATCCTGAAACCATTCATGTGTGGGGTTGTTCTCAGCCAAGGGAATCGGCTCTCTCAAAGTCTTGCCTAAAAACACAGCCATGAATAAAGAATGGTACCAGAATGTCCTCCAAGAGCAACTTCTCCCAACCCTCCAAGAGCAGTTTGGCGATCAACAATGCCTTTTCCAGCATGATGGAGCACCTTGCCATAAAGCAAAGGTGATAACTAAATGGCTCAGGGAACAAAACATAGAGATTTTGGGTCCATGGCCTGGAAACTCCCCAGATCTTAATCCCATTGAGAACTTGTGGTCAATCATCAAGAGACGGGTGGACAAACAAAAACCTAAAAATTCTGACAAAATGAAAGCATTGATTGTGCAAGAATGGACTGCTATCAGTCAGGATTTGGTCCAGAAGTTGATTGAGAGCATGCCAGGGAGAATTGCAGAGGTCCTGAAGAAGAAGGGTCAACACTGCAAATATTGACTTGCTGCATTAACTCATTCTAACTGTCAATATAAGCTTTTGTTACTCATATGTTTGCATTATTATATTTCTGTCTGTGATAAAAACATCTGTCAAACACACATAAAAACCAGAGGGCAGCAGATCATGTGAAAATATAATATTTGTATCATTCTCAAAACTTTTGGCCATGACTGTATAAGTAAAAGAATATATCACGAGAACCACATGAATACAGTACCAGAAACACCATCAGTGCATGAATATAGCATCAGAACCACCATGAGTACATGAAAAATCACTAGAATTATCATAGATAAATAATGCATCATCAGAATCTCCATCAGTATATGATCTAAGCATCAAACCCAACATCAGTATAGGTATACAACGCCAGAACAATTAACATTACAGAAATATCACAAGAACCACCAACAGTTCATTGAATACCAGCACCAGTAACACCATCAGTACATGAACACAGATTCAGAATCACCATCAATACATGAATACTTCACCAGAAGCCCCAACAGTACATAAGTTCAGCACCAGAACAACAACATTGCAAAAATATGGCATCACAACCAACATCACTACTGAATGCATTACCAAGGTTAGAACAGTGAACAATTTTAGTGTCAGGGCAGGCCAATATACAATTGTATAAACATGAATCTATAATTCCATGCATGCCCTTAATAATCATACAGGAACTACAGTACTGATTAGCTTCAGGCAGTATCACAAATAAACATTTACATCCAGGTACCTTACATATGTTATCTTTTTATTGGAGTCATTCTCTTTCTTTTCTTCTGCATCTTGTCCAGAGCCCTTGTTGACGTTAGACATCCATAACTCATATCTACTGATTTCCATCTTCTCCATTCTTCTACAGGACACACCAGCATGGTGCCCTTAAAAATAACCACCACTGTCCGCCAATATTAACTATAACCTCAACACTGTCCTTCTGTATTAGTTATAACCTCCACAGTGTCCGCCTTTATTACCTATAACTGCCTCACTGTCTGCCCTGATTAGTTATTACCACCATATTGTCCCTATCTTAAGTGTTCCCCACCATGCTGTCTCATTTGCATACTGGGCCTTCTTATATGGCCCTGTCTCTATATTGTGCTTTTTCCCCTCTCTATATTGCGCTTTTTCCCCTCCTTACACTCCCCCTCTGCATACTGTCCTCTCCTTCCTGTGCCCTTACACTGTTCCCCACACTATCCTCTCTCTATACTGCCTCCATACACTGCCCAGTCTCTATACAATGCCCTCTCTTGCTCCTCCTTCATACTGTCCCCTTATACTTTTTCACCTCTGTACTGTCACACTTTTAACCCCCATAATGTTCTTTCATAATTCCCCCCATGCTGTTGCCCCATACTTCCCCCAATACTTTTCACTCACAATTTTCTCCCTCGCACTTCTCCCCCTTTACTGTCACATCACTACCCCCATAATGTCCCCTCACAATTTTTCTCCCATACTGTTCCCTCACATTTTTCTTTCCCATACTGTCCCCTCACACTTTTCCCTCCCATATCCTTCCACTCACACTTCTCACCCCATACTGTCACATCACTACCCCATAATGTCCCCTCACAATTTCCTCCACCATACTATTTCCTCACACTTTTCTTCCCCACAATGTCCATTTCCACTTTTCTCCCCTATACTGTGGCTTCACTTTTCTCCACCCATACTGTCCCCTCACACTTTTGTCCACTATACAAGATCCCACCTCCCAAAAAAACTTCTGTTTCTTTAGTTCTATTGAAGTGTCACATTATTGCCAATGGTGCAGGAGTGACATCAGCAGCGTGTTCAGGTCACCTAATCATGATGATGACGTTGCCTTTACCCTGGAAGTGCAAGCGATCAGAGCTTCAATTGTACTCATGCCTGAAAGACACAAATACAACTGAATGCGGGGAGGCATGTTCTTTAACCCAGCTGTAAGTCTGACAACCAGCTTGGAGAATGGTCAAATCCCACTTCCTAACAGACACCTCGAACTTCCTCATTAGGTGGCCCGACGATGCACCCCTGCTGGCTGCAGTATGCCTCTTACCCATGATCCCTCAGTTACACCCCTGGTATCTGCATCTTTAGGATGCAGATACGGTTAGATATAATAATGAAACAGGGAGCCTAAAGCTCTCTGTGACACCATTTGCCATGTATGAGTGACCTCTGACTCTTGCAGCAGGCACAATTATGTGACTTCATGGGAAAAAAATGCACAGACCGAAGAACTTCACTAAGGGAACACCAGTGAGGTATTTTTTGTCAGAGCACTAGGTGTCCATCATACTATTTGCGTTTTCATGGTCAATAATATTGTATAGAGGCAGTGGGAGACATCATACTGTTTGGGGAGCTGTGGGGTTCATAATACTTTGTGCTTGTGTTATGGGGCATCATAATGTATGAGGGGGTTGTAGGAGGCATACTGTAGGAGGCAGTGGTTCATCATACTTTCTGGTGGGACTATTCAGCATCATACTGTAGGATTGTCGAGGCCACATACTGTTGGATTGTAGGAGCCTCTGACACTGTAACAAGTGTCAGTGTACAGGTAATACAGTGATCACCAGTGACATTATACACAGGAGCTCTGTATATAGTGTCAGTGTACAGGTAATACAGTGATCACAAGTGACATTATACACAGGAGCTCTGCATATAGTATATAATGTACAGGTGATACAGGGATCACCATTGACATTATACACAGGAGCTCTGTATAGTGTCAGTGTACAGGTAATACAGTGATCACCAGTGAACATTATACACAAGTGCTCTGTATATAGTATATAATGTACAGGTGATACAGGGATCGCCAGTGACATTATACACAGGAGCTCTGTATATAGTGTCAGTGTACAGGTAAAACTGTATCACCAGTGACATTTTATACAGGAGCTCTGGTTTCACTCACCGGTACTAAGTAAAAACTTATTTTATAGGTACATTTAATTAAAACATGCCCGCAGGATGGTACTCACGAAAATCACTCTGGACGACGGCTGTTTTGCGCTTCCTGCGCTTCTACAATTCCCGTTGCCTCTATGTTCCTCCATGCTCCATCCTGGGCCCCTATGTTTCCCCATCTTGGGCCTCTATTTTCCGGTGCCCCTAGGTTCACTCAGCTTGGGTCCCTATGTCCCTTTGTCTTAGGCCCTTATCTTACTCTGTCCTGGGACCTTATGTCCTGCCATCCTGGGTCCCTATATCCCTCTGTCCTGGGCTCCTATATCCCTCCATCCTGGGCCACTATGTTCCCCCATCTTGGGCCCCTATGTTCCTCCATTCTGGGCCCCTATAACCACTATCCACAGGCATCCACAGAGAAAGGGAGGAGAATCTTCTTACCTTCTTCATATCCCGTGTGGTCTTTAAAATGGCAGACGTCATCATGCCCATTATGGGTAGGGTATAATTCCACTGCCATGTGCCAACAGCGATGGGCACGCTGATCTCAGCTGCTAAGCCAGTGGTTATTTATCTATTGCAGTGCAAGAATCTGTCGCTTTCTGCACCACAATACCTTTCAACTGAATGTGCACTGCTGTTGGCGGTCTCCTGGACAGGGCCACGATCATCAAGGGACCTTTGCACCATTTTGAAATGGCTACTAAGATGGTTAGCTCTGACGAAGCTGTCATCAGCATCACTATTCCGGTCATCTATATTCTGGAGCACACTTTGAATAGTCTGCGGGAGGAGGTGGTGATCCCAGAGGAAGAGGTGGAAGCAGAGGAGGATGCGGAAAGGATAACAATATCTCAAATTTCCGGACTGTCATCGCACGGGGGGTGCCATGGGAGGGAGGATCGATGGGGGCTCATTGTACCATACAAACTGTTACTGAAGGTGCAGGAGCCAAGGAACAAATGGAGGAAGATGAGGAGGAGGTGGTGATGAGCGCACAACAGTCAGGAGATGAAGAAGATAATGATCCCCTCTCAAGTGTGCTTAGTTGGCGGGAGGGGATGAAGGAAGCAACTTTAAGTATTACCCAGCCACCAGCATACCATGGACTTTGTCCTCATGGAAGGGCACGACACATGAGCGCCTTCTTGCTGCACTATCTGCAATATGATGTCTGTATTGTTAGGATTAGAAATAGTGCTGACTAATGGGTTGCCACTCTGTTCCACAGTACAATAGTAAATCTTAGCAGCAGCAGTGTAAGTGGCAGAAGCAATTTCTGTGAGTCGTTTCACACATTTTTAAGACCAGCCCGTGCACCAGCAGAACAAAGTACAAGTCTGACACATTGTGAACTAATGAAGAGGATGGTCTAGGAGTATCTCAAGCTCAATATCAATGCCATTAGGTGGGATTTGGACCCTTTTGCAATTTGGTCTTCAAAATGGATGAGTGGCCTGAGCTTGCCTCACACGCCTTGGAGGTTTTGTCATGCCCGCCAGCCAGCATTCTGTCAGAATGTGTCTTAAGCGCTGCTGGTGGTGTCCTGACGGATAATCGCATCCGGCTGTACCCTGAAAGTATA
The DNA here is from genome assembly GCA_033576555.1 of Oophaga sylvatica. NCBI lineage: Eukaryota > Metazoa > Chordata > Amphibia > Anura > Dendrobatidae > Oophaga > Oophaga sylvatica. The sequence goes on along the minus strand of JARQOD010000001.1, from coordinate 976,523,732 downwards.
GACTACCTAACTTTCATCAAAATGAACAAGTCATGGGTCTCCAATCACTTTTGCACCCCTGTCACAGACTGGGCATGCTAGGCGATGGTGTCATTTTTTGTGTCATGCATTAATCTCGCATTATTGCAGTCTGTGACACCTTTGTTGTGGCTTCTGTGCCTGCTGTTGCTACTGCTGCTGATGTTACAAACATTTTTCTTTTAAATGTGGAGACTCCAAGTAAGGCCTCCATCTGGTGGGTTGCCTGTAGTGTAAGGTGTGTCAGAGGCCCATTACACTATTTCTACTCTGGGGAAATTGATGCCACTTTACTGGTGTGTGCCAATATTTTTTTTAAATGTGGAGAATCCTTGTAGGTTCTCCATCTGGGGATTGTCTGTTGTAGAAGCGGTGTCAGAGGCCAATTATACTATTTCTACTCTAGGGAAATTGATGCCACATAATACTATAGCGCGCTCTCTTCTCTGAACAGTAAGGCTAAGTGCACACGGCAGGAATTTTCGCGTTTTTTTCGCGTTTTTTCCCGCAGCAAAAACGCGAAAAAAATGCAAGCATTAAGCATCCTATTTATTTAAATGGATTCCGCAATTTTTGCGCACATGCAGCGTTTTTTTCCACGAAAAAAACGCTTTGCGGAAAAAATAGCAACATGTTCATTAATTTTTCGTAATCTCGGCGGAATCGCCGCCATAGGAATGCATTGAACCGCTTACTTTCCGCATGTGGCTATGCGGAATGTAAGCGGTTCATGTGCGGATGGTACCCATGGTCTGGAGGAGAGGAGACTCTCCTCCAGGCCCTGGGTACCATATCCCTGGTAAAACAATAATTAAAATAAAAAATAATGATATTCTCACCTTCCGGCAGCCCCCGCAGCCTTCCGCCTCTCAGCGACCCTCCCGTTCCCAGTAATGCATTGCGAGAATCACCCAGATGACGTAGCGGTCTCGCGTGATGCTACGTCATCTGGGGTCTGTCGCAATGCATTACTGGGAACGGGAGTTGCCGGGAGCGTCGCTGAGAGGCGGGAAGGCTGCGGGGGCCGCCGTAAGGTGAGAATATCATTATTTATTATTTTTTTTATTATTTTTACATTAGATTTTTTTACTATTGATGCGACATAGGCGACATCAATAGTAAAAAGTTGGTCACACGTGTCAAACACTATGTTTGACTCGTGTGACCAACCTGTCAATCAGTTTTCCAAGCGATGCTACAGATCGTTTGCAAAACGCTAGTTTCTGGCGGGAATACGCATACAAAAAAAATGCGTATTTCCCGCGGCAGAGAAGTGCGGGATTGCCGCGGAAATTTCCGCGGCAATTCCGCAACGTGTGAACTTAGCCTAACAGTGCAGAGAGTCAGAAGACGGCGATGCTGAGGAGTCCGGAGCAGAGTAGCGGCCAGTGAGGACAGGTGAGTATTTCATTTTTTTTAATGTTTTGAGCATCATATGGGGCCCATTATATATGAACCAATATATGGGGCCCATCATATACTGGAGCCCATTATGTATGAAGAAATATATAGGTCCTATCATATACTATCCAAAGACATACTGATAGGGAATTTATATTGTGAGCCTCATCGGAGACCGTGATGATAATGTGTGCAAAAGTGTAAAACGCTGCGGAATATGTTGGCGCTATATAAATAAAAAGATTATTATTATTATTATTATTATACTGGAGCATCATATGGGACCCATTATGTATGAAGCATTATATGGGGTCCATCATATACTGGAGCGATATATGGGTCCATTATGTATGGAGCATCATATGGGGCCTATTATATACCATATGGAGCATTATATGGGGCCTATTATATACTGTATGTAGCATTATATGGGGCCCATTATGTATGGAGCAATATATTTGGCTCATTATGTATGCAGCATTATATGAGGCCTATTATATACTGTATGGAGTGATATATGGGGCCCATCATATATTGTATGGAGCGATATATGGGGCCCATCATATACTGGAGCATTATATGGGGCCTATTATATACTGTATGCTGCCCATTATTCTGTATGGAGCATTATATGGGGACTATTATTCTGTATGGAGCATTATATTGGGCCTACTATATACTGTATGGAGCAATATATGGGGCTCATTATGTATGGAGCAATATATTGGGCTCATGTATGCAGCATTATGTGAGGCCTAATATGAATGGAGCATTATATGGGGCCTATTATGTATGTGTGTAGCCCTGGTGTGAAGGCACACGCAGTACCCTGGAGGATGTGTGGAGAGATAGCAGTTTAATGCTCAATGAACATTCATTCCAACACGCACTTAGACACGCCCTTAGGGTATTTAGCCATTCGTCAGGGAGTGTTCAGAGTCAGTCATTCAGTCAGTGATTGAGAGTCTAGCCTGGATCTGGAGGGAGGAAGTAGTCCAGCCTGGGTCTGTGTGCAGTTCAGAAAGTGGAGGCCAGTAAAGGTGAGCCAGATCACCTCAGCCTGGTCAGAGCTGTGCCCCACTAGAAGACAGACTGAGACATTTATTGAGAAGAAAGAGGGAGTTGCAGATACTTCAGTCTCCTGTCCCAAGGACAGTGAAGGTTCAGAGACGTGCTCCTGCCTAGAGGATTACTGAGATTCTGTCAACAAGCTCAAGAAAGAAGTTAAGAAAGGGACTGACTTAGATAACCTTTGGAAGTGAGGAATGCTTATGCTACAAGCGCGGACAAGGCGAAAGGCACAGTGGTAGGAATTCTGAGTGCTATAGGATTGGAGAAGTCCTGCACATTGTCACCGGTCACTGGGGACCGAAGCATCACTATAGCTTCACGCATAGTGGTAGAAAAACCAGAGGCTTACTGGACCTTAGGTAACAGAAAGCAGCCCTTGGAGTGTCGGTACGTAACTGGGGTCAGGGGGAGTGAGAACCTTGAGCCTGATCAGCAAGAATAGGAACTCAGCTCTCTCATAGGAAGGCTCCGACCACAAAACTGACAGGGCAGTACAGCTTTGAAATAGCTGGAGTTTATAGAGGGAACTACGCTTTATGCTGGTTGGACTCATCATTGTGAAAGTAAAGGAGGCCCCTAACTTGTCCAGCTGCTAACTCAAAACACATTCTCCATTGGATCAGCCTCCCTGGGACCTGCCTTACCATCTTACAAGTAAAAGGTATGGAAAGACGCTGACGGTGTGAGACTGAGTTATTTAATTGCATGCCTGCACAATCCCATCATAACCATCGACCTGAGGGAAGAGTCCCACCTGTAGGGGACCCGACATCTAGCTGCCTCACCATCCCCTCAGAGATCTACAGCAGCGCTGGTACAATTACCAGAGACTACAGGTGGCGTCACGAACTGTAAATATATCTATCCCCTGTAAATATTCCCCCAACATACGCCTGACCGCCAGGGCCACAGACCGAGCCACCGCTACCTGTGACAACCCCATAGACTTCTACGGGCTCGGCTCTGAGTACCCCATTGCCCTGGTAACCCACAATTGTGGTGCGTGGTCGAGACATCTTGGCGTCACGAACAGGATGCGAAACTCGCAAATTGCGAGCCCTGTGTGCCTATGGAGTTGTTTTTGTGAAAAAGGACTGTTTGCACTTTTGGCGCCAAAAATCGCCATCTTTGTCGCCATATTCGTGCCCTCAGGCGCTGGAGAAGAAGGTGGGCGTACCTTCGTGGGCGTGTACCCCCCTGTGGCGCGAAGAGAATGCCTGCCCTCTCAAAGTGCTATTACAATATGCGATCCTGCCCTACAGCAAAGGAGGTCCGCCTCCTCTTCACCTTCCCTGCGAAGAGGAGGAGACGCAAACCCCGCCTCCACGGAAGAGACGGGACTGTTCTGAAAGAAGAAGAGAGAGTCTTCTGGAACATCATGGAAGCAGGACGTGTGCAGCCGAGCAGGGAAGCGGAGGAAGGCAGGCCCCGTTCCCCAGCCAAGCTGCCACCAGCACCGGAATCATCCGTGGTCCTGCACCTGCAGCAAGCATTGCTGGAAATTAAAGAAGAGAATGCACGACTGAAAAAGATGGTCCAGCACCAACCTGGATTTGAAGAGATCGAGAGACGCCGGCGTACCTGATGCAGCGGCGGCTGTGGGACGCGGTGATCTCTCCCTTCGATGACCCCTCACGTCTGGAACTTCCAAAATTTCTGCTGCCCAAGGCTAAGGAGCAACCGGAGGCTACCCCCGAAAGTACCGATCCTGATCCCACCGGTGAAGCGGTGGAGGCGAAGGAGGTTGAGGAGGTACCGCCAGTTCCGGAACGCCCGCCCGGCCAGGAGGCCGCAGCAGAGGATCGATCCCCGTTAGGGACACCGGAGGGGTCCTGTCCGTCATTACCAGACGTGGACTGGGACGAGATGGCGCGCCTGGATGACGTCGCCTACACCGCCCAGTGGGAACATGAGTGGCAGCGTCGCGAGGAGAAACAGCAACGCCAGCAGGAAGAAGAGCGGGAAGCTCAGCGCAACCGACAGCGGCAGCATGCAGAGCTGATCGCGGACAAGGAAAGTGTCCGTCGAGAAAAAGGTACTCTGAGGGAACCGCGGCGGCAGGGGTGTGTGACAGAGTTCCAGCTCCGAAAGGGCTGGGGCTTCATCAGAGAACCGGGCCTCTACCAGGGGTCTTTGTCAGCAGACGCGACGTAGAATCCCACCTACCGCAAGGCCATCCCGGGAGGGACCTAATTAATGGAGACATTGTCACCTATACACGACACTGGGGTATGAAGGGATGGTATGCCCTTAATGTCACAATCGTCCGTGACCCCGTCCCCGACGCAGGTAACGTCACCACTACCGCAGCGTCCCCGTCTCCAGCTCAAAGAGCACCAGGCCGTGCCCCAGCATCGCCCCCTGCAGGCTCCTCGCAAATGGAAGCAACATCTGCATACTCTTCATTATCTTGTCCTGCTGCATCGCAACCTGCGATCCAGACCACATCTCAATCAGCAGTTTACACGACGACGCACACAGCGACTATTTCCGCATCACGAGAGCAAGTGGCCATAACAGTAACGCAAACAGCGTCTCATAAAGCGAAAGCACCCGTTGCGCCCCTAGAGGTTCGTACAAGAACTGTAGCGACTCAAACCCCGATAGCAGGTCACGACTTGTTAGTCATGGGATCTAGGGACCATCGCATTGTTCCAGCCCCCGGGATGGAAAGTGTAACCGAAGTTAACAAAGAAATGTGAAGAACGGTAGGACCCAGACAGGGTTTACCGCAACAAAGAAGATGTATATAAGTTTTTATATAAGTGAAAATGGTTTACACTGTTGATATGAGTATATAATGTTTACATATATTGCCCAAAAATAGAATGCCCGGCTGGGTAAAGAGGTAAAGAGTTTTTGCACTTTATTGTGATGTATATATATATATGTGTCTTTGTCTTATGATGGACTGAGAGGCTGAGGACTGTGCCAGCCCAGAACTTATCCTGTAAATAGTTGCGCTTCGGTGCACAATATTGGTTTTACATAAAAGCACCACAACTACCTCTGAATAATAAAACCCGTGTGGTGTGGCACTGAGTGAGGTCTGCATCCAGATGTCCTGCAGCCCACCCAGGACCCACGTTGAAGGTTTGGTGCGGGTCCTTCACAAGAATATTGTCGTCTATGTATATGAACATGTCTATTTAATATTTTGTATTTTTCTATATTTAATGTTTTGTTTGCAACGTTCAAGAAATCCTTACCTCCCGGATGGGACGAGTTGATGTTAATGTTTAATGCATAAACAAAAATTGTCTCTTTGTATTTCACAGCCCGGGAGTGCTGTCATTTGCCATGGGGGAATGTGTAGCCCTGGTGTGAAGGCACACGCAGTACCCTGGAGGATGTGTGGAGAGATAGCAGTTTAATGCTCAATGAACATTCATTCCAACACGCACTTAGACACGCCCTTAGGGTATTTAGCCATTCGTCAGGGAGTGTTCAGAGTCAGTCATTCAGTCAGTGATTGAGAGTCTAGCCTGGATCTGGAGGGAGGAAGTAGTCCAGCCTGGGTCTGTGTGCAGTTCAGAAAGTGGAGGCCAGTAAAGGTGAGCCAGATCACCTCAGCCTGGTCAGAGCTGTGCCCCACTAGAAGACAGACTGAGACATTTATTGAGAAGAAAGAGGGAGTTGCAGATACTTCAGTCTCCTGTCCCAAGGACAGTGAAGGTTCAGAGACGTGCTCCTGCCTAGAGGATTACTGAGATTCTGTCAACAAGCTCAAGAAAGAAGTTAAGAAAGGGACTGACTTAGATAACCTTTGGAAGTGAGGAATGCTTATGCTACAAGCGCGGACAAGGCGAAAGGCACAGTGGTAGGAATTCTGAGTGCTATAGGATTGGAGAAGTCCTGCACATTGTCACCGGTCACTGGGGACCGAAGCATCACTATAGCTTCACGCATAGTGGTAGAAAAACCAGAGGCTTACTGGACCTTAGGTAACAGAAAGCAGCCCTTGGAGTGTCGGTACGTAACTGGGGTCAGGGGGAGTGAGAACCTTGAGCCTGATCAGCAAGAATAGGAACTCAGCTCTCTCATAGGAAGGCTCCGACCACAAAACTGACCGGGCAGTACAGCTTTGAAATAGCTGGAGTTTATAGAGGGAACTACGCTTTATGCTGGTTGGACTCATCATTGTGAAAGTAAAGGAGGCCCCTAACTTGTCCAGCTGCTAACTCAAAACACATTCTCCATTGGATCAGCCTCCCTGGGACCTGCCTTACCATCTTACAAGTAAAAGGTATGGAAAGACGCTGACGGTGTGAGACTGAGTTATTTAATTGCATGCCTGCACAATCCCATCATAACCATCGACCTGAGGGAAGAGTCCCACCTGTAGGGGACCCGACATCTAGCTGCCTCACCATCCCCTCAGAGATCTACAGCAGCGCTGGTACAAATTACCAGAGACTACAGGTGGCGTCACGAACTGTAAATATATCTATCCCCTGTAAATATTCCCCCAACATACGCCTGACCGCCAGGGCCACAGACCGAGCCACCGCTACCTGTGACAACCCCATAGACTTCTACGGGCTCGGCTCTGATTACCCCATTGCCCTGGTAACCGCAATTGTGGTGCGTGGTCGAGACATCTGCAACAATATATGGGGCCCATCACATACTGTATGGAGCTTTATATGGGGACCATTATGTATGCAACAATATATGGGGCCCATCACATATTGTATGGAGCTTTATATGGGGACCATTATGTATGGAGCATTATATGGGGCCCATCATATACTGTATGGAGCATTATATGGGGTTCATTATGTATGGAGCAATATATGGGCTCATTATATTGTATGGAGCATTATATTGGGCTCATTATACTCTTTGGTGCTTTATATGGGGCTCATTATTTTTATGGAGCAGTATATGACATTACATTACAGGGGCAGACATTTCATTAGTGCAAACAGGGGCCCAAGATGTGAGGTGGCCCATTTATACCTCCAAAGCAGGTGCAATTTTGCATTTTTAGGAGATTTTAGGCTGCAAAGGACTCATGTATTTTTCTTGCACAGGGGCCCTTTTCTGTCTGTGTCCTCCATTGGCTCATTATACTGTATGGAACAATACATGGGGCTCATTTTTCTGTATGGAGCATACAGCAGCTGTGTCATGTCCCTACCCTATTTAGAGCAGAATGGCGGCAGCACCCGTGATTCGACATTTATACGGGCCGTGTTACGTGGTGCACCCGTCAATCACAGCCATGCCAATACTTGAAGTGGCTGTGATGGTTACGGAAGTGCTCACAGCCTAAAAGCTTGTTGATTAACTATGCTTCAGACTTTCAACAAACTTTATTTGGTACTGTACCTGAACAGTAAACCAGACTCCCCGTAAAAAGGCCGTGTTCGGAGTATGGTACTGGACATTAGGTGTCCAGCACGAACCCCAAACTTTAAAGTTCACATTTGCTCATCCCTATAGTCCAAGTCTAATTCTCATCACAATATTTCCTGGCCTGAAGGTCTCAAGAACAGCAAACACAAAAGTCACACTGAATGTCATAGGGATTTCTTATGAAATAAATATTGAAGCTGGATATGGTATTTGGAGATGCAATCCAATATCATGCTCATTCCAGCCAAGAAGACGACTGCAGGAAACCCAAGACACTTGGAGGCGAAGAGTGAATGCGGAAATACACTTACTATTTACTGGATGCGTGCTGCATCTACAGCTGTCAGGATTAGTGCAGAAAAAGTAATATGTTGGCAAAGTTACGAAATGCATGGAGATACTGATTTGGCTTTTATCCTAAGTCATATTACAAGACTCGTTAAAGGGTTGATTGTGACTTGTAGGATCGCTGCTTCCAATAGGTGGCGCTATAGAGTACAAGTCCTCTTTTTTTGAAGAGGCAATTTGCATGTCGAATAATAAGTGAGTTATCATATTCTTCAATTCTATATATGACCACTAGGTGTCAGCAGAGTCCTTTCCCTGCTTACTTTAAATTACTAAATTCTCTTTTAAGCAGGATGTTGCCTTCATTTTTAACAAGGTACATGAGCTTGTCCATATACAGTATGTAGCTATGCCATTCACTTAAATATAGCAGAGCCGACATAGCATTTAAAAGGGGACCGCAATGGGGGCACATCACATCCCACTTTATGTCAATTTGTTCTTGAACCATGAAGAGCAGTAAGATTCATAAAATGGAGATGGACAAAGAAAATTAATGGCCTGGATTTTAATATGACTTTTTTAGAAACATATTTACTATATAATATTTTTGCTGGTAAACTGATGAGTGGGACTTTAAGAAATTTAAGAAATATTAAACATAACCTATTAATATTTGTATTATTATTATTAGTAGTAGTAGTGGTGGTAGTACTAGTGTTATTATTCCATTTTTGGGTGCAATAATCAAGTTATATAACAGAAAAATGACAGTTTTTTTTGCTAAGTAGATTAAGGACAGATATCCATTATTAATTAGTGTGCCTATAAATTCATGTAGTAAGGAGGTCTTCGGCTCTCCCCATTGACGAACTAAAGATGTCTAAATTTTGCAGATGGTTTGGCTATGGCAGTTTAATAGCTCTGTTGTAGGGTTGCCATTTTATATAAACATAGATTTGGAAATAGAAGTATATTAAAAGGAACCTGTTATAAAAAAACGCTATTAACCTGGAGATATGGAATTAATCTGCATACAGTATAATGGGCCCACATAGAGCTCCATACAGTATAATGAGCCCCACATAGTGATCCATACAGTATAATATCCCCACGTAATGCTCCATACAGTGTAATGGGCCCCACATAGAGCTCCATACAGTATAATGGGCCCACATAGCGCTCCATATAATATAATGAGCCCCACATAATGCTCCATACAGTATAATGGGCCCACATAGCGCTCCATACAATATAATGGACCTACATAGCTCTCCAAACAGTATAATGAATCCCACATAATACTCCATACAGTATAATGGCCCCACACAGTGCTCCATATAGTACAATGGCCCCACATAGTGCTCCATACAGTATAATGGCCCCCCATAGTGCTCCATGCAGTAGAATTGGGCCCTGCATTGCCCTCCATACAGAATAATACAGTATAATGGCCCCACATAGTATGCCATACAGTATAATGGCCTCTCCTCATTCTCCAGGCTGCTCCGGTCTCGGGAGCAAGTGCTCTGAAGCTTTTCACTGCTTGGCACAATAATAGCGCCTGCTGCACTTAGACGTCAGACGAAGAGGAATAATGATTGTGAGGGAGTCATGAAGAATGCCGATACAGTTGAAAGTTCGATGCCGGGTTGGGTTGGGGGCCCGCCCAGTGTCTCGGGAGGAAATATACTCATCATGCGGGCCAAATTTGGCCCGCAAGCCAGAGTTTGACATAGGTGCCTTAGAGCAGGATTCCCCAACTCCAGTCCTCAGGACCCACCAACAGGTCATGTTTTCAGGATTTCCTTAGTATTGCCCAGGTGATAATTGCATCACCTGTGCAATAAATCCTGAGAACATGACCTGTTGGTGGGCCTTGAGGACTGGAGTTGGGGAATCCTGCCTTAGAGGATCAAGTTAAAGAGATGCTGTTAAACTAATAGTAAAGAAGAGACATGTAAATTGAGTCTCATTAGGTAGTAATATGGGATATGCCATTCTAGAGAGCATGTGCTGTAGTGAAGTTATTTTTTTGTGCCATCCAACTTTCCTAGAAACTACTGAATTGAACACACACTAAGCTAAATCTTCCAATCAACCAACATGTCCACCAACAGGAGCCCTAAAATGGTAAAGATAAACCGAGTCTGTCTGCCTGTCAAGAGAGTGACTTTCTAGCTGCTTAGGCTATGTACACATGTTCAGGATTTGCAGTAGAAAATTCTACTGCAAATCCTGATGTGTTGGCAGGAAAAATGCTAGATAAAATATGAACATTTTTGACATATGCTTTTTTGTGTATTTTTCCCCACTCAGTATGGGTGAAATATGCTGCAAAATTACTGCTAGAATTGACACACTGCAGATTTGACTCTGCTGAAAATCTGCAAGAAAAACATAAGCAACGTGTGCATGAGACTTCAGGAATCTCATTCACTTTGCTGGTACTATAAAGTGCTACGTATTTTCCAGCACCATATTTGAGTAAAGAAAAATGCAATAAAAATGCAACTTGTGGCCATAGCCTTACCCAGATCTCTCCTAAGCTGTTCTATCCATTGTTTACTGTAATTTGCTGCAGCTGGATGGGATCTGGGCTGTTTATTATCCTTTATGAATGTCTGCACTTTTTCCTTGTAATTCCAAACCTCGCACAAGTCACCAATGATTGCTATTCGACACATTTCTAGGATTGCAATATGGGATACTGAGTGTAAAGTCTGTCACATAAAGTACAGATGTAAAATCTCTTAGACTCCACCTTTTGGGTAACCAAGTTCAATAGCAACACTCTAACCCTGTCCTGTGGTAAATGTGTAACAGAGAGCATCATTCATTTACTATGGGACTGCTGGAAATAGCTGTTTGCTAAGTCAAGCATGCGCACCTTCACTCCATACATTAACTATAGCTCTACTAGATATAGCTGAGGTTGAGCATGCGCACCTCCACTCCATTTATTAACTGCTGTTTGTGAGGTCGACCATTCACACCTTCACGCCATGCATTAACTATGGGACTTCTAGAAATAGCCGTGTACTAGGTGGAGCATGCGCACCTCCACTCCATTTATTAACTGCTGTTTATGAGGTCGAGCATTCACACCTTCACGCCATACATTAACTAGGGACTTCTAGAAATAGCCGTGTACTAGGTGGAGCATGCGCACCTCCACTCCATTTATTAACTGCTGTTTATGAGGTCGAGCATTCACACCTTCACGCCATACATTAACTAGGGACTTCTAGAAATAGCCGTGTACTAGGTGGAGCATGCGCACCTCCACTCCATTTATTAACTGCTGTTTGTGAGGTCGAGCATTCACACCTTCATGCCATACATTAACTAGGGACTTCTAGAAATAGCCGTGTACTAGGTGGAGCATGCGCACCTCCACTCCATTTATTAACTGCTGTTTGTGAGGTCGAGCATTCACACCTTCACGCCATACATTAACTAGGGACTTCTAGAAATAGCCGTGTACTAGGTGGAGCATGCGCACCTCCACTCCATTTATTAACTGCTGTTTGTGAGGTCGAGCATTCACACCTTCATGCCATACATTAACTAGGGACTTCTAGAAATAGCCGTGTACTAGGTGGAGCATGCGCACCTCCACTCCATTTATTAACTGCTGTTTATGAGGTCGAGCATTCACACCTTCACGCCATACATTAACTAGGGACTTCTAGAAATAGCCGTGTACTAGGTGGAGCATGCGCACCTCCACTCCATTTATTAACTGCTGTTTGTGAGGTCGAGCATTCACACCTTCACGCCATACATTAACTATGGGACTTCTAGAAATAGCCGTGTACTAGGTGGAGCATGTACATCTCCACTCTATTCATTAAAGGGAATCTGTCACCCCATTTTTGCCCTATGAGATAGGGCCACCGCCATCAGGGGCTTATCTACAGCATTCTGTAATGCTGTAGATAAGCCCCTGATGTTACCTGAAAGTGAAGAAAAACGAGTTATAAAATACTCACCCAGGGGCGGTCCGCCGTCCGGTCGGGTCCGGAGGGAGTCGCGGTCCAGTTCGGCGCCTCCCATCTTGTAGCGAAGCCGGCCTCTTCTTTCCGTCCCGTCGCGGCTCCTGCACAGGCGCACTGCTCTGCCCTGGTGAGGGCAGAACAGAGTACTGCAGTGCGCAGGCGCTGGACCTCTCTGACCTTTCCCCTTCACTTTCAGGTAACATCGGGGGCTTATCTACAGCATTCCAGAATGCGGTGGCCCTATCTCATAGGGCAAAAATGGGGTGCCCGCGCACCTAAACTTTATTAACTATGGGACCGGTTTAAAAAGTTGAGCATAAGGTCGAGCATGCGCATCTCCGGTCCATTTATTAACTATGGGACTGCTGGAAATAGCTGAGCGCAAGAATAAGCATGTGCACCCATGCTCTATTCAAGACAAGGCAACTTTCTCAGGATTACTGGGGGGTCCCAGTGTTCAAATCTCCAATGATCTGTAAGTTATGCTCTATCTAATGGATAGGGGAGAACATTTGACTATTTGAATACAGTTTTAACATTGACAAAAATGAAATAAACCTAAAAAAAGGAAGCATAAAATTGCTTGAAGGAAGCACGACACATTGCAAATGTCATGTAAGACTTTCGCACAGTTTCACTTTCACTCGTCTTTCATAGAGAGAGTGTATAATCGTCAGTCCCCAGAAGATGGCGTATGCGAGGTCTCACACCATGCACAAGACGTGTAAGCAGGAAGGAGATACAAGGAAATACACCACCTGAGCAGTGCTGGCTGCAGAACAGAGATGTCGTCGGACTCTCACCAGCAATTTTACTCCCTTAATATAAATTCTCTACAGGAGCCAATCCTTCAGAAAGTGTGTGAACTCCTGGACCAAACCAGCGAGAAAGGATGGAGGAAACTGGCCGCCATCATCGCCAAGAACAGACGCTTCCGACTAAGGTAAAACCTTACAGATATTCCCTGTTGATGTTAAACGAGAGACTTAGATTTCGCAGTTGTGACGATATAATTTACTTGCATGTTGCCAACCGGAGCTGATGACCTTTCCCCGTATGGCGCCAACCATAGAATATCACCTCTGCCCCTAAGATCGAAATTTCAGTGGTGTGAAATGACTAATTCCGACCTACGACAATCAGTTTAATGCTTTGAAACATGTCACAGATTGATAGATTTTATTGTCACTTTCCATTATTATAAGACCATTAAGTGTCGGACTGGGCTGCCAAGGGCCCACCAGTAACCAACTCCAGGGCCCCACTTTTCAGCTACATGCAAATGTGACTTTATCCTCAATCACAAATTTACATAACAATGATCTGGGCAGATTGTGAAATGAATAAGATGACGCCTCTATCTGTACATAGTGATTCAAGTATATTGTGCCAAATACTGCTCATATAAGAAAGTGGTGGTGGCCCACCGGAGGATTCTCCTGTTCTCCTCTGGGCCAGTCCAAGCCTGGGTCCATATAAAGTCGTCAAAGGGATTATTCATTTTTACGTTATTTAAGTTTAATCATTGTATTAGAGAAAGTTCTGGAACTTCCGAATTTATTGTGAGTTAACATTTTCAATATTGTCGCCAGCTGTCGGAATATGTAACTGTGATCCGGGCCGTTTAATCACTTATTCACCGTGGGATAAGTGGCTACATAGATTAGGGGGGGTGCCTCTGTCACACCGTCACTGCTACTGCAACGTGATCACCGGGTGCTGAAAGGTTGTCACATCCGCCGGGAGCTTAACCAGTATATCACTCACTGGCACAGTGCCCTGCAATACAGGAATATCGCAGGTTAATATACACCCAATCGAATTATTGAATGGGTTATGTAATAGAAGGTCTAAAAAAAAGTTGTAGTAGCAAAAATTTAAAAAAATTAAAAAAATGGCTTTTTTTCTTGCATAATTTTATGTAAAAAGAAATAAAAAAAAATAACAAGCTACATATTTATTTCATTTTGCTGCATTAGTAGTAACAATCCACACTACAAAACAAACCAATATCACCCGACAGACACACTGACTTCTAACGGGTTTTGTAAGGTTTTTGACTTTCCATCATTGTGTCTGTCATTGTAAAGGAAAAGCTGTACATGGCAAACATAGCTTACTCAATACAGTAAGGGTCCGATTCATAATTGCATTTGCCCCTTTTTTTTTCTAGTTTTGCTGTTTTTCATTTGTACTTTATACTTTCAACTTGCGCCTTTTTGAAAAACTTCTTTATACAGTGCCTTGCAAAAGTATTTGGCCCCCTGGAACTTTTCAACCTTTTCCCACATATCATGCTTCAAACATAAAGATACCAAATGTAAATTTTTGGTGAAGAATCAACAACAAGTGGGACACAATTGTGAAGTTCAACGAAATTTATTGGTTATTTTACATTTTTGTGGAAATACAAAAACTGAAAAGTGAGGCGTGCAATATTATTCGGCCCCTTTACTTAATACTTTGTTGCGCCACCTTTTGCTGCGATTACAGCTGCAAGTCGCTTGGGGTATGTCTCTATCAGTTTTGTACATCGAGAGGCTGAAATTGTTGCCCATTCTTCCTTGGCAAACAGCTCGAGCTCAGTGAGGTTGGATGGAGATCGTTTGTGAACAGCAGTTTTCAGCTCTTTCCACAGATTCTGGATTGGATTCAGGTCTGGACTTTGACTTGGCCATTCTAACACCTGGATATGTTTATTTGTGAACCATTCCATTGTAGATTTTGCTTTATGTTTGGGATCATTGTCTTGTTGGAAGACAAATCTCCGTCCCAGTCTCAGGTCTGCAATGGCTGCAATGAAACAAAGAGTGAAAAATTTAAAGTGGTCTGAATACTTTCCGAACCCACTGTATACACACCCCGATACACACACAACATACACGCACACCACATACATATATCACACAGACATACATACACAACACACAAAGACATATACACATACAAATCACACACACCACATACACACAGACACAGAACACACCCACACACCTCATAGAGGCATAGGCCGGGATCACACATGCGACGAAAACGTCCGTCGCTCGCATGTGAAATCCCAGCTCTGGCGCTGGCACTCAGGAGTGGAGCGAGCGGCTGCATAGAAATACATGCAGCCGTGCACTCCACTCCGAGTACCGGCGCCAGAGCTGGGATTTCACATGCGAGCGACGGACGTTTTCGTCGCATGTGTGAACCCGACCATACAGACAGATACACACACCATACACAGACATACAACTATACAACACAAACACCACATACACACACAACATAAATGGAGCGCCAGCCAGGGCCGGGGGTACTCGGTGCCGGGCCAGTTTCTAAGGGGATGAGTCACAGCAGCAGTGACCCGGTCCAATGAAAATGATGATAAGGGGATGATAAAGTTTATGAAAGATAGTTTGTGACGCCACCTGTGGTACTCAGCAATAAAGATGTTAGCCGACGCTACTCCAGAGTCTGCTGGGGCTGATGGTAATGCAGCAGAGTTGTTACAGCTCTCCACAGGTAGAGCTAGGCCCCAGGGCAGCTGTATGTGTAAGGGATGATGGTAGTTGTAGTGCAGGGCAGATGACGCAGCAAATAATTGTGAGGACACAGCAGGGTGCAGTCTTTTCAGTTTACTCACAGTTTGAGGTGCAGATCAGGGCACTGAGCACAGATGGTAATGGAGGTACGGGCTGCCTGGAAGCAACTTAGGATCCACTAAGCCAGATGGGTTGGAGGCCTCCTTTCTGCGCTGTCCTATGAGGTCCTTACTGCCTAAAGCTATACTTGGTCCTCTGACTCTTACTGTTCTTTAGTCCTTGCCTGTATGGCAGGCAGCTTGAGCCTTTTACAGGTGTTACTTCTCCGTGGTGGCTCCGGTATGCTGCTGTGCCTTCAGGTGTGTGATGGGGTCAGAAGGCCTGCAGTCTCCTGCCCTCCGGATTTGGCTGTTGGATCTGTCGTACCTGTCCAGCCACGGACTCTGGCATCTGGTTTCAAGCGCTCTGCTCTGGGGTGACCTTGGTCACAGCTCCAATCCCCAGGGTTCCCTAAACTTCTCCTTTTCTCTCTCTTTACTCTGCTCTTGGGCGAGCTCCTCACAGGTACAGTCCCCAGCAATGACTCTCACAGTCTGCCTAACCCCACCTCCAGGCCAGAACTAGTAATGAAGCTCTCCTGAAACCAGGTTTTGAGCTCCCCCTTCTGGTCTGGAGTCAGGAAAGGTGTTGTATGCTTGTGTAATCTGGCTAGGGAAACCCTCCTTGCTTCCAGGCATGACATCACCCCTGTGAGGGAGGCAATGCCACTGTGGCAACCGGACTCCTGGGGTGCCACATTCCCCATTAGTGAAATTCATTACTCCCAGACTGAGGAAACAAAAAACAAATTAACAAATGAACAATCATAACTGTTATAAGATTTCAAAAATGAAAAATTACAAAAACCCAAAGCTCAAAAATAGTCCTGGCAACAGTTAGTTCATGCGTTATTGTCCATTGTTCATTCCTGAGCCATGCTGGTAACTATTTCCAAGTATTGTCCTGGTCACAACGAGTCCAGTGACCCAATCGTCCATTAAATTGGGACTATTGTACCTTTGCAGCTACGGACTCCGGCGTCCGGTTTCAAGCGCTCTGATCTGGGGTGAGCTTGGTCTCAGCTCCAATCCCCAAGGTTCCCTAAACTTCGCCTTTCCTCTTTTTTACTCTGCTCTTGGGACGAGCTCCTCACAGCTCCTGTCCCTTGTCCAGACTCTCACAGACTGCCACTAACTAACTCCACCTCCAGACCAGAACTTATAGGAAAGCTCCACTGAAACTGAGTTTAGAGCTCCCTCTTCTGGTCTGGAGTAGGAACAGTGTTGGATGTTGGTATTACCTGGCTAAGGGACCCCGCCTTGCTTCCAGGCATGTCATCACCCCCTGTGAGAGAGGCAATGCCACTGTGGCAACAGGACTCCTGGAGTGCCACACATACAAGACACACAAATACACACAGCACACACACATACACACACTTTTGGGGAAAACTATGCTTTTGTCATGATCCCAGTGCAGGTTTGACCTGCACGCCAGGGGTTAATGTCTTGATCCCAGTGCAGGCTCTGATCTGCACACCTGGGGTTTATTATTGTGGCCTCTCTTTGGTTTGGGGAGAGCTTCTTATAGCCCTAGGAAGCTCCTATCCCCGTCAGTTATACTTTTGCCCTTGGCTGAGTGTGATGACCCCTGATTGCCTTGTGCCTGTGTTCTAGCTTGTTTGTATGGTTCTGACCCGGCTCTGTTTCCCGTTGTGATTTTTCCTCTTGATTCTGTACTGCGTATATGCTTCTCTGGTTTTCTGACTCCTGCCACGTCCCTGACTATTCTTTATTAGCCTGCTCCTTGTGTATAGCGTTGTCTCTCTCGTTACTGACCTCGGCTTGTCTTGGATCCTCTGGTGCCCCGTCCTTTCCCTGGTGTCCGGTGACCCCCTTTCCCTTCTCCAGGGTCCCTGTAGCTTCCTGCACTCATCCCCAGCTGCAGGACGCTAAGCTCTGCCCCTGGGTTCACATGACCGCAGATCCTGGCAGTACACTCACCACCTGGTGTTCTGCTAACTCCAGCTCTGCTGTATTGCTATCATCTTGCCCAGCACTCGGGCGCTGTGAGTACCGCAGTCACAGGCCGTCGGAGGCTCCGGGCTCCCACTGTCAGGGCTGCTGAAACCGCTGGTAAGTGCCCACCTAGCGGATTCTTGTGATAGCTTTCTTGTGATTTTTTTTCCAGACATTTATCCTAATCCTAAAATCCTTTAGCCACAGGCACGGACTGGCCCATAGGGTAACAGGGGAATCCCCCGGTGGGCCCCTGTGCAGATCTGGGCACCCAACCCCATTGTATGGGCAGTACTTGGCATAATTCTCTTGGTTCACTCTGTACAGAAAAATGCAGCAACTCATCGTTCACTAATCAAACTACCCAGTGTATTATTATATAGAGATAGAGGTAAATTTGTGAACAAGGGTAGTGTAATATTTGTATGCACGTGAAAAGTGGGTCCCCCAAAGTCAATGTTACTGTTGGGCCCTTGGCTTCCCAGTCCAACACTGTTTAGCCACGTTGTTTTATGGTGTTTTTCTCTATGTACAAAGCATTTATAGCATTTTTTTACAGTTTTTTCAGGTGGTTAGTAGAGGGCCACCTGTGTCTACTCAATGTTCAGCCAAGCAGAGTTAATTTGTGTTTTGTGCCTGAATGTATGGGCTTTGCATCCATTTTGTACGAGAATAGTAAAAGAAAATCAACCACGAATGAACCAAACCTCTGCTCCAATGTCTCTGCCTGATTTGCCTCCCGCTATACAGCAAATCTTCCAGGAAGGTCTACAGGAGCTCTCCTGGGTGCAGGCCCAGTGGTTGTCACTCAGCTTTCTACAAATAAGCAAGAAACTATCTAACAGAGAAGTTTATATGAGCTGACGTTAGGTGCAATGTTCTATGTGTTAATAATTCATCATGGTGAACTGCAACCCCGGTCACCGGCATTTCTATATCTATTACAGTACCTTTATTGAGGGATTTTGCAGTGACAGACTGAGAGTAAAACTTCCTGCATGTACAAGTGCTTCTCACAAAATTAGAATATCATCAAAAGTTAATTTCAGTTCTTCAATACAAAAAGTGAATCTCAAATATTCTATAGATTCATTACACACAGAGTGATCTATTCCACGTGTTTATTTCTGTTAATGTTGATGATTATGGATTACAGCCAATGAAAACCCAAAAGTCATTATCTCAGTAAATTAGGATACTTTATAACAACAGCTTGAGAAATTATTTTAAAATCTGAAATGTTGTCCTACTGAAATGTATGTTCAGTAAATGCGCTCAATACTTGGTCGGGCTCCTTTTGCATCAATGCGGCGTGGCATGGAGGCGATCAGTCTGTGGCACTGCTGAGGGGTTATGGAAGCCCAGGTTGCTAATAGCCTCAGTGATTTGAAGCCCAGACGTTTTGTTCCTGCACACTTTGTGCTGAGAGGGGTTAATCGGCCATTTTAAGAATTGGATTTTTGTGGACAACCATAGAGCGGGTGGGAGGTTGTCCACCTTATCTCCACCCCAGGGTGTGGTCTGGGGTTTAACTAGTCGGCCTCCTGAGGCATTCAGTGTCGGTGGGTCTGGAAGTGCCAGGTCCAAAGAAGTGGTTTTGTGTTAACCTGGTTGTTATATCCTGAGCAGGCAGATCCCTGCAGCTACAGAGACTGTGAGCCGCACAACACCAGGGTTATGGGGTACTCGGCACCGAGCCCGTTCACTTCAATGGGGGAGAGGTCACGGGTAGCGCGGCTCGGTCCGTTGCCCTGGGCGCTCATTCAAAGGGGGATATTTACAGGGGATTGTAATAATGTTCGTGACGCCACCTGTGGTTCCTGATCACGGTGACCAGCGCTGCAAGGTGAATCCTCTGAGGGGTTGTTATTGGGCAGCCAGGTGTTAAGTCTCCCACAGGCGAGACTGGATCCCTCAGGGTAAATGGCGGTGCAGGGGTGCAAGCAATAAGGCAGACACACACAAGTCAGTCTCTTTCCATACCTTTACTGGTGATGGTTGCAGGCATGTCCCGGGAAGCTGCTCAGGGTGGAGGATGCACGTCCAGAAATCACTGTGTAGGTTTAAGGCCTCCTTATTTCTCAATGTGTGTGGGTTTCTAACTTGCATGAAGCTAAGTTTAACTCCTTCTCCTTTCTACGCCCGGCTGATCTTGTGATGAGGTCTTTTTGTGGATAGAACAGTGTCTCTATGGCGGTACCTGCCAGACCCCCGTCTTTCTGACCCCGGTTACGTATCAGCACTGAAGGGCCCCTCTGCGACCTGAAGTCCAGAGTCCCCGGTTTTTCCACTAGCTGTGAAGATGCTAGCAAGCTCGGACCCGGTGTCCGGTAGTGCAGAGTGGAGGTTAGCTGTAAATGCTATTTTCTCCTCAGTCACTCTCTCCCTTTTGTCCACTCGCCTGTCGTCCTACGCACACCTTAATATAAGATAATACCATAGATCAACATATCAGTCACTAAATTTAACCTAAGTAAATAGCAGGAATAGCGGCAAATGCCATACATTAATGGACTGAAACCATGTCGGACTGTAATAGACCAACTGCATACATTATATAGAAAACACCAAAGAACAAAAGCAGTCAAAGGTCAATGTGAAAAAATAGAGAAAACTTTATTAATGTATATGGATAAAAAACACCACACAACAGGTGAACCCTGTATGTGTCATACAACACGGTAAAAAGTATACAACAAGGGGAGCCGTATGTGGTAGATATAATAAACCTCAACTCACATCAAACAAGATGGTATTCACATAATAATAATACATAGGTACGTATATAGAGGTAAATGATGGATGGTAATATGGTACATACCACAAAAGTCACCAATGTGACACCACACCAGCTGCCCCTGCCGCCCCAACGCGCGTTTCGGAGGATCTCCTTCCTTCCTTCTTCAGGGGGCAAGGATACAGCCGAAACAGCCATATTAAATATACAAGAAACAGGAAATACCATCTGTGTCTAATTAGGGTACACACCTCTCATTTGATAGAAGCACCTGAACACACCTGCGTTTGGAGTAGAGCAATGGCCGATGCACCTAATAATTACCATCGTCATAACGACCAGACAGGCAGCGCTATCCTTGAATGAACGCTAAGACACATGGGGCCCCATGTGAATATGCGTCCGCAATTCAGCGGTGCAGTATACCGGAAGTTTCAGAGCGGACATGCGCAATAGCGAAAAGGAGGTGCATGGAAAAACTAGAGGTAGAACACACATAGTAGAAGTGGCGGCGGCCATTTTACTGAAGACCAAACGCAGGGGTATATTATTATCGGTGCAAAATGTAACCAAACAGTGATATTAGCGATAGTATTGCTACTCAGTATCTAAATGTAGGCATTGACAAATGATATATATATGAAAACAATCAAACAATGAAAAATAGACAATAAAAAGAAAAATATATGTATATAAAATACAAAAGAAAAAGAAAAATAAAATAGATACAAAAAAGGGGAGATGCATAACAATCAAAAAAATATATGTAAAAAAGTAAACACAGACATATCAAGGATGTGGGGAAAATTAATATATAGACCAAGGAACACATTAATATCTAACAACCGCATGTCAGGGACATATCATACCCTCCAAAATGAGGATGTAAATATACATATATATACTCTGCATATGTAGAATACCATTGACCCATCTTAATTAATCTATATATCAATATTATCTACAACGCAGGTATAATCAGACGAGGAATATATAGATTACATCCCTGATGACTTTCACAAGAACATAATGTATAGAAAAAAATTTTTTTAGATAACATATAACAAAATATCAGATATCACATCATGATAATTAGAAAGTCCTTTTGTATATACTGGCAAAATGCCTAGTAAACTCATCAGCAATATTCTATGTCGATCCGATGAATCACTGCGTAGATCATTAGTATATAGTCCCATGCAGATCAAGAAGGAGGTTGCTAGATGTGGTCCGGAATGTATAGAATATGAAACCCCACACTCAAGACTAAAATCAAATGAAAATAAAATTAAAATCAATTACAATGTCCATGTACACACTCAGGAATAAGGTGTGATAAACAGAATACACAGCAGTCCACGATCTACAAAAAAGGAGCAAATGAGAGGCACTCATTTAGGCCGTCCGGATGGACAGTTTTGAGTCGCCAGATCCAGCGTGTCTCCAGTCTAGCCAGACGTTTGGAGAGTTGACCACCTCTAATGTTTATCTGAAGAGCCTCGATACCCCTAACCCTCAGGAGTGTGGCATCACAGTTGTGAAAGGTTTTAAAATGTCTTGGTATTGTCTTCAGGGTGGTCACGTCCACATGTGTAGATGCCGCCTGTATCCCCAAAACGTGTTCACGTATGCGGACCTTCAACTGTCGGGTTGTGAGGCCGACATATATAAGTCCGCATGGACACCTTGCGTAGTAAATTACGTATCTAGTGGTACATGTGATGCGTTGTCTAATTGAAAATAATTTTTTACCACTAGAATCAGAGAACGAGTCACATCTATCCACATTGGGGCAGGCGACGCATCCACCACATGGGACGCAACCCACCCTGGGGACAAAATTATCCAAGAAAGTGATTTGCCGTTGTCCGGAATAGTGGCTATGAACCAGTTGATCTCGAAGGTTTTTAGCACGCCTGAAGGTCAGAGAAGGTCTATCAGGGAGAAATTTTTTCATAACTGAATCTGTCAGTAGTATTGGCCATGCTCTCCTCAATATAGTCCGTACTTGATCAGCTCGTGAATGAAAGCCTATGCGCCCTCCTATGCCGGTCTCTTTCTGGGGCTGTGGGAGAGAGACCTCTTCCTGTCTTACGAACAGGGATCAATAGAGCGCGTCCCTTTATGGACGCGCTATATTGATGACATCTTCTTCGTATGGCAGGGCACGGCCGTCGACCTTGAGCAATTTGTGTCTCTCTTGAACGACAATGATCAGAATATCCACTTAACATTCATGTGGAATACTAATTCCATTGACTTCCTAGATGTGACCATCAAAAAAGATACATCTGGCCTCCTACAGACAGACATTTTTCGTAAAGAAACATCGACCAATAGCCTTCTACATGCGTCTTCTGGCCACCCTGGTCATATGATTAGATCTATCCCAGTGGGACAGTTCCTGCGGCTTCGTAGGATCTGTTCCACGGATGACGACTTTGAATTAAGAGCTGGGGAACTACGAACACGTTTCTTGGCGAGAGGCTATAGTGGTCGTTCGATCAAACGGGCTTATCAGAGAGCTAAACATTCTGTCCGCCGTGATTTGCTCTATGGGCAAATCCGAGGTCAAGAATAACATCTGCCAACAAGATCCGCTTTATTACAAACTTTCATTCACGAGCTGATCAAGTACGGACTATATTGAGGAGAGCATGGCCAATACTACTGACAGATTCAGTTATGAAAAAATTTCTCCCTGATAGACCTTCTCTGACCTTCAGGCGTGCTAAAAACCTTCGAGATCAACTGGTTCATAGCCACTATTCCGGACAACGGCAAATCACTTTCTTGGATAATTTTGTCCCCAGGGTGGGTTGCGTCCCATGTGGTGGATGCGTCGCCTGCCCCAATGTGGATAGATGTGACTCGTTCTCTGATTCTAGTGGTAAAAAATTATTTTCAATTAGACAACGCATCACATGTACCACTAGATACGTAATTTACTACGCAAGGTGTCCATGCGGACTTATATATGTCGGCCTCACAACCCGACAGTTGAAGGTCCGCATACGTGAACACGTTTTGGGGATACAGGCGGCATCTACACATGTGGACGTGACCACCCTGAAGACAATACCAAGACATTTTAAAACCTTTCACAACTGTGATGCCACACTCCTGAGGGTTAGGGGTATCGAGGCTCTTCAGATAAACATTAGAGGTGGTCAACTCTCCAAACGTCTGGCTAGACTGGAGACACGCTGGATCTGGCGACTCAAAACTGTCCATCCGGACGGCCTAAATGAGTGCCTCTCATTTGCTCCTTTTTTGTAGATCGTGGACTGCTGTGTATTCTGTTTATCACACCTTATTCCTGAGTGTGTACATGGACATTGTAATTGATTTTAATTTTATTTTCATTTGATTTTAGTCTTGAGTGTGGGGTTTCATATTCTATACATTCCGGACCACATCTAGCAACCTCCTTCTTGATCTGCATGGGACTATATACTAATGATCTACGCAGTGATTCATCGGATCGACATAGAATATTGCTGATGAGTTTACTAGGCATTTTGCCAGTATATACAAAAGGACTTTCTAATTATCATGATGTGATATCTGATATTTTGTTATATGTTATCTAAAAAAATTTTTTTCTATACATTATGTTCTTGTGAAAGTCATCAGGGATGTAATCTATATATTCCTCGTCTGATTATACCTGCGTTGTAGATAATATTGATATATAGATTAATTAAGATGGGTCAATGGTATTCTACATATGCAGAGTATATATATGTATATTTACATCCTCATTTTGGAGGGTATGATATGTCCCTGACATGCGGTTGTTAGATATTAATGTGTTCCTTGGTCTATATATTAATTTTCCCCACATCCTTGATATGTCTGTGTTTACTTTTTTACATATATTTTTTTGATTGTTATGCATCTCCCCTTTTTTGTATCTATTTTATTTTTCTTTTTCTTTTGTATTTTATATACATATATTTTTCTTTTTATTGTCTATTTTTCATTGTTTGATTGTTTTCATATATATATCATTTGTCAATGCCTACATTTAGATACTGAGTAGCAATACTATCGCTAATATCACTGTTTGGTTACATTTTGCACCGATAATAATATACCCTGCGTTTGGTCTTCAGTAAAATGGCCGCCGCCACTTCTACTATGTGTGTTCTACCTCTAGTTTTTCCATGCACCTCCTTTTCGCTATTGCGCATGTCCGCTCTGAAACTTCCGGTATACTGCACCGCTGAATTGCGGACGCATATTCACATGGGGCCCCATGTGTCTTAGCGTTCATTCAAGGATAGCGCTGCCTGTCTGGTCGTTATGACGATGGTAATTATTAGGTGCATCGGCCATTGCTCTACTCCAAACGCAGGTGTGTTCAGGTGCTTCTATCAAATGAGAGGTGTGTACCCTAATTAGACACAGATGGTATTTCCTGTTTCTTGTATATTTAATATGGCTGTTTCGGCTGTATCCTTGCCCCCTGAAGAAGGAAGGAAGGAGATCCTCCGAAACGCGCGTTGGGGCGGCAGGGGCAGCTGGTGTGGTGTCACATTGGTGACTTTTGTGGTATGTACCATATTACCATCCATCATTTACCTCTATATACGTACCTATGTATTATTATTATGTGAATACCATCTTGTTTGATGTGAGTTGAGGTTTATTATATCTACCACATACGGCTCCCCTTGCTGTATACTTTTTACCGTGTTGTATGACACATACAGGGTTCACCTGTTGTGTGGTGTTTTTTATCCATATACATTAATAAAGTTTTCACACCTTAATATAAGCACAGGCAGCAGTAGATGTCAGCTTCTCGCTCCAACTTCCTCAGCCCTCAGACTAATCTGACAGGGGTTTCTCCCTCCCAGCTTGTCTGAGGTAACTCTGTTCAGAGATGTCGTGTCTGCTCTCCTGAGGTAACACCAACGACTAACTAAAGTTCAGCTAGATTGTCTTTATCTCACTGCTGTCTCAAGGGCTCCCTCTGGTGGAACCAGGAAAAATGTCGTGTTATGTGCTTATCAGGTATTTGTGAATTACCTTTCCGTGCATCCTCCAGGGAACATGTGGCACCAAGCACAGTTGGGCTACACATCCCCCCTAGTTAATACCAGCACTCCCGGGCTGAAAAAGAAAAACAATTTTTATAATAACATCAACAACAAACATAACTCATCCCTTGTGGGAGGTAAGGACACTTCAAACGTTACAATGTGTACAAATGGCAATAGAAAAATATCAAATACTTTCACAGGGCAAATAAATACAATATTCTTGTGGAGGACCCGTACCAAACCTCCAACGGCGGTCCTGGGTGGGCTGCAGGACTTCTCTGCTGCAAACCTCACTCAAGGCCACACCATACGGGTTTTTCTTCTGAGGTAAAATAGCTTACTTAAAACCAAGATGGGGCACTGAGTGGCAACTATTTACAACATAGTTTTTTGGGCTGGCAAAGTCCTCAGCCACGCAGTCCTTCAAAAAGAAACACATTTCACCTATCACATTACCCAACTAGGGTATACTACTTCAGCATGTAAATATTATCGTCATATAACATTCTCAATAAAATGCAATTCTCTTAATAACTTTGTACAATTAAGTAAACCCTGTCTGGGTCATACTAGATTAATTTGCTAGGACTACTCTTGATACCTAACAGGTAACCTTCCTTTCGTTGTACGTACTGACCTACGTGGTGTGGTGTCAGGTATAGTAACATCTAGCCTATCTGTGCTGCTTGCTGGCAAACTGTAAATCCGCCTCCACCTCTCTAGGGATCTGGCAAGCATACTAGCGACTGGGCGATGCGGTTCTGCTCCGCCAGGGGATTCTTCTACCTGAGACCCAACATCTAAAGGTTCCACATTTTGAGATTCCATTCTTTGAGATACTACTTCTGGAGATACTACAGGAGCAGGTTCTTCTTGAACTATTTCTTCTGCTGCGGCAACTGGCTCAACTGGACGTTGAAGCGCTTCTTGTGGTTGGTAAAATTGAAGTACTGGAATAATCACAGCGTCTCCGATACAAGGCCAATCTGCAGGAAAATCTCCTAGGTCCGTGTGTATGACTTCACCTGATTTCTCTTTTTCCACAACAAGTTCTTCCTCGGGAAGTTTTAACATGTCTGGACACAGTTTTAGGTGGTCTCTGGATACCGTGGTGGTCGTTTTTCCTCCATCTTTGCTAATGGTACAGGTTTTCCTGTTGTCAAATTTGGAATTTTGCACGACATATGGCTCTTGTTCCCACTGATCATCCAATTTGTGCATTCTTCTTTTTCTTTTTAGCACAATTTCTCCAGGCATAAAAGGCTTAGCTGGCGCACTTTTGTTGTAGTTCTCCTCTTGCTTTTCCCTTACTTTATTGAGACTATCCTCCACGCAGGCTTGTACTCTCCTGTACTGTTCCTGTCTGTTTGTGTCCCAATCTTCAGTAGTAACATCAGCTTCTGGTTCTACAACACCAAGTTCCAAATCCATGGGCAGCTTTCCTGGTCTTGCTCGCATAAGGTAGGCTGGAGTGCAGTTGGTGGAACTCACCGGTATGTGATTGTACAGATCTACTAGGTCAGGTAGTAGGTCTGGCCACCGATTCCTCTCCTCAAGTGGTACTGTCTTCAGCAGATCAATGACTATGTGATTCATCTTTTCACAGAGACCGTTTGTTTGGGGGTGATAGGGTGTGGTTCTTATCTTCTTACACCCGTACAAGTGACAGAACTCTTTAAACAATTCGGCTTCAAAGGCAGGACCTGATCAGTTAACACTTGCTCTGGATATCTATGGGGTCTGCAGAAATACGCCTGAAACATCTTTGCTGCTGTTTCAGCTGTCAGATCTTTGACAGGGGCGACCACCAGGAACCTGGAGTAGTGATCCACCATCGTCAGGGCATATGAGTATCCTGACCTGCTGGGTGACAACTTGACATGGTCCAATGCCACGATCTCCAAGGGACGAGTCGTCTTGATGGGTTGCAGAGGTGCTTTCTGGCTGCTGTAGTCTTTTCTTCGGAGGCTACAGGACGCACAGTTTTTACACCATTTCTCGATGGAACTTCGCATTCCCACCCAGTAGAAACGACACTTCAGTAGGGTTTCCAGCTTCTTCCAGCCAAAGTGCCCCGCTCGATCGTGGTAGGCTTCCAACACCATCTGGATGTCTGTTCTTGGCACTACTATCTGCCATACCATCTCATGGGTTCTGGGGTTGACGTACCTTCGGC
Organism: Oophaga sylvatica; assembly: GCA_033576555.1. Classification (NCBI taxonomy): domain Eukaryota; kingdom Metazoa; phylum Chordata; class Amphibia; order Anura; family Dendrobatidae; genus Oophaga; species Oophaga sylvatica. Next base: position 976,496,041 of record JARQOD010000001.1, on the reverse strand, counting down.
ACAGCTTCTCTCGGTAGATGAACAGCCGGCTTCTCTCGTTCCACAGCTGCTTTGCTCGTTGAGACGCATCCTTCTCCAAGGAGGAACCTTCCTGAGTTATCAATTCCTTGATGTGGCTGACAACCGGGTCATTGTTCTGGGTCTCCTTCCAGCTGTGGTGAGGTAAAGGGTTTAACGTCTTACCACGCTGCCTCCTGTAGGCTCGTTGCTCGTGGATCATCCCATTTCTGTGGAATGCAGGTAGCTCAATCTCTTCTAGGTCATCCGATTCCTCTTCCGTGTCGGACCCATGCGGCATTCTGGACAAGGCATCAGCGTTGGCGTTCTTACGGCCTGCCCTGTACTTGATTGTAAATTGATAATTCGACAGCTGAGCCATCCAACGTTGCTCCATGGCTCCCAGCTTGGCTGTTTCAAGATGTGTCAAGGGGTTATTGTCTGTGTAAGCAGTGAACTTGCTGGAGGCTAGGTAATGCTTGAATCTTTCTGTAATGGCCCAGACCAGCGCCAGGAACTCCAACTTGAAGCTGCTATAGTTCTCTGGGTTTCTCTCGGTCAGCCGGAGCTTCCTGCTTGCATATGCGATGACTTTTTCTTGGTCATTTTGCTTCTGACTGAGGACAGCTCCCAATCCTTCATTGCTGGCATCAGTATACAGCAGGAACGGCTGGCTGTAGTCAGGATAGGCTAAGATCTCATCGCCTGTCAGGATCTCCTTGAACGCCTCAGCTTGTTCTTTACCCAGTGGAATGGAGGATTTCTGCTCTTGAGGGGTTGTCCTACCAGGAGGTCCTGCAGAGGCGCTGCTTTCTTGGTGTAGTCTTTTACAAACCTCCGGTAGTAACCTGTCAGTCCCAGGAACTGACGCACCTCCTTGAGATTCCTTGGTTCTGGCCATTTCTGGATGGCAGTGACCTTCTCGGGGTCCGGCGCTATCCTTCTGAGCTGACAATATGTCCCAAGTACTGTACCTTTTGTTTGAGCAGATGGCACTTTGAAGGCTTCAGTTTCATCCCATACTTGGACAGTGACTCGAATACCTCTGCCAGGTGCTTCAGATGATCCTCATACGTCTTGGAGTACACAATTACGTCGTCCAGGTACAGCAACACTGTTTCAAAGTTGAGATGTCCCAGGAAACTCTCCATCACTCTCTGAAACGTTCCCGGGGCACTGCTGAGTCCAAACGGCATTCTGTCAAACTCACAGAGTCCCATTGGGGTGGTGAAAGCCGTTTCTCCCGATCCTCCTCAGCCACAGCTACTTGCCAGTACCCACTAGTGAGGTCGAGGGTGGAAAAGTAATTAGCAGTTTTTAAGGCAGCTAAGGATTCCTCAATGCATGGTAAAGGGTATGCATCTTTATGTGTTATGCGATTTACTTGTCTGTAATCTACACACATTCTCATGCTTCCATCCTTTTTCTTAACTAGGACTAGAGGTGCTGCCCAGGGACTACAACTATCCCTTATCACCCCTGCTTCCTTCATGTCACGCAACATTTCCTTAGCTTTCTGGTAGTGTGCTGGAGGTATAGGCCTGTACCGCTCTTTGATGGGAGGATGGCTGCCTGTAGGGACATGATGTTGTACTCCCTTAATTGTCCCAAAGTCAAGTGGGTGTTTGCTAAATACCTGTGTGTACTCCTGTACCACCCGTAGTACTCCCTGTTTCTGGTGGGCTGGAGTGGTGTCTGTCCCGACATGGAGCTGCTGACACCAATCCTCCACCTGGGTTGCTGGGTCATTATCCTCCGCTGGTTGGCGGGAGGCTAAGGACTCGGTCGTGAGAATAGAGTTGTTATCTACGGTATGTAATTTAGCAACTGTGGCATAGCGTGGTAAATTCACTTCATCTTCTCCCCAGTTGAGAAGACGTACTGGTACTCTCCCATTTCTTACTTCCACTACCCTTCTAGCAGTCATGAGTGTAGGTCTGTGTTCTGAACAATGGGGCTCTACTACTGCTTGGTAGTTCTGTCCTCTCAGACCTATTGCTCCTCTACACCATATAAGCATTTCACTCATTGGGGGTATCACAATGGGGTTCAGGTCTGTTGCCAGGACATTACCAATTTCACCATCTGTCAGCTTCGCTTGCTGCTGGCACATCAGGGCCGGATCTCCCTCTGGATCACGCCCTTTTGCTTTGGCTTGGCAACTTCAGCGAGCTCTTGGAGCAAAAACACAACTTCTCCAGACAGTTACTAATAATGTTTGTACCTAAAACCACTTTAAGCCATTTTCCTCATTTACAGTCTTTACTACTAAGAGTCCCTGGTCCTTCAGCTCCACTCTGCCCACCTTTACGTCCACGTTTTTGGCTCCTAGTATATCAACAGGGAGACCATTAGAGGCATACACAGCAAAGTCAGGGCTCGGGGGCTGGAGACTGTCCATGGACCAAAACTTATTATACAGGACATCAGGTATGATGGTCACCTGAGATCCAGTGTCCAGCAGGGCAGGGATTGCGATCCCGTCCAAGATGATGGACAGGTAGGGTCTTCCTCCCACAAACCTGCGGTTCCAGTCTGAGGGGCCTGATGAGTCTATTCCTGGGTGTTGGCCCTCGGACCCAGGATCTGCTCGTTTAAATGACACTGTCGGGCTAGATGACCTTTTCCGTTGCAACGGTAGCAGATGATCTTTCGGCGAGGATGGTGCTGATCAGGGGTCGCTCCTGGGGGTGGCGTTGTCCTCCTCCGGTGGGGCGACGTCCTCCTTTTCCTCCGGTTCATCCAAGGGACATCCTCTGGGCAGTCGGCTAGCAGGATCTTTCCTCCTTCTTCCTTCCGCAGTTGCAGGGCACTCATTACAGCGGCCAGGTTTTTAGTCAGCTGGCGCACTTCTGAGCGCAGACAGTCCAACTCAGTAGGGGGCGCCACCTGCGTTTTGGCTTCCGCCACAAGCGGGGAAAAGGTGGATGCTGCCTGCTTTAGAGTGGCTTCACCCGGGTGACACTGGGTCGACACCTCGGGCTTCTCCAGGGGTCGCAGTCCTTTTATAGCCATATCTTTTAGGGCATCAAAGGTAGCGTCAGGATGATCCAAGGACCACCAGTGCACAGTCCTGCTTTCAGCTTGATACCTCAGTCCCCGAACAAATTGTTCCTTTAGCATTTTGCTTTCATTAATGGCACTTATAGGGTTAACCTGTTTGAGAGCTCGCAGGGCCCCCTGTAGTCGGCAGGCGTAGTCCCTAATACTGTCATCTGGTCTCTGAGAGCATTGGTAAAACCTCATCCGGAGATCTGTTTCAGTGCGGTCCTCAAAAATAGTCTGTAGCTTTAAGAAAATTGAAAGCACTGATTCCTGGTCTGCAGCTGTCCAAGTCTCTACTTCCCTTTCTGCAGCACCAGTCAATTGTCCTAATACCACTGCAGCTCTTTGTTTCTCTGTCATAGGGTGCATGTCCATTATGCTGCATATTTTGCGCTTGAACCCTGACAGGGTATCCGGCTTACCGCTATACTGAGGGAGCCACTTTGCTCCAGGCAGGTATGGGAGCGTCAGTGGTACTATCGGGGCCACAGGACCGGGTGAGGGGCCAGCGTTTCCATCCTGCGCGGCAGCGCCGGCGGGTAAGTCATTGGAGCGGTCGCCCTCGGCCGCGCTGTCAGCTTGCGGCTGCGACATGTCTGCGCCCCCCTAGTTAAGCGTGGCCTACCTTCTCCTGAAGGCTGCAGCTCTGCCAGGCACAGCGATGGAAGGACCTGCCGCCGCGTCAGCGTTGGGGGCGTGTCCGGGACTCCGCGTGCTTTCTGCAGGTATTCCCCTTCTCCTTGCGCTGTAGCGCTGTACTTTGGCGGGCAATGGCGGACAATTGGCGCCAAAAATCACAACACCAGTAACACAGTCTCTAGCACAAAAACAGTCCAATTAGGCACACGGGACTCACGTATAGCGAGCTTCTTTTCCTGTTCGTGACGCCAAAGATGAGCCGCACAACACCAGGGTTATGGGGTACTCGGCACCGAGCCCGTTCACTTCAATGGGGGAGAGGTCACGGGTAGCGCGGCTCGGTCCGTTGCCCTGGGCGCTCATTCAAAGGGGGATATTTACAGGGGATTGTAATAATGTTCGTGACGCCACCTGTGGTTCCTGATCACGGTGACCAGCGCTGCAAGGTGAATCCTCTGAGGGGTTGTTATTGGGCAGCCAGGTGTTAAGTCTCCCACAGGCGAGACTGGATCCCTCAGGGTAAATGGCGGTGCAGGGGTGCAAGCAATAAGGCAGACACACACAAGTCAGTCTCTTTCCATACCTTTACTGGTGATGGTTGCAGGCATGTCCCGGGAAGCTGCTCAGGGTGGAGGATGCACGTCCAGAAATCACTGTGTAGGTTTAAGGCCTCCTTATTTCTCAATGTGTGGGTTTCTAACTTGCATGAAGCTAAGTTTAACTCCTTCTCCTTTCTACGCCCGGCTGATCTTGTGATGAGGTCTTTTTGTGGATAGAACAGTGTCTCTATGGCGGTACCTGCCAGACCCCCGTCTTCCTGACCCCGGTTACGTATCAGCACTGAAGGGCCCCTCTGCGACCTGAAGTCCAGAGTCCCCGGTTTTTCCACTAGCTGTGAAGATGCTAGCAAGCTCGGACCCGGTGTCTGGTAATGCAGAGTGGAGGTTAGCTGTAAATGCTATTTTCTCCTCAGTCACTCTCTCCCTTTTGTCCACTCGCCTGTCATCCTACGCACACCTTAATATAAGCACAGGCAGCAGTAGATGTCAGCTTCTCGCTCCAACTTCCTCAGCCCTCAGACTAATCTGACAGGGGTTTCTCCCTCCCAGCTTGTCTGAGGTAACTCTGTTCAGAGATGTCGTGTCTGCTCTCCTGAGGTAACCCAAACGTTTAACTCTTTCAGCTAGATGTCTTTATCTCACTGCGTCTAAAGGGCTCCCTCTGGGGGGGCCCGGGAAAAAAATGTGTGTTTTGTGCTTATCGGTTTTTTGTGAATTCCCTTTCCGGCATCCTCCGGGGAAACATTGGCAAAACACAGCGGTACACAACTGTATATCATTTGTTTTTTTTTCCCTGTTTTTTGGGGGGCCCGTTTTTTTTTCACTCCCCGGGTTGGGTTTTTGCTACCTGTATTAAAAAAAAATAGGGAAGATTTTAAAGATTTTTGTACCTGTGTTACCTCCGGGGGTGCAGCCGAGTGAGTGACTACCACAGAAATTACCTTTAAAATGTGGAATGTCTCCCTTTTTTCCCTGCATTGATGTCGGGAGAGTAAAAAAGGCCCCCACACAAATGAAATTTTTTATTCTTCATAGCTATTTTTTACTCTGACGGTATTCAGTTTTGGGAAAAAATAGTTTATAAACAAAATGGGTTTGGGGAGAAATCTGCTGGAGGTTTTTCTTCTTCTTTGCCGGATTGATTGAAGGTTTCCCCATTTTGTAAGGGAGGGGGCCTGTCAATCAAATAAGCAAGATGAAAAGAAATCGAGGAAAAACCCCCCAATGGACTCTTCACCACGAGCCTTGAGTTTTTGGTGTATTGGCTCATTTTTTAAAGGGATGTTTTGTGCGTGTTTCAGACTCCAAACCGCCTTCTGCATCGGGGAACCCGTTGCTTTGGGGGGCATATAAAAGGCTTTGGGTTCCCTTCCCGGGGCAAATCTTAAAGATCCAAATCAGGCCCCTCCCAGTAAATGTTGGAGATTTGGGGGGGGGGGAAAAACACCACGATAAAATTTTAAATTTCCTTCCCGTGAATTTTACTATGTTGTTAATGTCCTTCAAGGATGGGAAAATGATTGGGGTTTTTTCCGTGTGTAAGAGGCTCTGTTTCGAGGACGGATTAATGGAAAATCTTTGTCATTTTCCTGTTATTTGCCGTATGCAAAAAAATTTAATTTGGAGTAAATACGCAGACGACATGAACTCCCCGATCCTCTCTGGGGCCCGTTTTGTTTTTATTAAAAGGTTGGGAAAAGGGCCTATCAGGGCCATATACACTGTGGTCAAATTTTTTGGTACCCCCCCGTTTAAAGAAGAAAA
>JARQOD010000001.1:976473837-976489936 GCA_033576555.1 Oophaga sylvatica | reverse complement strand
GCTTGAAATTTTGTTACCATTTTTAGTTCCATTAAAAGGTATCACCATGAGGCTCTAAAACTCTAAATTTTTTATCTTTTTCAAACAGGGTACGAAGATATTCTTTTATGTACCATTGGTTTGTATAAATATTCTTTTTAAAGCTGAAACCCTCCAAAATGTGGTTTAGGTTAAGAAAATAAATTGGCATCAATGCAGAAATTTTTGATCATTTAAGGACACAGAATGGTCAGATTTGGCAAGAAAAAACGTTTTGTCGCCTGGTCATTAATGCACCCATTCCTAGTTTACAATCCCCACCTTGCTCAGTAAATGTCGGTTAATTAGTGGGTGTGTAAAAAAGAAACCCAGCACCCCAGACCTTCACTTGAACTGCAACTTGAGCTCTGACAACATCCCAAAAATCCCCCCTGCGACCAAGTCCTTTATTATCAAGAGGCTAAAAGACCAGATCACTGCAGAGGTGGCTGGCACCTTTGGTGTGTCTCAGCATCAAGTACAAATAATTAAAAAAGTTTTGAAGAGACTGGAGATGTGTTTGAAAGCCCAGGTCCGGCAGACCCCGCAAGACAACTGCTCAGAGGAACGTTTGTTGGTTAGAAAATCCAAAGCAAGCCCCTTTTCCCCACTGCATCAGAGCTCCAACAGGCCCGGGCCACCTCAAGTCCCTGTGTCTTTAGAACAGTTTGTAGGATTCTGTCTCGAAAGGGCCTCCTTTGGTTGATTCAGTGCCCGAAAGCCAGCACTAAACAAAAAGGGAAATAAAAACCGTGGGCATTTGCAAAGTCCATAGCCTGCTAAAAAGATGGACGCCAGAAAAAGTGGCAGAAGGTGGATTTTCTTTATGAATCTTCGTTAGAATTACACCACAGCTGCCGCAGATCATGGTCTGGGGTTTTCATCAGTATGGGGTGGCAAAACATTTTTCAAGGTGGGAAAGGGAAATCAATAGCCTAAAATATCTAAAGTATTAGCTAACCTCTTATATTTCCCAAAACATAAAAGGGGTCAAATCTGCAGCAGGATGGGGCTCCATCACTTTCCCTCTCTAGAACAAAGTTCCTCCAGGCAAAAAGATCAAGGTGCTCAAGGACGGCCAGCCCAGTCCCCCAGACATGAACTTCATTGAGCATGTTTGGGGTGGATGAAAGAGGAAGCTTGGAAGACAAAACCAAGGAATCTAGATGAACTCTGGGAGGCATGTAAGACTGCATTCTGTGCTATTCCTGATGACTTCATTAATAAATTGTATGAATCATTGTTGAACCGCATGGATGCAGTACTTCAAGCTCACAGAAGTCACACAAAATATTAAATATGACTCTAATAGCACCACATCTGCATTCACCAATGTTATGCAACATATATTTGTATTTTAAGATAATTATTTGTTTGAATATCACATTACTTTCTGTGGGCGACAAAACTTTTGTCTTGCCAAAATCTGACCATTCTGTGTCCATTAAATGATCAATATTTCTGCATTGATGCCAATTTATTTTTTTAACCTGAACCACATTTCGGAAGGTTTCAGCTTTCAAAATAATAATAATTTATACAACCAATGGATGAATTTAACGTCGGGTTATAAGCTTTTATTTACATAACATGGATAACTTCTGTCAGGTAGTGTACTGTGTGGAAGCACTGTTGTGGTATAATACTGTTTGGGAGCAATGTGGGCCATCATACTGTGCGTGCGAGTGACTTTGGAGGCATCATATGTTTAAAGGACACTGTGGGGCTTTATAACGAATGTGGGCACTGTAGGGGCATCATACCATGTGGAGGCATCATAATGTTTGGAGAAATGTGGGAGGTAGGGTTACTTTAGGGGCAGTATACTGTGTGAGGGTAATTGGGGCCATCATACTGTGTGTGGGGTTGACTATGGGGGGCATTGTGTCGTTTCAGAGGTACTGTGGAAGCTTTATAAAAAGAAGTACACTATAGGGGCATTATGCTATGCGGGGGACATCAAACTCTTTGAGGGCTATGTGGGCCATCATACTGTGTGTGTGGGTGACAGTGGGGCATCATACTGTTTTTGGGGCAGTGTTAAAGCTTAATGGTGTGCGTGGGTACTGTAGGGGCATCATACTGTGTGGAGGCATGATACAGTGTATGGGGGTGATTTTGGGGGGCATTATGCTGTTTGATAGGCATTGTGGAAGCTTTAAATGTGCGGGAGTACTGTTTGCAAATTATACTGTGTGGGGCATCATACTGTGTGGGCAGGGCCGGCTCCAGGTTTTCATGGACCCCGGGCGAAAGAGTATCAGTGGGCCCCCTAAACACAGACCACGATTCATGATGCACAGATACTGCAGAGAAATATGGGTATAGCACAACGCCAAACACTTCTCTTCTTCCATTATGACTGATAGCTATTGTAAATTGTACAATAGCTCAAAAACCGCCAAATCCTCACAGCGCACAGTACAGACTGGACAGTACAGTCCTCCATACAATATTATGGGCACCACATAGTTTCCCCCTCATCACCCATATAATACCCCATGCAGGATGTCACCCCTCCATCCACCATATAATGCTCCATACAGGATACTGGTCCCCATATAAGCTCCATACAAAATATGGAGCTCTCCTCTGCACTGTGCTGCGTTCTGCACTGTTACGGCTCAGGAAAGGGCGCCGTGGAAAGACTCCCATCATCATCATTGCCTGCCCATCATCATCACTGCCTGCCCATCATCATCACTGCCTGCCCATCAACATCAATGCTTGCCCATCATCATCAATGCCTGCCCATAATCATCATTGCCTCCCCATCAATATCATTGCCTGCCCATCATCACTGCCTGCCCATCATCATCACTGCCTGCCCATCATCATCAATGTCTGCCCATAATCATCATTGCCTCCCCATCAATATCATTGCCTGCTCATCATCATCACTGCTTGCCCATCATCATTACTGCCTGCCCATCATCATCAATGCCTGCCCATCATCATCAATGCCTGCCCATAATCATCATTGTCTCCACAGCAATATAATTGCCTGCCCATCATCATCAATCATCATATTCTCCCCATCATCATCATCACTGCCCTCCCCCCACCACCATCACACATACAGCAGACACACACACACACACACACACACAGAGACACATACACAGACACACACCTGTCCGACGTCCGCGCGCTCACTGCACAGCCGGCCGCTGAATGATGACGTCATTCAGCGGCGCTGCTGTGAGAGGAAGCGCCGGCGTCCTGCAGGCGCCCCCTGGAGCCCGGAGGCGGAGCTGCGGCAGCGGAGGCACGGGGAGAGGTGAGTATTGAGCCGGCCACAGCCGGGGCCCTGAGCAAGCGGGGGGGCCCAGTGGCGGCGCTGACACCGCTAACGGGCGCCGGAGTGCCAGACGGCGAGTGGGCCCCCCCGCCTGCTCAGGGCCCCGGCACTTGCCGGGTCTGCCGGGTGCTGACGCCGGCCCTGTGTGTGGGGCATCATACTGTGTGGGGCTATCATTCTGTTTGAGGGGCACTGGGGGGCATCATACTGTGTGGGGGCACTGTGGGGCATTATACTGTGTGGGGACAATGTGGGGCCATCATACTGTGTGGGGGCAATGTGGGGGCATTATACTGTGTGTAAGAATGCACTGTGGTGGGGCATTATACTGTGTTTGGGGCATTGGAAGGGAACACTATAGGGCTTCATTGGGTGCAATATTTGTGTGTGGGTGCACAAAATAGTCTGGATGAGGTCAGGGGAGTAGCAGAGTAGCGTCCCTTTTTCCTGTGTTTCACAGCTGACAGGTATGGCTACATGTAATCTCAAAACCAATCATATAAACTACAACTAGCATATAAGTATACAAAAGTACCAAAATAAATACTCATACATTTTTTTAGCCATCTTTTTTAGAGTAAACATAATAAAACATATGGACACACTTTATATCTATGTAGAATGACTCCTCGGACTTAGCATAGTCATTAGACATCTGTCATAACAAAGTAATACAGTGATTGTAGGAGCAAAGGATTGTGCAAGCACAGAGACTTGTGTCACTGAGACCTATCTACATGGCGCCTCGTAGTATGTGAGTCACTGTACGGGCCATGTGCACAGGACTGGCTGCTATTATCTGCAGTCAATGGCATCCGGCCACATTTGCATGATCGCTACTTTCCGATTCTCCTGCATTAATACAATAGAGTTTTACATATGAAGATCTACAAATGCTGTAGACTGTGGAGCATGTACTACAGTGTGCTCTACAGAAACATGTCTTACCAAAGAGGGGCTCATCCGTGTCTGCTGCAAAACAATAAGATATAGCGTGTTAGATTTAAATATTCCATATTACGAAATATTGAGAAAATAAGAAAGAAAGAGAAAAGAAAATGAGAAGAGAAAATAAAAAGAAACTAAAGCAGGAAAAAAAAAGTCCAGAGGAAACAAAAAGTGAGGAAGTCGAGAAAAGAGGAAGATAAAGAAAAAAAGAAACTAAGAAATCAAGCAATGAAAATGAAAAAGGAAAGAGTGAGGTACAGAAAGAAAAAGAAAGAAAGAAAATGAAGTCAAGGAAAGAAAGAAAAAAGAAAGTAAGAGAAAAAGAGACAAAGAAAGGAAGAAACGAAAAAAGAAAGAAAGAAAGGAAGAAACGAAAAAAAGAAAGGGAAAAACAAAAAAGGAAGAACAAAAAAAAAAAAGAACAAGAAAGAAAGGAAGAAACAAGAAAGAAATTAAGGAAGAAATGAAAAAAAGAAAGAAAAAGAAAAAAGGAAGAAACGAAAAAAGATAGAGAAATATAAAAAAAATAAAGAAAGCGAAAAAGAGAGAAAGAAAATAAGAGAAAAAAAGGGAAGAGAAAATAAAATTAAACTAAAGCAGGAAAGAAAGAAGTCAAAAAGGAAACAAAAATAGAGGATGTTGAGAAAAGAGGAAGATAAAAAAACAACAAAGAAGTCAAGCAGGGAAAATGTAAAAAAAAGAACAAATGTTCAAAAATGAGTGAAAAGAAGAGTGAGGTACAAAAAGAAAAATGACAAAATAAGTGAGATAGAAAAAAGCAAGCAAGAAAGAAAAAGAAAATAGAGAGAGTTGAGAAAAACAAGAACAAAAGAAAGAGATAAAGAACAAACATAAAAAAAAGAAGAGTAAAAGCAGAAAACATGAGCAATTAGAGAAAAAATAAGAGCGAGGCAGAGAAAATAAAAGGATTGAAAGAAAAGAGATGGCAAAAGAAATTAGGCAATAAATAAATATGAAGAAAAATAATTGTAGAATAAAAAAATGAAAAAAGAAAGAAAAGTGAAGGGAAAAGTGAAGTCGAGTAAAATGAAATACTAGTTACAGTATATAGATAAGCAGATAAGTAGATAGAAGATATGAAATAGACAAATAGTTGATGCCATTGAGCCCGTAGGCAGCATACAGGACGGGTACAGGTAATATTACACACCCATTTCTAGCTCTCGCCCAGTACTGATTGTGGGGCACGCTGGGAGCATAGTATAGGTGTAAGTGCGTGTAACAGCTTGTCTACGAAATTCTCTTCCCTAAGTACAGAAGCTCCTATGTGATGAAATAGTTCAGGCAAGGTTAGAAAACTCCCTGGATTCGACCTCTATTACATGCTCTCCTACTGCTTCTCCTTTACTGTGTAGTCTGGGTTATGGTCATCAGAGTCACCTCACTACTATTTCTGAGTGAAGCCATTAAACATGTCGGCACAATTATTCTACCCTAACCATGAGCATCATGAAATGGTGACAGGCAACGTTTAGGTGTCATCTAGTCTTAATATCTGTGGTGGAGACATAACTTCAATGAGGGCATGATTCTGCCCCCGGTTATGGCGCGATGAACCTGGTACTGCCAGAGCCCTGGATGAAGCAGATTAATAGCGCTATACACAGATGAGGCTCTGTATGATGCCCCCGGAACTCCTGATGTTTGGGGAAGAACTGTTCCTTATCACTTGCCGGACATTGTAGTACTCTATCGACATGTCCGGCCAATTGACCCCCATTCATTGCCTTAGAGCCCACTCTGTTGTGCGCTGTCTATACAAGAAATACAAAAAAAGTGATCCTTCCATGTATTCGTCCCCCGAAAAATCTTTAAAAAAATTCTAAACTTAGATAGAAGTTCCCCTTCAAGATCACAAAGGCACAAACTGCCACTTACCCTTTACAATGATGTCACTCAATTCATCTAAAACAAAGCGAAGAACATAAAATTGTAAAAATCCCCAAATTTCAAATACACAGAATAAAAAAAATGTGATTATTGTGATAATTTTACTCTTCTTGTCATATTTGCCAACAGTCTCCATTTTAAAGGGTCCGTCCTGTGATTTGGAACTCAAAAGGGAAAAAGTTGAGTGTCTTCTCACAAAGGGGATTATTTTGGAGCAAAAATGTTTTCCTTTTTTTATTTTTTACTGGGTTTTTTTGTTTTTAATGAATTTGTCCTTTTTTTTTTTACAATCCCGCTTTGATAGAAGGATCCCTTAATGCTAAGCTGATCACAAAGACACAGTGATCAGCTGTGATCGGTGGGGAAACCTTTCAGGAAAGTGTTTAAATTCCCTGCAGCGCCACCGCTGGAGAAGTGAGGCATTACACAGTTACAATTGAAAATACTAGATTGTGTATGTAATGCTGAGTTCTCCAGAGCTTTGGTCTCTGAGTTTTTAGTGATTGGTGGAGGTCTCAGCACCCAGACATGCATCGCGGTTTTGTGATATCTGTCTTGAGGGAGAGGATACAACTAAAGTGGCGGTATTAGCCTATCACATGACTTCTTTTCTTAGCCCCTAGTGGCACAATTTCAGTTCAAGACTTGGAAAGCTGGGTGACATTGCTGTTACATTTATCACATTGGTTGCACTCTAGGGGGATGTGATCAGAAGACGACAGAGGGACTTTTTCTATTTCGTGTCATTGATTAAATAATCCACATGTGTAGTTACACTTAGAGTCTGAGGGTGGCGCTGTTGTCACAGACGTGCTTTGAGGATTCTGGACCTGATTTGCAAGATTCGATTTCCAATATGTCAAGGCTTGAGTATGTTTACTTGTGACACCAAATAAATGTCACCGTACAACAAAGCTCATCACCGCTCCCGACGACATCAGACAGAAAGCAGAAATGAAATTGGAAGGATGATCGGACAGGAAAGCCGTGTACATGCCACCGGTTACCAATGACCGTACGTGCAAGTGAGCAAAGCCAAAAAAAGTAGCAGCTAAATAGCAGAATGCTTTGTATTCCCTCTTTCCTTCTGTAGTATTTATCTTTGTTTTGTGCATCTTTTGAGCCAAAGTGTCTGTCCAACGTGCCGCTATCATTTATGGAATCTCTCTGGAGGGTTTGACTTTGGAAGGGCAAAGAATATACATTCAAGTCTCCTAAAAGTCTAGTAGACTCGAAAAGTCATCATGACCTGATGAACGTTTCCTATGTGTGAACGATGCATCATTTGGCTCAACACATGGGCGCCACTCCTCGTTTCTTCCTCTGGTTGAGGTGTCAGCATACTGATGTATACTTTGGCATTGCCCCAAATGCCATTGCTTCAGATTCCCGTCCTCTAGCATCCTAACTTTTAGTTTCCTCTCTTTGTGATGCTGCTTCAGGTGCTCTATGTATCGAATACCACACTACCCCCTCTTAGTGGCTTTTTACCAGGTGCCCCTCTAGTGCCTCTGCTCCAGAAGACCATGCTTAGTGTCCCTGCTTTATGTATCCATCCTTCTATGGTGCCAGTGCTCCTGTGTCCCCTCTTAGTGTCCCTGGTCCAGATTCTCTCTGCTTCAGGTGCTCTATGTATCTAATACCACACAACCCCCTCTTAGTGGCTTTTTACCAGGTGCCCCTCTAATGCCTCTGCTCCAGAAGACCATGCTTAGTGTCCCTGCTTTATGTATCCATCCTTCTATGGTGCCAGTGCTCCTGTGTCCCCTCTTAGTGTCCCTGGTCCAGATTCTCTCTGCTTCAGGTGCTCTATGTATCTAATACCACACAACCCCCTCTTAGTGGCTTTTTACCAGGTGCCCCTCTAATGCCTCTGCTCCAGAGGACCATGCTTAGTGTCCCTGCTTTTAGGTATCCATCCTTCTATGGTGCCAATGTGCCTGTGTCCCTCCTTAGTGTCCCTGGTCCAGATTCTCTCTGCTTCAGGTGCTCTATGTATCTAATACCACACAACCCCCTTTTAGTGGCTTTTTACCAGGTGCCCCTCTAATGCCTCTGCTCCAGAAGACCATGCTTAGTGTCCCTGCTTTTAGGTATCCATCCTTCTATGGTGCCAGTGCGCCTGTGTCCCCCCTTACTACCCCTGGTCCAGGTTCTCTCTGCTTCAATTATCCCTCTAAAAGTAGCCCTGTACAGTGCTCTGTACGCTGTGTACATCCTTCTGTCGTGGGTCGGTGGACATGCCAGATGTCGGCCCCCACTATCCTGATATTGATGACCTATCCCGAGGATGTGTCATGATGAATACACTAGTCTTGGACATACTTTTAAAGACTCATGATGGCAGCAATGTTCCTCTCCTATATTCCGCCCGCCATATGACTGATGGAAAGGAGACACAAGCTGACTGCCGTGCAGGAAGGTGACAGCGCAGCAGCGACAGATCATCTACCGTCACCATAGAGGACCGTTCGTGTGATTTAGTTTGATTTTTCATGCAAAATCAATACATCCTCAAGCCAGAACATGCAGGAATCACACATGCACCCTACCTTCCGTGCACTCCATAGCGACGTTTGTCCAGAGCTTCGCATTTCCTTTTATTTTGAAAGAAAAACAACATTTAATATTTATCTGGTAGATTATCTTTTAGTAAAACATGACCACAGCTTATGCATCATACCACATCCTGAGTCGTCCAGCCCTGACCTGATGAGTGAAGCCATGGTCACTTACATGTGAAGTGGATACATTGTATCCAGATCTGTGCAGCTGCTGCTGATGTGTGCCACTCACAGAGCATTGTCCCCACTGGATGCAATGTATACAAATCTGTGCAGCTGCTGCTGATGTGTGCAGCTCACAGAGCATTGTCCCCACTGGATGCAATGTATACAAATCTGTGCAGCTGCTGCTGATGTGTGCCACTCACAGAGCATTGTCCACTCCTGCAACAGTGTATACAAATCTGTGCAGCTGCTGCTGATGTGTGCCACTCACAGAGCATTGTCCCCACTGGATGCAATGTATACAAATCTGTGCAGCTGCTGCTGATGTGTGCAGCTCACAGAGCATTGTCCCCACTGGATGCAATGTATACAAATCTGTGCAGCTGCTGCTGATGTGTGCCACTCACAGAGCATTGTCCCCACTGGATGCAATGTATACAAATCTGTGCAACTGCTGCTGATGTGTGCAGCTCACAGAGCATTGTCCCCACTGGATGCAATGTATACAAATCTGTGCAGCTGCTGCTGATGTGTGCAGCTCACAGAGCATTGTCCCCACTGGATGCAATGTATACAAATCTGTGCAGCTGCTGCTGATGTGTGCCACTCACAGAGCATTGTCCACTCCTGCAACAGTGTATACAAATCTGTGCAGCTGCTGCTGATGTGTGCCACTCACAGAGCATTGTCCCCACTGGATGCAATGTATACAAATCTGTGCAGCTGCTGCTGATGTGTGCCACTCACAGAGCATTGTCCCCACTGGATGCAATGTATACAAATCTGTGCAACTGCTGCTGATGTGTGCCACTCACAGAGCATTGTCCACTCCTGCAACAGTGTATCCAGATCTGTGCAGCTGCTGCCGATGTGTGCCACTCACAGAGCATTGTCCCCACTGGATGCAATGTATACAAATCTGTGCAGCTGCTGCTGATGTGTGCCACTCACAGAGCATTGTCCCCACTGGATGCAATGTATACAAATCTGTGCAGCTGCTGCTGATGTGTGCCACTCACAGAGCATTGTCCACTCCTGCAACAGTGTATCCAGATCTGTGCAGCTGCTGCCGATGTGTGCCACTCACAGAGCATTGTCCCCACTGGATGCAATGTATACAAATCTGTGCAGCTGCTGCTGATGTGTGCCACTCACAGAGCATTGTCCCCACTGGATGCAATGTATACAAATCTGTGCAGCTGCTGCTGATGTGTGCCACTCACAGAGCATTGTCCACTCCTGCAACAGTGTATCCAGATCTGTGCAGCTGCTGCCGATGTGTTCAGCTCACAAAGCATAGTCCAAACTGGTGGATACATTGTATCCAAACCTGTGCAGCTGCTGCTTAAATATGTCACTCACAGAGCATTGTCCCCACTGGTAGATACATTGTATCCAAATCTGTGCAGCTGCTGCTTATATGTGTCACTCACAGAGCATTGTCCCCACTGGATGTAATGTATCCACATCTGTGCAGATGGTGCTGATGTGTTCAGCTCACAGAGCATTGTCCACCTAAGTGGATACATTGTACCCAGATCTGTGCAGCTGCTGCTTATATGTGTCACTCGCAGAGCATTGTCCACACTGGATGCAATGTATCCACATCTGTGCAGATGGTGCTGATGTGTTCAGCTCACAGAGCATTGTCCACCTTGGTGGATACACTGTATGCAAACCTGTGCAGCTGCTGCTGATGTGTGCCGCACACAGAGCATTGTCCAGAATATATCCAAATCTGTGCATTTGCTGCTGATGTGTGCCCCTCACAGAGCATTGTCCACACTGGATACAATACATTAAGATATGTGCAGCTACTGCTGTTGTGTTCAGCTCATAGAGCATTGTACTGGTGGATACATTGTATCCAAATCTGTGCAGGTGCTGCTTATATGTGTCACACACAGAGGATTGTACAGATTGGATATAATGTATCATGGGCATAACCACAGTGGGGCAGGGGGGGCAGCTGCCCCCCCTAGAAGCAGTGGCCTGGTCACCTGTTTTTCATGCTGCCGGCCCTTTAAATCTTCGGGCACGGCGGCTTTACAGGTGCACGCAGTGACCCAGGTGCCCTGTACATAGGGGGTTAATAAGAATGCCTGACATTGAACGTCAGGACGTTCTTTGTGGGCAGAGAGAGAGAGCGCTCTGCTCTCCCCGTCTCCCGCCCCTGACTGCAGCGCGCCCATTGAACCTGAACATATCAGGTCAGTGACTTTCTCTCAACTCAGGCATCCGGAGGAGCGTAGAGTGTCAGGAGTCAGGACAGGTGCTGAGCTGGGGCCTTGGTCTGGCTGATGTATACGGGGCCTGGGGCTGGCTGATGTATACAGGGGCTGGGGGCTGTGGCTGATGTATACAGGGGCTGGGGGCTGTGGCTGATGTATACAGGGCCTGGGGCTGGGGGCTGGCTGATGTATACAGGGGCTGGGGGCTGTGGCTGATGTATACAGGGCCTGGGGCTGGCTGATGTATACAGGGCCTGGGGCTGGCTGATGTATACAGGGGCTGGGGGCTGTGGCTGATGTATATAGGGGCTGGGGGCTGTGGCTGATGTATACAGGGGCTGGGGGCTGTGGCTGATGTATACGGGGCCTGGGGCTGGCTGATGTATACAGGGGCTGGGGGCTGTGGCTGATGTATACAGGGGCTGGGGGCTGTGGCTGATGTATACAGGGCCTGGGGCTGGCTGATGTATACAGGGGCTGGGGGCTGTGGCTGATGTATACAGGGGCTGTGGCTGATGTATACAGGGGCTGTGGCTGATGTATACAGGGGCTGTGGCTGATGTATACAGGGGCTGTGGCTGATGTATACAGGGGCTGTTGGCTGTGGCTGATGTATAAAGGGGCTGGGGGCTGTGGCTGATGTATATAGGGGCTGGGGGCTGTGGCTGATGTATACAGAGGCTGGGGGCTGTGGCTGATGTATATAGGGGCTGGGTGCTCTGGCTGATGTATATAGGGGCTGGCGGCTGTGGCTGATGTATACAGGGGCTGGGGCTGTGGCTGATGTATACAGGGGCTGGGGGGCTGTGGCTGATGTATATAGGGGCTGGGGGCTGTGGCTGATGTATATAGGGGCTGGGGGCTGTGGCTGATGTATACAGGGGCTGGGGGCTGTGGCTGATGTATACAGGGGCTGGGGGTTGTGGCTGATGTATATAGGGGCTGGGGGCTGGCTGATGTATACAGCGGCTGGGGGCTGGCTGATGTATACAGGGGCTGGGGGATGTGGCTGATGTATACAGGGGCTGGGGGATGTGGCTGATGTATACAGGGGCTGGGGGCTGTGGCTGATGTATATAAGGGCTGGGGGCTGTGGCTGATGTATACAGGGGCTGGGGGGCTGTGGCTGATGTATATAGGGGCTGGGGGGCTGTGGCTGATGTATATAGGGGCTGGGGGCTGTGGCTGATGTATAAAGGGGCTGGGGGCTGTGGCTGATGTATATAAGGGCTGGGGGCTGTGGCTGATGTATACAGGGGCTGGGGGGCTGTGGCTGATGTATATAGGGGCTGGGGGCTGTGGCTGATGTATAAAGGGGCTGTGGCTGATGTATATAGGGGCTGGGGGCTGTGGCTGATGTATACAGGGGCTGGGGGCTGTGGCTGATGTATATAGGAGCTGGGGGCTGTGACTGATGTATACAGAGGCTGGGGGTTGTGGCTGATGTATATAGGGGCTGGGGGCTGTGGCTGATGTATACAGCGGCTGGGGGCTGGCTGATGTATACAGGGGCTGGGGGATGTGGCTGATGTATACAGGGCTGGGGGCTGTGGCTGATGTATACAGAGGCTGGGGGGCTGTGGCTGATGTATAAGGGGCTGGGGGCTGTGGCTGATGTATAAGGGCTGGGGGCTGTGGCTGATGTATACAGGGGCTGGGGCTGTGGCTGATGTATACGGGGCTGTGGCTGATGTATATAGGAGCTGGGGGCTGTGACTGATGTATACAGAGGCTGGGGTGTGGCTGATGTATATAGGGGCTGGGGGCTGGCTGATGTATACAGCGGCTGGGGGCTGGCTGATGTATACAGGGGCTGGGGGATGTGGCTGATGTATACAGGGGCTGGGGGCTGTGCTGATGTATAAAGGGGCTGGGGGCTGTGGCTGATGTATATAAGGGCTGGGGGCTGTGGCTGATGTATACAGGGGCTGGGGGCTGTGGCTGATGTATATAAGGGCTGGGGGCTGTGGCTGATGTATAAAGGGGCTGGGGGCTGTGGCTGTATGGTATTATAAGGGGCTGGGGGCTGTGTGTATGGCTGGCTGTGATGTACAGGGGCTGGGGGGCTGTGGCTGATGTATATAGGAGCTGGGGGCTGTGACTGATGTATACAGAGGCTGGGGGTTGTGGCTGATGTATATAGGGGCTGGGGGCTGTGGCTGATGTATATGTATCGACCCGCCACCACAATTGTGGATTACCAGGGCAATGGGGTACTCAGAGCCGAGCCCATGGAAGTCTATGGGGATGTCACAGGTAGCGGTGGCTCGGTCTGTGGCCCTGGCGGGTCGACACAAGACTTTGGCGTCACGAACAGGATGCGAAACTCGCAAAATTGCGAGCCCTGTGTGCCTATGGAGTTGTTTTTGTGAAAAGGACTGTTTGCACTTTTGGCGCCAAAAATCGCCATCTTTGTCGCCATATTCGCGCCCTCAGGCGCTGGAGAAGAAGGTGGGCGTACCTTCGTGGGCGTGTACCCCCCTGTGGCGCGAAGAAAATGCCTGCCCTCTCAAAGTGCTATTACAATATGCGATCCTGCCCTACAGCAAAGGAGGTCCGCCTCCTCTTCACCTTTCCTGCAAAGAGGAGGAGACGCAAACCCCGCCTCCACGGAAGAGACCGGACGTCTCTGGAGGAAGATGAAAGAATCTTCTGGAACATCATGGAAGCAGGACGTGTGCAGCCGAGCAGGGAAGCGGAGGAAGGCAGGCCCCGTTCCCCAGCCAAGCTGCCACTAGAACCGGAATCATCCGTGGTCCTGCACCTGCAGCAAGCATTGCTGGAAGTTAAAGAGGAGAATGCACGACTGAAAAAGATAGTCCAGCACCAACCTGGATTTGAGGAGATTGAGAGACGCCGACGTAACCTGATGCAGTGGCGACTGTGGAACACGGTGTCCTCCCCTCTTGACGACCCCCCACGATTCGAGTTACCGAAAATTCTGCTGCCCAAGGCAAAGGAGCAACCGGAGGCTGCCCCCGAAAGTACCGATCCTGATCCCACCGGTGAAGCGGTGGAGGCGAAGGAGGTTGAGGAGGTACCGCCAGTTCCGGAACGCCCGGCCAGGAGGCCGCAGCAGATGATCGATCCCCGATAGGGACACCGGAGGAAACCCAGCCGTCTGTGATGGAGCAGCGACAGCAGCAGGTTAGTGCGTTCCCAACTGAGCCATTGCGCACACCTGCTTCCTGCTCTGCATCATACCAGCATTGTGCGTCCTATTCCGCATCGCTACCTGCGACCATTTCTGCATCGCAAAAGTCTGATGCGATCTCAATTGAGCCACTACAAAAGCCTGCTTTTTGCCCAGTATCTTATGCTGCAGCAGCGTCCCCAGAGGAGGACGGGCCCTGCGGCCTAGAGGACCGGAGTGAACCGGCCCTGCAGGTAACCAGCGATGATGACACCCTGCTGGAACCCCCGACATCCCCACCAGCCCAGTGCACACCAGCCACACAGACCCCGATGGTGGAGTCGATGATCTTGGTGCTGGGCACTGGGCCCAGGAATAGGAACGGTCCTGTGCGAGCATCGCATTGTTCCAGCCCCCGGGGTGGAAAATGTATTTGAAAATAGTTAAACAGTAAAAACCGGTGAGATCCATATAGGGGTCTACCATAAGTAAAGTTGTAAAAAGTTTAAGAATGTTTGCCAATTTTTGCACAAGTTAAATGAGTATATAATACATTTATATATTGCTAACAGTAGAATGCCCGGCTGGGTAAACAGAGAAAAGTTTTGCACTTTATTATTATTAAAATGTGATATAATATGTGTCGTTTTGCTAACAATGGACTCAGAGGTTGAGGACTGTGCCAGCCCAGAACTTATTTGTATATAGTTGCGCTTCGGTGCCTTATCTTGGTTTTACATAAAACCAGCACAATTACCTCTGAATACAAAACCCGTGTGGTGTGGCACTGAGTGAGGTCTGCATTCGGATGTCCTGCAGCCCACCCAGGACCCACGTTGAAGGTTTGGTGCGGGTCCTTCACAAGCATAATGTCTATTTATATGAAAATGTTATTTAATATTTGTACTTTTCTATATATAATGTTTTGTTTTGCAACGTTCAAGACATCCTTACCTCCCGGATGGGACGAATTAATGTTTAATGTTGATGTTTTCATGCATAAACAAAATTTCTGTCTCTTTGTATTTTACAGCCCGGGAGTGCTGTCTTTTACCATGGGGAATGTGTAGCCCTGGTGTTAGGCACACGCAGTACCCTGGAGAATGTGTGGAGAGATAGCAGTTTAATGCTCAATACCCATTCACTCAACATACACTAGACACACCCTTAGGGTAGTGTAGTCACTTGTGAGGGAGTGGTCAGTGTGTATTCGTTGAGTGATTTAGTAGTCAGTTTCCTGTCTTCGGACAGAGCAGACGTGTGGAGTCTAGCCTGGACGTGGAGGGAGAGAAGAGGGAGTGAGTTGCAGATATACTTCAGTCTCCTGTCCCAAGGACAGTGAAGGTTCAGAGACGTGCTCCTGCCTGGAAGATTACTGAGAGTCTGGCAACAAGCTCAAGAAAGGAATTAAGAAAGGGACTGACTTTGTTAACCTGTGAAGTGAGAAATGCTTATGCTACCAGCGCGGACAAGGCGAAAGGCACAGTGGTAGAAATTCTGAGTGCAATAGGATTGGAGAAGTCCTGCACGTTGTTACCGGTCACTGGAGACCGAAGCATCACCATAGCTTCATGCATGGTGGTAGGAAACCCAGAGGCTTACCGGACCTTAGGTAGCGGAAAGCAGCCCCTAAATAGTCGGTACGTAACTGGGGTCAGGGGGAGTGAAGACTTTGAGCCTGATCAGCAAGATAGGAATTCAGCTCTCTCACAGGAAGGCTCCGACCACAAAACTGACTGGGCAGTACAGCTATGGAATAGCTGGAGTTATAGAGGGAACTACGCTTCATGCTGGTTGTACTCATCGTTGTGAAAGTAAAGGAGGCCCC
>JARQOD010000001.1:976430625-976473737 GCA_033576555.1 Oophaga sylvatica | reverse complement strand
AATTATAAAAATAGATTACATACCTCTGTATAGGGAGACAGAGAGACTGAGAGAAAGAGAGAGAGAGAGCAGCCAAAGATTCTGCCAAGGCATCCAAACATCTAGGGGACCCTACAGGACTGCTACCAATACATCATGGCTCCATCACGAGGTACACGGATCTATCATTCTACAGGAAACAACCTATGGGTCCTCGGCCCCGGTTGGAACAATACAGATCTGCTTCATTGACCATCGGTGAACAATGGATATGTTTGGAGAAAGCCAGGATTGGAACCCGCCGGTCACCTGGCTCCATGGAGATGTTCAGAGAAGACAAGTTATGACCTTTCGGTCAACTGGCCTTGTACTTTAATGGACTTTCATCTTCCTAAGCTTGTCGTTACCTCCTCTCTGTGTGTGTGCCACAGGTGGGGTAGTCGACCCTGGAAGATAAAGCCAGGTTGTGACCCTCCGGTCACTGGCATGTACCTGAATGGACTGTCATCTTCCTACACTTGTTGTTACCTCCTCTCTGTGTGGGTCCTACAGGTGGAGTAGTCGACCATTGGAGCTCTGAAGTAACAGCTGCCTTTATCCCGGAGAGTCAGTGGAAGGGTGAGACTCTGTAAAGTTCACCATCTTGTGTATTTTGCTTGGACTGTTCTACATGTTATCTGCCTATTTTGTGCTTCAATAAAGCATTGCCACACTGTTTTACCCTCACCCTGTGTTGTCTGAGTAGCGTTATGCCCACGTTAAAGGGATTAGGCGTTTGGCGGGACGATCCCTGGTCCATGCGGTTCTGGTTAGCAGACCTGGGTGCCGGCCAACCCCTCGTGTCTCCACAGACGGCCTTGTAAGTAATTATTCGTAGTTTATGCTGAATTTTTGGGGAATTGGAAGCCAGTGAAGGAACTTGCAGAGAGTAGAGTCAGAGGAGCAGTGAGGAGAGAGGTGGATTAATCAGGCAGAAGAGTTAAGAATGGACTGGAGAGGTGTCAAAGTGTTAGCAGGGAGGCCACAGAAGAGGATATTGCAGAAGTTAAGATGGGAGATGATGAAGGCATCTGCTAACAATTTAGTAGATTAAGGAAAAGACAATTCTGGAAATATTTTTGAGTTATAGGCAGAAGGAGGTGTTAAGTGCTTGGATGTGCAGTTTGAAGAAAAGGGCAGAGTCAAGGGTTACTCCAAGGCAGCGGACTTGTGAGAGGGAAATGTGTGAATCATTTAGTGTGACAGATAGAATGGGTAGGGGGGTTGAGTGGGATTAAGTAAACATGATGAATCAGGTTTTGTCCCCATTGTGTTTTAGAAAACATGATCAGAAGAAGGAGGATATGGCTGATATACTCTCTGAGATTACAGACAGCAGAGAGGTGACGTCTGGGACAGAGAGGTCGTGTGATAGATATAGATGTACAGCCATAATGAGCAATAGGGTGCTACCACTGCAGAAACCAAATTGGTGCAGAAAAGGAACAACGCAATGCACCTCATTCTGCATTGCCTTGTTCCTTTTCTAGGACAGAGAGGTAGATCTGAGTGTCATCAACATATAAATGATACTGGAAGGTAACTTTATGACTTGTCCCAAGCCATAGATGGAGAAGAATAGGGGTCCCAGGACAGGGCCTTGAGGGACACCACCAGAGAGAGGCTGGGATGAGAAGGTAATAGGATATGCTAAATGTGTGGTTAGTGAGGTATGAGGAAATCCAGGAGAGGGCAGGATCATTAATACCAAGGGAGGAAAAGATCTGTAGAAGTAGGAAGTTATCAGCTGTGAGGACAGTTCTAGCCAGAAGACAGGTCTAGGAAGGGGAGCATAGAGAATTGTCTATTAGCTTTGGATGGGTCCTAAACCCGCTGAAACATTCGTCCTTCTGGCATTCCAAGCTGCTGTGGACAAATGCGCATTGAGCAAAACTTGGTGGACTTCAACAACTGACTCCGTTTTCCTCACCAGTCCCCTGGCAGTACTCTAGGGGACTTGATGACCTTCTCGGCACCAGAATCCTGCCGGATAGGGAAGCGATGATTCCCTCCATGGAGTTGTCCTTCAGGCCCTGTCTCACAAGACCCAGCAACTTCCGCAGCTAACCACAACCTTTTCCTCCATTGTGGCTATCCAGCTGGGCCCAGACACATCCCACCCCTTCCGTCTCGGCCTGGACCACCCCTGCAATCCACTTCACCTTTGTAGTGGAAGGTGTGCACCCTGGGCTGAGGCTCACCTCTGCCATTTGGGTCTAGAAGATCTCTATTGCGGAACTCAAACCAGGCCACCGTCCATGGCTCCAGCTCCTGCTCGGCCTCGACCCTGTCCAGCAGGCCATCTGGTCTCACCTTTTTGTCTGTCATCTCCTTCAGCTAGCGCGCTCGTCCTTGGTCAGTGTTTTCACAGGCCGACTCACACTGGGCCAACGTCAGCTGCCACTCCGCCATTACTTCACGCTGCTGTACTTCTAATGGATTATAACTTTCGAATGGCTTTGTCTCTTATGGCTCCTGAGGCCTGTCATGGGCCTGCTTTTCACTGGGTGAAGTCCGTCCTAACTCACCATCCCGTTTCTTGAATGTCCCTGCCCATTTCCTTGGGCCACACGTTTCTAGGCGGATCTTTTCCTTCCACCTCACTATGTGACGACGGTCACTCCCCACTGTGGGCTGGCGATCTCTGTCTCGGCACTCCCCTTTGTAAGCATACCTCTTGAAAGGCTGGACACCGCTTAACGCCCTTTTACTTCTGTTAAGCCAACAATAGATGGGTTCATCTCGCCATTATGTGCTACTCACCACCACTCAAGTCCTAACCAATGTCTTTTGTGTACCACATCACTATACATTATAATATCTTACATTATCACATTACCAACATTACCTATAACACTGCTACACACTGTGCACTATATTATACTATCAATACTTGGGTTAGGGCTTGGTGGTGAGGTTGGGGAGGAGGTGGGATGGGATAAGGTCAAGAGCACAAGTGCTGAAGTGGGATTTGGAGAGATGATAAGTAAGCTTTCCTTCAGTGATGGTGGGAAGGAAGGTTATGGGGGAAAGACAGTTGTCTGTTATATTGAGTGATGAGGGGTTGTAGGGTCGAATAGTGAAGAGTCACATCTGTCTGATTTACGGGGTTCTAGTTTAGTTCCCATGGACTATCGATATGAGTCCTGTGAATGTTTTTGCTTAACTCTAGGTCCTAATCTTATCTCAATATATATATATATTATAATATATATATATATATATATGATCTATCTCATAGCTATCTATCTACTATCCGCATCCAGCCATACAAATCCAAAGTTAGAAAGAAAAAATTAAGTCTTAAAGAAGTTGTCCAAAGCTGACTTTTCTCTTCCTCAATATCAAGTAAGGATAAGCAGGGGTGCAACACACCGGCACCCAAACTATCAACTACGAAGATGGCCGGAGATATACACAGTGTGCCGGTGCAGCACCGCTCTGTACATTATGTAGTGCCGTCTCTTGGGTACTGCAGCTCAGATCCGATTGAAGTGAATAGGAGCTCAGCCGTAGTACCAGAGACTGATGTATGGAGTCTTGTTGCTCTGGATCTCACTGTTCCATTGTTACATTAGCTGCCATCTGACGGTCGCTCCTGACCACCTGCTCCAAAATAGAAAAAAGCTAAATGACCCACAAATATGGGAAAATGTAATGCTGCTATAGTGTAGAAAATATACTGAATCCGTGAGCAATTTACATTTCATCCACCTGAGCAATGTAGGAATGAAAAGTTTTCAATGAGAGGTGAACTAAATACTTGTTTCAAAGTGTGTCACCCAGGAAATCTGCTTCTCCAGGGGCCAGGAATTACTCATGTACCGCAGACAGCATTGAGAAACCCACAAGGAAGTGGCCTCACTATGACACATCAATTCAGCAGTGGAAACCCCACTCATCAGAAAACATCTTTACATTACAAATACAAGTATTTTTATATATCGCACATTTTTGTTCTTTTTTGTATTTATTTTCATAATATTAACCACATCCTGGTTTCCAATAAAAATGTGATTTTTTGCTGATAATGAGATGATGTATGGTAAGTTCTCTTTTAGGTCCACCAATGATCAGCTGTAATCAGTGAAGGCATGTCAGCAAGTGTTAAATTATTCTGCAGTGCCTCCACAGGGGAACTGAGGCACTACGCTTTTTTTTAATTTATCTTCACCTCCGTTCAGTTATTCTGCAGTGCCTCCGCAGGGGAACTGAGGCACTACGCTTTTTTTTAAATTTATCTACACCTTTTGCTTTTGTGTGTTCCCCATTAGCAAGAGCCATAACTTTTTCAATTTTTCCATTGAGGATTTGTTTTTGTTTTTTAGGGACGTGTAATTTTTTGAATGACATTCATTTACTAAACAGTAAAATAAAAAATTTCAAATGAAGTGGCAAAAAAAGCAATTCCGCCATTATTTTCACAGCGTTCATTGTGAAATAATAGTGACCTGGTAACATGATTCTCCACATCGCTACGATTACAGAGTTATCAAATCTGTCATTTTTGTTTTATTTAAATAGCAAAAAAAAACAAATAAAAAATGTAAAAAAAAAAATTAGTTTTGTTTTGCCAAATTTTTAGACCCATAACAATTTCATTTTTCCATTGATGAAGCTACAGTATGTGAGAGATTGCTTTTTGGTGTAGCGAGCTGATGTTTTTATTTTATTTTTATTGGTTACGATTTAGGTAGCGTATGACGTTTTTGATGGCTTCGTATTGTATTTTTCTTTTGTGCTGTTACTTTTTCTCTTTAGAGCTTTTACTGCATGGGTTAATTAATTTCATATTTTGATAGATGGGACTTATAGGATCGCCGCAATACCAATACATAATATTTTTTTTTATTTTTAATAGGAGAAAAGGGGGAGTGATTCACACTTTTATATTTTATTTTTATTTTTATTTTTGTAAAAACAATTTGATTTTTACTCTATTTTTTAGTCCCCTTGTTAAATGTACAATTATCTGAGTGCTCGCATTATATACTGCAATACCACAATATGGCAGTATATAGAGAAAATGATAGCCTCCTCTGAAGCCTAGCCCGTGGCTAGGCTTCACAGAAGCACCAACATGGCAGGCGTGGGTGACTTCAGCTGAGAACATTCTATGGAGATGACTTTGTACGTTCTTGTAAGGGGATAAATCAATAGGATGTCTGCATTATGAACAGACATTCTGGGTTGAGATGAATGGATCTGACGGATTAGAATTCGTCAAATCGTATACATTTAACCGGGAAATTCGATTTTCATCAAATTTATTGTCCACGAATTGAATGTCCCTTATTATGTTCTGGGGAGACCCAAAACCATAATAAATATAACATGTAAAAAAAAAAAAAACTAATGCTCACCTCACTGCTCACCTCTGCTGCTCATTGTCCCCAGTTGAGAACCTCTTGTTAATGAGGATTCTCTACTTTGTGTTCTTTCTGTGGAGATATCGTCTTAAAAGAGGACCCATAACTGGCTCGATAGTGGCCAGTTTTTGCTCTATTTTGTTCCCACTCTTCCCCTGAGTATTCCGTTACTTATTTTTTTTTAAATCCGCCATCCAGAGATAAGGACCTTTATATTTAGTAATATTTTTAAGGTATTTACCAGGAAGTGTGACTAATGGGATCCTCAGGGGCGTGTCGCTAGGCTGCTCTGCATAATAACCCTGTGAACCACACCCCTTTGTAAAGACCATTAAAAAGTAGCACTAAAGTCCATATTTCTGGAACCGAATGTCAGATTTAAAAGAATCCAAAAATTGGAATACTCAGGGAGCAAAATGAATAAAATAAGAGAAAAATTTGGATATTTTTGCCCTAGTGTCAGGTCTTCTTTAAAGAATCACATGGTGATGTTGCCGAATGCAAAACGTATCCAAAATAAACTCATCACATCTGTATATTACTTATGACTAGAAACATGTTTTGAAGCCTCAGTTCTCTCACAAGAATACAATGACTACTTTTAACCCATGTAGGGTTGGCATGGCCTAGATCAATACCGGAGGACCCTCCAGTGGTATGCCTTGGGTCTGGCACACTGGCTTACACAGACAGAAGAGGGTTCTGTTTTCAGTCCTATAGCTCCTCATAATGCACAATTCCTCCTGTTTTGGTGGATGTAGCCCCCTAACCTCTTGGACCTTGTGCAGCTGCACAGGTTGCACCAATGTTTTTCCACCCATGGTCTGGCACAATAATGGACCCAGACGTCACCCCCATTTCATAGGTGATGTTGGAGCCAATCATTTGGTCTATTTTCTAGAGAATTATGCAAATAATATACAAAAACAAGACAAAAAAAGACTGAAAAAAAAAATTTCTCACCTCGAGGGCTCAGGATCTGAAGAGCATTTGATTGGCCGATGTTTTGTAAAAATTCTACCAGCTCCTTTACGGTACACCCCTGATCGCCCATCAATCTCAGCAGACTGCGGGCAGGGCTTCCTTCCGGCTCCATCACCTTCAGAGAACATTGCTGAAGTTCCTGGGAACTGTGGAGAAACGTTAAATAATAAGCTCAGTGTTCATGATCTTGTGAGATCCCGTCTTCATATGTCTGTATATGCTATTCAAGAAAAACACAAAATAAGTTCAACTTCTCACAAATCGAGCCATAAAGTCTATAGCTAAGCCCTTTTATTGACTATTATTTGTGCATTTTTTAAATTTTTTTCAATTTTACATTTATTACATTTGGAGTTTAGGTTTGATGGCAGCATCCCAGTTATAGTTGTATTTCAGCATTTTTAGCTCCATTTTTGAGCATCTGAAAAAAAAGCAACGTGACCGTAACGTGAGAATGTAAGCTAATGATTGCAGTGCAGAAGTGCGTTTTTGATATTTTCTGGCAGAGTCTTAATCGCAACAGTTTGTTCTTCTCCTGCTCCAGTTTTGGAGATGGAAGTGCAGAACTGGCCGCTAGGTCTCCGTGCACACCGAGTAAGCAGTTTTTGAAAGGCAGATGGATGTGACAGCAGACAGACGGGGTTCCATTTGTGGAAAGGAGCCAGTTTGCCCGCCAACCCCAAAAACAGATCTTGCTTGCTAAGTTTGGACAACCTCCTTTAAAGAGTAAACCCTTCTTTTAATCATTTTCATAACTCAATAGGACGTATGGAAATAAAAAAAAAACCTTAGTAATACATCCGCTTCTTTCTCCTCCTAGACTGATCTTTCATTCCTAAAATTCTCAAATCAAATCTCTTTTCAGTGAATACAGACTTTCCCATTACTGAGAGAGTAGATGACAGTTGGTGCTCATTAAGTTCTATGGTACTATCTCCTCCTTCCTCCCCTGGCCAAAGAATCTCATAAACACCAACTGTCATCACTTCTATCAGTAATGGTAAAACCTGTCTTCACTTAATACCGCATTTACCCATCAATTGTGAATTAAAAATAAGTCCAGGAGGAGAAAGAAGCATCTTCTTAGATGGGTATTGTAGGATAGTGCTACAAACTTTCGCAATTTACAGCTTTTTGGTTGTAATATTTCTTCAGTAGTCATAGACCGCAAAATCTTCAGCTGTCAGAACGATACACATAGATGTTTACTGTGTCTACCTGTTTATTATTTCTCTCTGTTACTCATTGCCCCGTTTCCTGCAGGAGTCTACCCTGGTGGTCCTGTCTACTCTGATGACAACCCCACATCGCCAGTTGTCCATTGATGTCTCCTATCTTCACCATCTTCACCATCGGCTGTAAAGAATTGACCTGTGGCTCTTTTTCTGCCTCCAAATTTCGGCACAACTTTGCGAATGGCAACTGAAACTTTAAATTGATATGAAACTCAGGCAGTCTATTTAAGGGGACCTCAGCTACTGCATGCCACCGGACGAGGTACAGTACACCCTTCTTATGCTCCTGATAGTGCTGCTGCTATCATTACATATTCTACAGACTCCGATCATGAGCTTGAGAATGGTCTTGTCCCTGACTGCAACTAAGCCTTGTTTTTCCACCTGGCTCCGACTTCTGGCTATGTGCTAACGAAAAAATAGGAACAGCATCCAATCCAGGTGAAGTATAACAAGTCTTTATTCAGCCACCATAAAATACGACGTTTCGGCCATTTTCAGGCCTTTATCAAGTATACAAAAACAGGCAAAATGGTGTCCTTAAATGGTGTGGAGGAGCCAATCACCATCCAGGAACCGCCCATAATACAAATAGACATATATACAGAATATACAACGATAATCAATTTAAAACAGTGATCAAAGCTCAGAATAGTGACATCACAGAAAAATACAGCAATGTTATAATTGTGCATGTAATATGCCATAGATTACTCCATATAAACAATATCACCATTTAGTCTGCCAATCGATGATCTGTTACTGCACACTCCCATTCTGGTGCTGCACCAATCATGTACTCACTAGCAGCAGCGTCCTCCATATCCAATCAGTGTCAGTTCAGCAGCGCTTAGTCAGAGCACTTATCCAATAGCCCACAGGATAACAAATCGGAGGCACACCTAACTCACTGCCCACTGTGTGTAAACAAAGGCACATGTTCAGAAGTCATCATAGCAAACGCCCAGTGGATCATGTGAACACCAGCATCATCAGACACCCAGTCACATGACCGCAAGCATCATCCGAGGTCTAATCACATGATAGTCCCATCATAAGCCTCTATACCAGGCTGAAAACACTAAAATAGCGCGCGATCACCGGCATCATCCGACACCTGAAAAAAGAACACGCATGCACAATAAACTCTATCATTATTTATACTACTCCAGATATGTCATCAGGAAACCTGCAGGTCACATGACCGTCAGTATTGGCATAATGTAAGCAAGAGACCGCACATGCGGATCTATATAGAATGGAAGATTAACAATATAGCAGACGCCTAAAGAAATATATATAATATCTACAAAATAAATGATGTCATCAGGAACCATTAAGTCACCACTTGCTCCGATCACTCCAGATAATAATCCTACGAAAACAACAAACATAAGTAAAATATATATCTAAAAACAAACACAGAATATAGATGCAAAAATCACCTAGCACAAATATGCAATCGATCACTAATAAGTATTCATTTGATCTAATGCTCTTGAACATCGAGTTTCTCCACACAGAAATGGTATCGGTGAAAAATAAAATCGATGATTTGGAGAAACAATTGACTATGCAGTTGACAGCACAAGAATGGGACACGTTCAAGAAACACTTGGATGAGAAACTACTGAAATTTCGTGGTGACATTGAGAAAACGAAAAAAACGAAATGGTTTCGTGATGCTGAAGATTACAGGACTGGACACGTTTTTTTCTTGGCAGGGTGGAGCACGCAGAACTATCTATAGGAAACCAGATTCCTTTGCACAACCCCGCAGAAGAAGGAGACAGCAAACAAGGGAACAGAAGAGATTCGGTTTTACCACGGCAGAGTCTGATTCCACTGACGATTCCAATTTGTGTGTACCTTCTTCTTCTCATTTTTTAGGGAAAGGAAAAATGGACAATGTGGCAAAAGGAGGTCAAGGAGAGGTGGTAAGAAACACCGGCGACAGAGATGTGGACAATCAGATGCCGTGCACCTCCCGCAATCTGTCCATGAGAACCCGGAACGAGGGAAGAAGAGAGCCACATAGAACAGAAGAACTTAGTGGTAAATATTTCATCTTGCACACTTACTGATGTGGACTATAATGTATTATCCAAAGGACTGTCGTTTTGCCCTTCCAATTATCCAGATTGGTTTAACATTGAATGTGACCTTTTTGCCTTTTTTAGAAGGCTAAGATTAGCAGTATATTTCAATGAGAGTGAGGACACACCTATTGCTGCAATTAGTGATGCCCTAGGGTTTTGCTTTACATGATTTTGGTCTTTATAACAAAAGTAACTTTCAACCTCCTGTTAAAAATAATTTTGTGGAATCATATATCCAATTGGTTGAAAGGGACATGGCTAGATTGAAACGTGAGGTGTAGGTTCATTCAAAAGAGGGAATTTAACACACAGTGAGAGACAGGTGTTGGATAGGCTCTCAGGTAACAAAGCTATCACCATCAGGGCAGCCGACAAAGGCGGGGCCCTGGTGGTGATGGATACCCATAAATATAGGGCTGAGATTTGTGGTCAATTGTTGGACACGGCAGTTTATGCTAAGTTGTCTAAAGATCCCACACCTTGTTTTCAAAGTGAATTGAGAATACTGATCAATGAGGCATTATCTAATGGTTTGATAGACCAAAAACTCTCTGATTTTCTTTTGGTGGAGTTTCCAGTGACACCTATTCTGTACACCCTGCCTAAAATCCATAAAAATCTGATGGATCCCCCTGGACGCCCAATTGTGTCTGGGCGGGGCTCTCTATGTGGTAAGGTATCCATTTTTCTAGATAAAGTGTTACGTCATTTTGCTATTGAGGCCAAATCTTATATCATGGATACTAACCATTTTCTGAGTAAGATTGAGGGTCTGGACATCACAGAGGATACTATTCTCATTTCGTTTGATGTTGTATCACTGTACACCTCCATTAAACATGAACGTGGTTTGGAGGCTGTTGGTGTGGCGCTGGCGGGCTCTGACATGGCCCCAGGTGGTACACAGCTGGTCCTGGTACTGTTGGAGTTTGTCCTCAAGAATAATTTTTTTCTTTTTGGGGATGAATTTTTCCTGCAGTTGCGTGGTACCACCATGGGGTCCAATGTGGCGCCCACTTATGCAAACATCTACATGGCGGTATTCGAGGACCAGCATGTGTACAATTCCATCCACTGGCGCCATGTCAGAGCCTGGTGGCGCTACATTGATGATATCTTTTGTGTTTGGGAGGGGAACATGAATGATCTGGTATCTTTCCATAGTCATCTTAACATGATATTTCCCGAGCTGAAGTTCACAATGACACACTCCTTTGACCAGATTCAATTTTTGGATACTTTAGTGTACAAGCACAGTGGGTTGTTATGCACTGATTTGTTTATAAAGGACACAGACAGGAATAGTCTCCTTGTTTTTGATAGTAATCATCCAAGGAAAATGATAGAGTCTCTGCCTTGGAGTCAGATGCTGAGAGTACGTAGGATAGTAAAGGACGAGACTGTATTGGACAGGAGGCTTGATCAGATGTGTGAGAAGTTCATCAGAAGGGGGTATCCTGAGAAGGATCTTAGAAAATTCAAGGAGAAAGCCTTGAAGACAACATTGGAAGATGTGAGAAACAAACGTATTAAGATTTCCCCTAAAAGAGTCCCTTTTGTTTCTACCTATTGCCCTGTTAGTGGTAAAATAGGGAATATCTTGAATAAGCATTGGGGTCTATTACATAGAGGTTTACCGGATGTAGTTGAATTTGCGCACAAGCCACTGCTTTCTTATAGGCAAGGCGTAATTTGAAAGATAAGTTGGTCAAATCTGACATTGGATCCTCCAAAATATCCAGACAGTTAACTTTGGGCCCTCCAAAAAATGGAAATTTTCTGTAACGCTGGTATTATCTGTACTTTGTTTTCCAGCGTTACTCTGCATGTCTTTTGCATTAACCCTTTTGCTCCTTTCCCCCTAACCAGCTGGGATACTGTTGTCTGTTACCTATATGGATGCTGCTCAGTTCCCGGCTCTGCTGCGTACCCGTACTTGCGTGAGTGGCTCCGCTGCTTTGCATGACCGCCCGCATGTGCGGTTCCTGACCTGCTGTGAAAGCCGTCCGTAGGTTGCAAAGTCCTCTGCAATGGTGCATGATTTACTACGTGTGTGGCAGCAGCCACTGTCAGGCGTTCCTCTGTGATGAGTTGTTTGGCTCTGCATAGGGGGCGCGGCCCACACCTGTCCTGCTTTTATGAGGATTGGGTGTGTATTAGAATTACTGCTCCAGCCTATTGCTGTGAAGCAGCTCATATATAAAGTTCCTCAGCCCTAGTGGGCGTTGCCAGGGCTTCACATTGAATCCACACTGAATCCCTGAACCTAGCCGTATGTGGTTGTGTGTTCAGCTCCTGCTCTGAAGTTGATCAGCTCTGGAGAGCTGATTCCCTGTTCCTGCTGTTTCTTGTTCCCTGATCCTGAATCTAACCTGGTACCTGAATGTCTGAACTGTGTCTTGTGTTTCCGCCTATGCTGGGGCTGATTACCCAGATCGCCGTTCCTGGAGGCTGTATATCCAGGCCTGTTCCTTCTGTGTCTAATTACCTGAACCCCTGATCCTGGATCGCATCCTGTACCTGACTGTCTGAACTGTGTCCTATGTGTTATGTTCCTGAAATCCTGCTGTGTCCAGAACCCTGTGCCAGTGACTGTGAATCCTTGCTATATAACCTGAGTTCATCTTGGAAGAAGGAGTCCGGTGTGTGCTGAGTTTCTGTTACTCTGTGCTCAGCTTCTGTGCAATTCCCGGCCAGCTCCCGTTGTGCTAGGCGGGGCTTGCACCAGACCACTGGGGTTCCTTTTCAGGTCGCTGCCAGTTGTCCGGATCCTATCCCTGATGACCATTGCCTGATATCCGATGTCCGATGACCATTGCCTGATATCCGATGTCCGATGACCACTTCCAGATGTCCGGATCCTATCCATCTCTACCTGATGTCCGGAGCCTGCTGATCGGTACCAGATGTCCGGAGTCCGATGCCTGTGTTCCAGTCCGTGTTCCTGTCTGTGTTCCTGACTCTCTGAGATCCAATCCGTGTTCCTGTTGTTCCTGTGCAGTCTAACTCTGTTTCAGCCATCAGCTCCTGTTTCCAGTTACCTGTCTGTTACCTGTCGGCTTGCCTGTCTGCCTTCCGTCTGCAGTTCCTTCCAGAGGTTCGGACGTCATCTGCAGAGATCCCCGGCTCTTGCCTGCTCACCTAGGAGCGATCATCTGCCATCCGACTGCAGCTCCATCCGGAAGTTCGGACATCATCTGCAGAGATCCCCGGCTCTTGCCTGCTCTCCTGGGAGCGATCATCTGCCATCCGACTGCAGCCTACCTGGAGGCTCCACCGTATCAGGTCGTATATACCTGCCTGTCCAGAGACTGCCTGGTCACTTGCCGTGACAACCTGCCTGTCCCAGAGACTGCCTGGTCACTTGCCGTGACAACCTGCCTGTCCCAGAGACTGCCCTGGTCACTTTCCGTGACAACCTGCCTGTCCCAGAGACTGCCTGGTCACTTGCCGTGACAACCTGCCTGTCCCAGAGACTGCCCTGGTCACTTGCCGTGACAACCTGCCTGTCCCAGAGACTGCCCTGGTCACTTGCCGTGACAACCTGCCTGTCCCAGAGACTGCCCTGGTCACTTGCCGTGACAACCTGCCTGTCTAGAGACTGCCTGGTCACTTTCCGTGACAACCTGCCTGTCCCAGAGACTGCCTGGTCACTTGCCGTGACAACCTGCCTGTCCCAGAGACTGCCTTGGTCACTTGCCGTGACAACCTGCCTGCCTAGAGACTGCCTGGTCACTTTCCGTGACAACCTGCCTGTCCCAGAGACTGCCTGGTCACTTGCCGTGACACCCTGCCTGTC
This sequence comes from Oophaga sylvatica, assembly GCA_033576555.1. NCBI lineage: Eukaryota > Metazoa > Chordata > Amphibia > Anura > Dendrobatidae > Oophaga > Oophaga sylvatica. The sequence continues at coordinate 976,460,233 of JARQOD010000001.1, read as the reverse complement.
CCAGAGACTGCCTTGGTCACTTGCCGTGACAACCTGCCTGCCCCGAGACTTCCTTGGTCACTTGCTGTGACAAACCTGCCTGTCCAGAAACTACCTATATCCCCTGCCGTGATTCCCTGCCCTTTTCCCAGGTGCCACCCGCTCTCTTGTCCTGCCGGTTCCTTCTTGGTCTACCCTGTGATGACGTCTGTCCTGGGTCGGTGTCTGATGTTCTCCTGCTGAGCCTGTGCTACGCCTGAGGCCTGAGAGAGAGGCCGTCCTAGTATGCCTGTGCCAGATGACCCTGGACTTCATCAACCCGTGATGACCCCGCCATCGTCTGACGTTCGTCCTGGGCCGGTGTCTGATGTTCTCCTGCTGAGCCTGTGCTACGCCTGAGGCCTGAGAGTGAGGCCATACTAGTATGCCCGTGCCAGATGATCCTGGACTTCATCAACCCGTGAGGACCCCGCCATCGTCTGAAGTCTGTCTGAGGTCGGTGTCTGATGTTCTCCTGCTGAGACTGTGCTACGCCTAAGGCCTGGGAGAGAGGCCGTCCAAGTATGCCCGTGCCAGATAACCCTGGACTGCATCTACCCGTGATGTCCTCCAGCACTCGTCTGTGATCCTGAGTCGTGTACCCTTCTCTGATGTGCGGAATCGGAGCCCGGTCTTATGTTTCTGTTTATGTACTTTGTTTCTTTAAGTAAACTTTATGTTTCTTCTTACCTGAAGTTGTGCGGTGTTGTCTAGCCCTGCAGGTCGTCACCTTGCCCACATGCTCAGCTGCCACGGATCCCGGTCGCTGCCCTTCCCTAGTCCGGGCAGGCCCGGGTCTCCCTCCGTGGTCCAGTGGGTCCACATTCTCTTATCATCTGGGACCCATGCCTCACGTCGTCGTGGACTGGCGGCGTGGGAGCATTGGCTAGCTAGGCAAGCTATGCCATGTCCCGGCGCCCCACTGCCGTGGGAAGCGCTACATTTTCCATGTTTGAATTGTGCATGCTGTGGCAATATGATCAAGGGTGACAGTTTTGGCCACTCACGCACGGGTCAACGCTTTCGGATCCAGGAACGGTACTCTTGTACATCTAGCTTTGTAATCTATATGCTCGTGTGTCCGTGTGGACTCATGTATATAGGCGAGACAACGATGGAAGTTAAGGCTAGGATAAGTAAACACAAAAGTACTATCAGGACGAAGATGATGGAACTGCCGGTATCTAAGCACTTTGTAGAATGTGGACACTTGGTTAGTCAGCTGAGATTTAGAGTTATCGATGGGGTTCCACCCCTCAGGAGAGGTGGCGACAGGATTAAGTTGCTTAAACAGAAAGAACTCCGGTGGATCTCCGTCTTGGAGACATTGCAACCAAAGGGGTTGAATATCGAATATAACTTGCATATTTGTGCTAGGTGATTTTTGCATCTATATTCTGTGTTTGTTTTTAGATATATATTTTACTTATGTTTGTTGTTTTCGTAGGATTATTATCTGGAGTGATCGGAGCAAGTGGTGACTTAATAGTTCCTGATGACATCATTTATTTTGTAGATATTATATATATTTCTTTAGGCGTCTGCTATATTGTTAATCTTCCATTCTATATAGATCCGCATGTGCGGTCTCTTGTTTACATTATGCCAATACTGACGGTCATGTGACCTGCAGGTTTCCTGATGACATATCTGGAGTAGTATAAATAATGATAGAGTTTATTGTGCATGCGTGTTCTTTTTTCAGGTGTCGGATGATGCCGGTGATCGCGCGCTATTTTAGTGTTTTCAGCCTGGAATAGAGGCTTATGATGGGACTATCATGTGATTAGACCTCGGATGATGCTTGCGGTCATGTGACTGGGTGTCTGATGATGCTGGTGTTCACATGATCCACTGGGCGTTTGCTATGATGACTTCTGAACATGTGCCTTTGTTTATCACACAGAGGGAGTGAGTTAGGTGTGCCTCCCGATTTGTTATCCTGTGGGCTATTGGATAAGTGCTCTGACTAAGCGCTGCTGAACTGACACTGATTGGATATGGAGGACGCTGCTGCTAGTGAGTACATGATTGGTGCAGCACCAGAATGGGAGTGTGCAGTAATAGATCATCGATTGGCAGACTAAATGGTGATATTGTTTATATGGAGTAATCTATGGCATATTATATGCACAATTATAACATTGCTGTATTTTTCTATGATGTCACTATTCTGAGCTTTGATCACTGTTTTAAATTGATTATCGTTGTATATTCTGTATATATGTCTATTTGTATTATGGGCGGTTCCTGGATGGTGATTGGCTCCTCCACACCATTTAAGGACACCATTTTGCCTGTTTTTGTATACTTGATAAAGGCCTGAAAATGGCCGAAACGTCGTATTTTATGGTGGCTGAATAAAGACTTGTTATACTTCACCTGGATTGGATGCTGTTCCTATTTTTTCGTTGGACTGTTGTTCATTTGGATCCTTGAACGCCTGAACGTGCATCCGTGCTAACTCCCGAGTGCTGTCAGCTGCTTGAATACTTCTGGCTATGTGCTGACTAAGTGTCCAGTATATTCTCTGATTTGTTGCTTTCTTAATGATCCACTGGTGTTGACGCTCGTCAAGGTTCCTGACCATAGTATGGTTCCATTTGTGCTACCACAGTCATTAGCTATCAGTGGAAAACATTGAGCTTTCAACCTTACACCCCTCAATGGTTTGGAGAAGCACACAGCATGATGAAATGCAATGTTTAGACCCCTGAGGTCTCTGATTAATGCATCACCACATGGCCTCCAGGATCTCCTATCAGTCATCTTCCACATTCCCGCTCTCCAGTGAGCTACCATTATGCTATGCTTTTGCGCTCACATCTCAGGGACTCTCTTTGTACCTCTCAACACATTATTAATGGCCCAGCTACAACTTAACCTACTTCTTGGACAGTCGAATAGTTGCAGGCTTTCACCTTCACTCAGTCTTTTTTCCGAATCCTCTGGAAGGTCGGTTTACTTCTAAGATTTTTCAAAGTTTTTGCACAAAGCAGCAGAATAAATCAGCATGATTAAGTAATCACTAATAAATACAAATCCCTTGTTGGCAGCAGCTGTGTTACACTACGTTCAGCAACTTCAGCTTATCTCCTCACCCAACAAAAGTATTGGCCATTGAAATTCCAACAATTGGATCTTTTTTTTCTCCATCATCATTGGTGGGTGAAGAGTCAGCTTATGGAGCCAAAATTGTCAGGTTTGGACAACTTTTATCTAATCTATATGGAAGTCTTAAAACATGTTCCACCAACACATGGATAAATTCGAACAGAATCTTTGTAGTCTCTCCAATCACCATTTCCACTTACAAGAGGACGTGAACTATGGAGTCTGGTTAAAATTGCCGGGTCCTACTGGTATGGTCAAATGGAGACAAATTTCCTGATTTTCTCCTATCACGCTCAATCTCCCAAGCTGGCCATACACGTTAGACTTATGTCGGCTGATATCGACAGATATGGCTGACTGTCTAATGTTTATGGAGGAGCTTCCCAAATGATGGTTGGGGGTGATGTTAGTCGGCCAAGTCTAATTGTGCACTTTCTAATCACATTGTTCTTCTTGAGATAAGCCACCACCCAACGTGTTAGTCGGCGGGTTTGTTATAGAGGAGCGCTCTTAAGAACAAAAGTCAGCAGGAATGATCATTAGTCCGTCATCCATCTAATAGCCATCTAATGTGTATAGCCAGCTTCAGTTACCGGGCTACCAGTTTTATTATGATGTTGATCTTTAAAATGAATGCTTCATTCAAAATGCATAGCCACCGGTAGCCTTGAACAGAAGTTTACCATCCCTAGTGGTTCTTTCTTCCTACTTACAGGTTCAGGGTCTCTAAAAGAGAGATGTGTAAAAAGTGAAGATTATTACAGCAACTCCACGGATATCATATTTTTCTAGAGCTACTTGTGTCACTAGAGATAATAGAATGAATTAAATGCAAATCGAATTGAAGTGGAATTTTTGGGAATTCGAACAATTTAAAATTTGCTTTGCACGACTTGCTAAAAATTATTCCATCATTATATACAATGCAGAAGACTGCATCAGCCTGAGAAGGCTCACATAACCTTAGGTGTTTTCGGGCTGGCTTCCCCATAATGCCTTGCAGCTATCATTGCGCATAGTATAGCAGAGCCAATCAATGTGATGAACTATCATAGCCAGAATAAAAGCTGAGGCAAGGAATTCAGCAGTCATTTTTTTAGCGAATCTGGATAGTGAGAGGATGTCACAGTTCACAGCTCAGCCATAGGGATGGGGAGAGAGCCATAAAATAATAAACTGTGCAGATAGCGTAGTCTATAAAAAAAGAGAATAATAAAGAGGTTCAATTAATAGCGGGAGAGAGAGAAAGATAGACGTGATAGTTGATCACAACAGTGATTATAGTGCAGTTGCTCTAGCTCAACTGCACATTTTTTTCCAGTTTTCATGCAGAAAAAAACAGATATATTACTGCAACAACAAAAAAAGTAAACTCAGTGTCTGCTACCCAAAGTGTGTGTGTCACAAACTAGCGTACTAAATTATTACATACTATTTCAATGAGTCTAATTTCATATCTGTACATAAATTTCGGAATTTTTTTTCACATAAAAAAAACAACTATACATATTTGGTGTTTGCATACTTGTACTGACCTGGAAAATCATATTGCCAGGTTAGTTTTAACCCCTTAACGACCAAGCCATTTTGTAGGTTAAAGACCAGGCCTATTTTTACAATTCTGACCACTGTCTCTTTATGAGGTTATAACTCTGGAACACTTCAACGAATCTTGGCGATTCTGAGAATATTTTCTCGTGACATATTGTACTTCATGATAGTGGTAAAATTTCTTCGATATAACTTGCGTTTATTTATGAAAAAAACAGAAATATGGCAAAAATTTAGAAAATTTTGCAATTTTCAAACTTTTAATTTTTATGCCATTAAATCAGAGAGATATGTCACAAAAAATAGTTAAAAAATAACATTTCCCACATGTCTACTTTACATCAGCACAATTTTGGAACCAAAATTTTTTTTTGTTAGGAAGTTATAAGTGTTAAAAGTTGACCAGCAATTTCTCATTTTTCCAACAAAATTTACAAAACCATTTTGTTTAGGGACCACCTCACATTTGAAGTGAATTTGTGGGGTCAATATGGCAGAAAATACCCAAAAGTGACACCATTCTAAAAACTGCACCCCTCAAGGTGTTCAAAGCCACATTTAAGAAGTTTATTAACCCTTTAGGTACTTCACAAGAATTGAAGCAATGTGGAAGGAAAAAATGAACATTCAACTTTTTTTCCCAAAATTTTTCTTTCGACACAATTTTTTAAATTTTGTCAAGGGTATCAGGAGAAAATGAACCACAATATTTGTTGTACAATTTCTCCTGAGTACACCGATACCCCATGTGTGGGGGAAAACCAATCTTTAGGCACACGGCAGTGCTCAGAAGGGAAGGAGCATCATTTGAGATTTTGAATGTCAAATTGGCTGGAATCGAGAGCGGACACCATGTCGCGTTTGGACAGTCCTTGATGCACCTACACAGTGGAAACCCCCCATAAGTGACCCCATTTTGGAAACTAGACCACCCAAGGAACTTATCTAGATCTGTGGTGAGCACTTTGAACCCCCAAGAGCTTCACAGAAGGTTATAACGTAGAGCCGTAAAATTTAAAAATCATATTTTTTCCACAAAAATGATCTTTTCACCCCAATTTTTATTTTTCAAAGGATAAAAGGATCCCAAACGTTATTGTGCAATTTGTCCTGAGTACGCTGATATCCCATATGTGGGGGTAAACCACTATTTGGGCGCATGGCAGAGCTCGGAAGGGAAGCAGCGCCATTTTCAAATGCAGACTTTGATGGAATGGTCTGCGTGTGTCATGTCACGTTTGGAGAGCCCCTGATGTGCCTAAACAGTAGAAACCCCCCACAAGTGACTCCATTTTGGAAACTAGACCCCCCAAGGAACTTATCTAGATGTGTGTTCAGCACTTTGAACCCCCAAGTGCTTCACAGAAGTTTATAACGTAGAGCAGTGAAAATAAAAAAATCATATTTTTTTCCACAAAAATAATCTTTTTGCCCCCAAATTTTTATTTTTATAAGGGTAACAGGAGAAATAGGACCCAAAAAGCTATTGTGCAATTTGTCCTGAGTATGCTGATACCCCATATGTGGGGGGGAACCACTATTTTGACACATGGCAGAGCTCGGAAGGGAAGGAGCGCCGTTTTTGAATGCAGACTTTGATGGAATGGTCTGCAGGTGTCATGTCGCGCTTGGAGAGCCCCTGATGTGCCTAAACAGTAGAAACCCCCCACAAGTGACCCCATTTTGCAAAGTAGACCCCCCAAGGAACTTATCTAGATGTGTGGTCAGCACTTTGAACCCCCAAGGGCTTCACAGAAGTTTATAACGTTGAGCCATGAAAATAAAAAAATCATATTTTTTTCCACAAAAATGACCTTTTTGCCCCCAAATTTTTATTTTTATCAGGGTAACAGGAGAAATAGGACTCCAAAAGTTGATGTGCATTTTGTCCTGAGTACGCTGATACCCCATATGTGGGGGGAACCACTGTGATCGCCTTACTGCGATCTTTGGGAGGCAGAATGAACAAATCCACAAAAGGTGAAGAATTGGTTTTCTTTTTTACGCTGTTCCTCGTTCGGTATTAGTGATTAGGCGACTTTATTCCTCGGATCGGTGCGATTACAGCGATACCAGATTTACACCCTTTTTTCATGTTTAGCTTCTAAAAGACACTTTTTTTGGAAGAATTTTTTGTAAGAAATTTTTGCATCGCCGTATTTTGAGAGCTATAATTTTTCCATATTTCATCCGACAGAGTTATCTGTGGGCTTATTTTTTGCGGGACGAGCTGACGTTTTTATTGGTACCATATTCGGGCACATAACGTTTTTTGATCGCTTCCTATTCCGATTTTTGTCGAAGCAGAATGAACAAAAACCAGCAATTCAGGAATTGTTTTTTTTTTTTACTCCATTCTGCGTGTGGTAAAATTGATAAAGCAGCTTTATTCTTCGAGTCACTGCGATTACAGCGATACCTCATTTATATATTTTTTTATGTTTTGGCGTTTTTTACACAATAAAAAATTTTATAAAAAAAAAAAAAAAAATTTTTGCATCAGTTTATTCCGCGAGCTATAACTTTTTTATTTTTTCGCTGATGATGCTGTATAGCGGCTTGTTTTTTGCGGGACAAGATGACGTTTTCAGTGGTACCATGATTATTTATATCCCACTTTTTGATCGCGTGTTATTCCACTTTTTCCAAGCGGTATGATGATACCGCTTGGAAAAGTATAATTTACTGCTTTTTTTTTTTTTTTACGGCTTTCACTGAAGGGGTTAACTAGGGTTACACTTTTATATATGGGATTTTTATGGACGCGGCGATAGCAAACATGTGTATTTTTTTTGTTTTTTTGTTTTTTTATTACATAAAAATGTATTTTTTAGGGGAATTTTTTAAAATTATTTTTAATATTTTTTTTACATTTTTTTTTTAAAAAATGCTTTTTTTACTTGTCCCTTTATGGGACTTTCACTTTTTTACTTTTGATTGCAGTTACAATGCATTGCAATGCTCCAGCATTGCAATGCATTGTACCTATAGTGAAAGCTGCTGTGAGCATGGTCACAGCGGCTTTCCGTAGCTAGATGACCCGGAGGTTGTCATGAAAACCCCCCTGGGTCATCAAGGCAGAGATCGGGCCCTGCAAATACATTGCAGGGCGCCGATCTGAGGCAGAGGGAGCTCCCGACCCTCTGCCTCCCCCATGAGCGCTGCGATCGTGCTCGATCGCAGCAATCAGGGGGTTAACAGCCAGGGGCGGCGGGGGCACCGCTCCTGGCTGTCAGTGCAGGAAGCTCGGCCACGGCAGCGCTGAGCTCCTGCACTGATTGGGCAGAAGAGGCTGAAATTTCAGCCTCTTCTGCCTGATCGCTGCTGTCTTTGGTCAGTCACATTGATTGACCAATCACAGCGCTGTGGGTGCGGGGACAAAGGTCCCCGCACCGCTTGCTGTGCCTGTCAGCTGTCTGTGACAGCTGTCGGCACTGAACTACCACTGCGTGTTTACACGCAGTGGTAGTTCAAAGGCATGACGTGCACAGTCCGTCATGGTGCCAAAACTGACACCTTGCCATGACGGACTGTGCACATCATTGGACATTAATGGGTTAAGGTATAGTGGTGAACATGGTAAATAAAGACCCAAAAAACAATTGTGAAATTGCACAACAGTATTTGGTAGAATGAATGATGTCATTCAAAAGTACAACTCGTCCCGCAAAAATCAAGCCCCTATATGGTTATAGTCACAGAAAAATAAAAAAGTTTTGGCTCTTGGAAAAAGGGGAGGAAAAAATTGAAACAACAACAAAAAAAAAAAAATTGGAACATGAACATGGCGTGAAGGGGTTAACAGTATTGCACTCTATGATCATTTTACCACCGATGTAGTCAAAAATTTAGTGGCAAAATCAATTGTGAACTCCATCCATTGGCATCCTGCTGAGCCTGTTTTGAATTTGGTTATAAAGACAGAAGCCAATCTGAACAGCCAGATCTGCAGGGGCAGGGAAATCAGCAGCCTGAGCCAATGAAATGACAGGGGGTGTGTTTCAGATCACCCCAGACTTCCTGTACACATTATAGCTAAAATGTAGTCACAGATTACAGCACTGCCCTAATGGAGCTGAGCTAAAACACTTCTAATAAGGATGAAAATAATAAATACCATCTGTAATTATTTTTTTGAAGTCATGGCTGGACAGAAATTCTACACAATGGTATTCCACTGTCTAAAGTGTTTTTTTTATGGGCAGGTCCGGTGTTTGGGACAGGCAGACCAGGCAGATGCCTGGGGCCCCCACCCACAAAGGGGGCCCCCTGCATTTGCAGCCCCTTTATGAAGTGCAAAGAGGGTGTACAGCAATGAATAACGCTGTGCATCCTCTGTAGTCCCAGAGCATCTCTCGCAAACCCCCCTCTCTCTCTCTTTCTCCCTGCAGTCAGCTTAGAAGTTGATAGTGAAGGGGAGAGGCCGATTACAGCACAGCAGACAGAGGTCAGAGCTGGGCCAGGAAGATGCCTGCAGCCCTGTGTGTCTGTGTCATCTCCTCCTGAGTCCTCATCATGGCTGCTCCTAGCACTGTTCTGGGAATGGATCTGTACAAGTGAAGCTGCAGAACCTGGTAAGTATACATGTATATGTGTATCTGTGTATGTACATGTGCAGTATACAGTGTGTGTGTGTTTGTATTGTGTATATAGTATGTGTGTGCATATATACAGTATATAGTATGATTGCGTATATCTGTGGTGCATGTGTATATCTATATATACATACAGTATTGTATGTATATTATATTTGTATACTGCATGTGTGCAGTATATTGTGTAAATATATATAAACTGTATATGTATATGAGCATACTGTATAAACTGTATATAAACTGAATGTTATTGTGTGTATATACTATATGTGCTTATACATACAGTGTGTATATTGTATATACAGTATATAGTGTATGATTCTATATTTATAAAGTATATATCATGTGTGTACATGTATAGTGTGTATCTGTGTATATGTGCTGCATATATAGTTCTGTAATTGTAGTGTCGCCATAATAGGAATCAGTAGTTTACTGTAATTTGTGGATTATAAAACGCTCTGGATTATAAAACGGTCCCCAAATTTTGAGGAAATTTTTTAATAAAATGGTGGTGCTGCTTATAATCCATGCATCTTATTGCTTACCAGGGGTGGTGGCTGCGGTGAAGTGGGGTCCCAGGGTCGCTGCTGGAGGAGGCAAGAGTGGAGTGTCGCTGCAGGCCGCAGGCTGGGATGAGGGAGTGTTCAGATGTGCGGCACGCCGATGTGGGTGTTTGGTGCTGCGGTGTAGGGTGCTGCGGGGGCTCTGCCGACATTTTGTGAAAGGACAGAACCCTCGCAGTTTATTTATTTTTACTCATTTATATAGCGCCATTAATTCCACAGTGCTTTACACACATTAGTGGCACTGTCCCCAATGGAGCTCACGATCTAAATTCCGTATCTTTGTAATGTAGGAGGAAACCGGAGAAAACCCACACAAACACGGGGAGAACATACAAACTCCTTGCAGATGTTGTCCTTGGTGGGATTTGAATCCAGGACCCCAGAGCTGCAGTGCTAACCACTGAGCCAGAGTGCCGTCCCAGTTGCATGGTTTCCTGTTGTTACACTCGGTCCCCGCGCTGGCTCTGCACTCCGTCCTGGTCACTCACCTGTTCCTCTGGCTGTCCCTCTGCAGCAGTCTGCGCGCAGGCTGGGGTCTCCTGTCCCATCTGCTCCTCGGCGTCCTGTGTCCTCCTCCACTTCCTGGCACGCTGCTAGCAGGCCTCCAGATAGTTTGCTTAGGACGCGAGGCCGCGCCCACCGTCTCTCTTAAAGGGGCAGCGTGCATTTTTTGAAATAGCTAATTAACCAATGGCTGCGCACTCAGTACTATATCTGGTCACTCCACCATTAGGGAGTGCCGCAGCAACGTATTCTATCATTGCTACATCCGGTTCTGTTCCTGATCTGTCTGCGCTGCGTCTGCAGTCTCTGTGCTTCGCTTATACTGTTTGTCTCCTCAGATCATTGCTAACCCGTATCTGGCTAACCTGGACAATCTCGGCTATTACTGGCACAAGTGTCATCCCGTTCCGCCATCAGCCATCCGTACCCGTGGACTGTGACAAGGTCGCTGAAGCCAGCCTGCCACCATCCATTCTGGACCAGGACCTTACCCTTCTCCGTCAAGAACCCTCAACGGACTCTGTATATACCTGTTATCCTTTTGGTCCCTCTGGGACAGCTGCCACGTGTCCGGGGTCTAACTGGAGGTAGCACCTGTGTCCTCCTGGTATTCCATTCTGGTCCTGTTCGAGGGGCCTTACTATGGGTACCCGGGGCTCACTAGTCACGCCCCCTTCGGAGCCCCCCGGACCGCGGTCTCGAGGTTCCACATTAAAAAATAAAAACGAATGTGAACTTCACCATCTCTGCCTCCGCTTTCATTCGTTACAGATTGCTCCGGCCATGGAACCCGCTGGATCCCAGAGATCTCCGACCACGGATCTGTGCCAGGAGGTGACCCGTTTGGGAGTTCAACAGGACAAGATCATGACTTATCTACGCAGCTTGTCTACCCACATGGATTCCTTGGGGTCCTCATCTGCACCTGACTCTTCTATCAATACTCAGGTACCAGTTCCCATGGCAAGTCAAGGTCCCCGCCTGGCGGCTCCTACCCGTTTCCAGGGTGATCCTACTCAGTGTCGGGGTTTTCTCAATCAGTGCACTCTACACTTCAAAATCTTGGGGCATATGTTTGCTTCTGACCGAGCCAAGGTGGGCTTCATCATGTCACACCTGGGAGGAGAGGCCCTCGCCTGGCTAAACCCGCTATGGGAGAGAGGGGATCCGCTGGTTAATGATCTTCAATCTTTCCTACAGGCTTTTCGCAGGACTTTCGATGAACCTGGTCACACCACTTCGACTGCCTCAGCTTTGCTCCGCCTGCGCCAAGGTACTCTCACGGTAGCTCAGTATGCTGTTAAATTCCACACCCTCTCGTCTGAATTATCGTGGAACAATAAAGCCCAGGTTGCTAACTTCTGGGAAGGCCTATCCGGAAGAATCAAGGATGAGCTGGCGGGACGGGACAGACCTACCCTCTTGGAAGAGCTAATATCCTTGGCAACCCGAATTGACCTGCGTTTTCAGGAGCGTTCCATGGAGATCAAGCGGGACAAAAGGTCCTATCACCTGGACTCTAGTTTGTACAAAACAGGTACCTCGCCTTCCTCCTCCGAGGCCATGGAGGTAGACCATGTAAGTTTGGCCACCCGCCGCCGGGAGGCACGTCGCAAGGAGGGAAGTTGTTACTACTGCGGTAGTTCTGAACATTTGATCCATTTCTGTCCTAAAAAGTCGGGAAACTCTAGTGCCTAGGTCCGGTAGGAGGGGCCAACCTAGGTAGAGAACAGTCCTCTCCCTCTTTACACATCTCAGTCTCTGTGTCCTATGGAGCAATAAAATTCTCCGAACATTGTCTACTGGATTCTGGAGCTGCAGGGAACTTCATCCAGCAGGCGGTTGTGGATCATTACCGCTTACCAGTCCAGCGTCTTCCTGATCCGTTACAGGTGTCCGCCGTGGATGGCAAACCACTGACCGAGCCCGTCCAGTTTCAAACCGAGTTGGTGGAACTCCGGGTAGGTCTAATGCATGCTGAACGAATGCATTTTATGTATATCCCGGTTTGTCCCATCCCATGCTTTTAGGTTTACCTTGGCTCCAGATGCATGAACCAGTCCTTAATTGGAAAACTGGAGAAGTTCTGCGTTGGGGAGATACCTGCATGAATCGTTGCTTAACCCGGATTCAACCTGTTTCGCCTCCAGTCCAGCATGATACCCTGCCAGGGTTGCCTTCCGCCTATTGGTCCTTCTCTGACGTCTTTGGGAAAAAGGAGGCTGAGAGACTACCTCCACACAGGTCGTATGATTGTCAGATAGAGCTTCTTCCTGGAGTATCTCCTCCTCGCGGGAGAGTTTACCCCCTTTCACAGGCAGAGACTCAGGCTATGTCGGACTACATCCAAGAGAATCTGGCTAGAGGATTTATCCGAAAGTCATCGTCACCGGCAGGAGCTGGATTCTTCTTTGTGAAGAAGAAGGATGGATCCTTGCGGCCCTGTATCGACTATCGGGGTCTAAATCAGATCACGGTAAAAAACAGGTATCCATTACCTCTTATTTCAGAGCTGTGGGGCCAAGATCTTCACCAAATTGGATCTCAGAGGGGCCTACAACCTGATCCGAGTCAGAGAGGGAGACGAATGGAAAACAGCCTTCAACACCCGTGACGGCCACTATGAATACCTGGTAATGCCATTTGGCCTAAGCAATGCACCTGCGATCTTTCAGGAATTTGTTAATGACATTTTCAGGGACTTGCTCTATACTTGTGTCGTGGTCTACCTGGACGATATTTTGATTTTCTCTGCTGACTTGACGTCACACCGGAGGCAAGTACGCCTGGTCTTACAAAGACTGAGAGAGAACAGGCTATATGCCAAATATGAGAAATGCCTCTTTGAGCAGTCTTCCTTGCCTTTCCTTGGGTACATTGTATCTTCCACAGGATTAAAGATGGATCCGAAGAAGTTGTCTGCAGTTCTCAACTGGCCTCGTCCGTCTGGGCTAAAAGCCATACAAAGGTTCCTAGGGTTCACCAATTACTACCGGCAATTCATTCCACACTTTTCCACCCGAGTGGCTCCAATCACAGCCTTAACCCGGAAAGGTGTAAACTCTAAGGAATGGTCCACCGAGGCAGAAGAGGCCTTTGTTTCTCTCAAAAAAGCCTTCGCTTCCGCACCTGTTCTCCATCGTCCTAATTCAAATGAGCAATTTTTTCTTGAGGTTGACGCTTCTTCCATAGGTGCAGGAGCAGTTCTGACCCAGAAGTCGTCTACCGGGCGGATGATCTCGTGTGGTTTTTTCTCCAAGGTTTTTTCTCCTGCAGAAAGGAACTACTCTGTCGGTGATCGCGAACTGTTGGCCATCAAATTGGCTCTGCAAGAATGGAGACATCTTCTTGAGGGAGCTCATCACCAGGTAATCATATTCACCGACCATAAAAACCTTGCCTATCTCCAATCTGCCTTAAGACTGAATCCCCGTCAGGCCCGTTGGGCATTATTTTTTGCCCGTTTTAATTTTGTACTTCATTTCCGTCCAGCTGACAAGAACATCAAGGCAGATTCACTTCTAGAGCCTTTTTGCCTCCTGAACTGGAGGAAGAACCTCAGCACATTATTGAACCTTCTAAGTTAGTCTCTGTTGCCTCCACTGATCTGGCCCGGCTTCCTCCAGGGAAGACTCTCGTGTCCGCTTCTGATCGTAGTCGTGTTCTGCGCTGGGGTCATTCTTCTAAGTTGGCTGGCCATGCTGGTCAGGAAAAGACGCAGCAACTCATCTCCCGTTATTACTGGTGGCCTACCATGGGCAAGGATATCCAGGAGTTCGTCGCAGCCTGTCCTTCATGTGCCCGTAACAAAACTGTTAAACATCTATCAGCCAGCAGGCTTCTGCCTCTTCCGATTCCGTCCGCTCCCTGGCAGCACATCGCGATGGATTTCATCACGGATCTTCCCATTTCCTCTGGCTGCTCAGTGGTATGGGTTGTGGTGGACCGCTTCTCTAAAATGGCCCACTTCGTTCCGTTATCTGGTCTTCCGTCTGCTCCAGAACTGGCCGCTCACTTCATTCAGCACATCTTCCGTCTACAAGGATTTCCTCTCCACATCGTGTCCGACAGGGGCGTCCAGTTCACCTCTAAGTTCTGGAGAGGACTCTGTAAAATGGTAAAAATTGAACTAGATTTTTCTTCTGCATACCATCCCCAGTCCAATGGGCAGGTGGAGAGGATCAACCAAATCCTGGCTGGATACCTGCGTCACTTCATCAACGCTCATCATAATGACTGGGTAGAATTACTGCCCTGGGCGGAATTCTCCTACAAACACCAAGTAAGTGAATCTTCTGGAAAGTCTCCCTTTCAGATTGTGTTTGGACTCCAACCCGGAATTCCTCTTCCTATCTCTGGATTGTCTGATGTTCCGGCAGTCGATACCTTGTCTAAGAATTTCTCGAACATTTGGAGAGAAACCAGGTCTGCTTTGGAGAAAGCCTCTCAACGTATGAAAACGCATGCGGACAAAAGACGTTTGGAGGCTCCCATCTTTCATCCAGGAGACAAGGTATGGCTCTCCTCCAAGTACATCCGTTTGAAGTTACCATCGTACAAATTGGGTCCCCGTTTCATTGGTCCCTTTGAAGTTTTGAGACAAATCAACCCGGTCTCTTACAAACTGAAATTGCCTAATTCTCTACGTGTACCTAACTCCTTTCATGTTTCCCTCCTCAAACCAGTAGTGTTGAGCTCCTTCTTTAAGGACCCGGGTACCACTCCAGATCCGGTTTCTGAGGATGATGTTTTTGAGGTAAACCATATCTTGGCCTCTAAGAAAGTAAGAGGTAGGATCTATTACCTGGTGGACTGGAAGGGTTTTGGTCCTGAGGAGAGGTCTTGGGAGCCTAAAGAGAACATCCAGGCTCCTCTTCTTAAAAGGTTTCACGCAGGCTTGAAAAAGAGGGGGAGTAAAGAGGGGGATACTGTTACACTCGGTCCCCGCGCTGGCTCTGCACTCCGTCCTGGTCACTCACCTGTTCCTCTGGCTGTCCCTCTTCAGCAGTCTGCGCGCAGGCTGGGGTCTCCTGTCCCATCTGCTCCTCGGCGTCCTGTGTCCTCCTCCACTTCCTGGCACGCTGCTAGCAGGCCTCCAGATAGTTTGCTTAGGACGCAGCGTGCATTTTTTGAAATAGCTAATTAACCAATGGCAGCGCACTCAGTACTATATCTGGTCACTCCACTATAAGGGGAGTGCCGGAGCAACGTGTTCTATCATTGCTACATCCGGTTCTGTTCCTGAACTGTCTGCGCTGCGTCTGCAGTCTCTGTGCTTCGCTTATACTGTTTGTCTCCTCAGATCATTGCTAACCCGTATCTGGCTAACCTGGACAATCTCGCTATTACTGGCACAAGTGTCATCCCGTTCCGCCATCAGCCATCCGTACCCGTGGACTGTGACAAGGTCACTGAAGCCAGCCTGCCACCATCCATTCTGGACCAGGACCTTACCCTTCTCCGTCAAGAACCCTCCACGGACTCTGTATATACCTGCTATCCTTTTGGTCCCTCTGGGACAGCTGCCACGTGTCCGGGGTCTAACTGGAGGTAGCACCTGTGTCCTCCGGGTATTCCATTCTGGTCCTGTTCGAGGGGCCTTACTGCGGGTACCCGGGGCTCACTAGTCACGCCCCCTTCGGAGCCCCCCGGACCGCGGTCTCGAGGTTCCACATTAAAAAATAAAAATGAATGTGAACTTTACCACCTCTGCCTCCGCTTCCATTCGTTACACCTATGAGGTGGACTCCTGGGAAAATAGCTGCCGGGGCGGCGCATGCGCAGATGGAGATCTCGACACCAAAATCTCAGGACATGAGATCTCATCTCCCAAAATCTTGGTGCCGAGATCTCCATTTGCGCATGCGCCGCCCCCGGCAGCTATTTTCCCAGGAGTCCACCTCATAGGAAACCATGCAACTGCAGGGGCTCAGGCTTTTCATAAAATGTCGTCAAAGCCCCCGCAGCACCATACACCTGCAGCACCGAACCCCCGTAGCGGCGCGCCGCACATGCGATCGCCCTTTCATGCCAGCTACGGCCTACAGAGACCCTGGGACCCTGCTCCACCGCGGCTGGTAAGGTATATCTGCATCATAAGACGCACCTCTATTTTCCCCCAAAATTTTTGAGAAAAAAAAGTGCATCTTATAATCCGAAAAATACGGTATGTCTAATGCCTGTGTCTTACATTAGGTCCTGTTCACACTGTCTCTCTTTACTGCTGCTGCTGCTTCTGCGTTCTGCCTGAATCCTGTATAGAGCCATAGATTGCAATGGCAGGAATACAGTCATGGACAAAAGCTTTGAGAATGACACAAATATTAATTTTTACAAAGTCTACTGCTTCACTTTTTCTAATGGCAATTTGCATATACTCCAGAATGTTATAAAGAGTGATCAGCTTAACAGCAATTACTTGCAAAGTCAATATTTGGCTAGAAAATGAACTTTATCCCCAAAACACATTTCAACATCATTGCAGCCCTGCCTTAAAAGGACCAGCTAACCTCTTTTCAGTGATTTCTCCATTAACACAGGTGTGTGGTGTTGATGAGGACATGGCTGGAGATCAATCTGTCATGATTAAGTAAGAATGACACCACTGGACACTTTAAAAGGAGGCTGGTGCTTGGCATCATTGTTTCTCTCCTGTTAACCATGGTTATCTCTAAAGAAACACGTGCAGTCATCATTGCAATGCACAAAAATGGCTAACAGGGAAGAGTATCGCAGCTAGAAAGATTGCACCTCAGTCAACAATCTATCGCATCATCAAGAACTTCAAGGAGAGAGGTTCCATTGTTGCCAAAAGGTTCCAGGGCGCCCAAGAAAGACCAGCAAGCGCCAGGACGGTCTCTTAAAAGTGTTTCAGCTGCGGGATCGGGCTACCAGCAGTGCAGAGCTTGCTCAGAAATGGCAGCAGGCAGGTGTGAGTGCATCTGCACGCGCTTTGAGGCGGAGACTCTTGGAGCAAGGCCTGGTCTCAAGGAGGGCAGCAAAGAAGCCACTTCTCTCCAGAAAAAACATCATGGACAGACTGATATTCTGCAAAAGGTACAGGCAGTGGACTGCTGAGGACTGGGGTAAAGTTATTTTCTCTGATGAATCCCCTTTTCGATTGTTTGGGACATCAGGAAAACACCTCATTCGGAGAAGACAAGGTGAGCGCTATCACCAGTCTTGTCTCATGCCAACTGTTAAGCATCCTGAAACCATTCATGTGTGGGGTTGCTTCTCAGCCATGGAAATCGGCTCTCTCACAGTCTTGCCTAAAAACACAGCCATGAATAAAGAATGGTACCAGAATGTCCTCCAAGAGCAACTTCTCCCAACCCTCCAAGAGCAGTTTGGCGATCAACAATGCCTTTTCCAGCATGATGGAGCACCTTGCCATAAAGCAAAGGTGATAACTAAATGGCTCAGGGAACAAAACATAGAGATTTTGGGTCCATGGCCTGGAAACTCCCCAGATCTTAATCCCATTGAGAACTTGTGGTCAATCATCAAGAGACGGGTGGACAAACAAAAACCTAAAAATTCTGACAAAATGAAAGCATTGATTGTGCAAGAATGGACTGCTATCAGTCATGATTTGGTCCAGAAGTTGATTGAGAGCATGCCAGGGAGAATTGCAGAGGTCCTGAAGAAGAAGGGTCAACACTGCAAATATTGACTTGCTGCAGTAACTCATTCTAACTGTCAATATAAGCTTTTGTTACTCATATGTTTGCAATTATTATATTTCTGTCTGTGATAAAAACATCTGTCAAACACACATAAAAACCAGAGGGCAGCAGATCATGTGAAAATATAATATTTGTGTCATTCTCAAAACTTTTGGCCATGACTGTAGAGTTCACATGAATTCCATGTGATGTTTTTTTTTCTGAACATGTCCGTGTGTTCCAACAGCCACAAAAAGGTGGACACTTTTAGACAAAAAAACAGAAACAGACTCTGAGGGTGTAACGGGGGCAGGGTGGTAGTAATGGCGAGGGGCTGCTGCTGTTTCAGCACACCCTGACGCTCCGCTACAGAAACATTAGATTCTTTCTGTTGTGTGCTGTGTTTGCAATGTGCTTCACCCACCTGTGGGTTAGAAGTCTCCACAGAGTGCAAAGTCCCAATAAGTCTCAGCAACACACAAATATTCTCAAAGTCCAGGTTCATTTCTAATAGAACTTTACTTAACTCATTCATCTTCAATCCAGACACCGTCCAACAGTCTTCATATGTCATGGACGTTCCTTCTGCGTCCCTGCTCCTTCCTATTAACGTGGAATCTGATACCGTGGTCTCCATTCCCGCAGCTTTCTGTGTCACTGGTCTAGCTTCTCCCTGGTGCTCCGCGTCCACTTTCCTCATCTCAGGCGAAACTACAGGATGCCACTGCCAATCCTAGGTGGACCCAAGGTCCTGAACGTCAGCCAAAAGCCTAGCCCCAAAAACAGACATGGCACACTTTTTCAGCTTCAAGTTCTTTTCTTCCTATCTCCAGTTCTCGACTCCCTCTAACCTCTAGCATTGTCCTCTTCACCCTCTGCTCACTCATCCCACCAGCCAGCCTTCCATTGGCCAACTATTCCTATTTTATCTAATCTGACATCTACTCCACAGTGCCCTCCACTGTCCTAAATCCTAAATAACCCTTACTAATGCTAAATCCCATAAAGATACACGTATATATATATATATATATATATATATATATATATATATATATATATATATATAAGTTGTACAATGTATTACCATAAATACATTATTCAGTACACTATAATAAGGTCAGATATTATCACATTACATGGTGCATATATAAAACATACAAAACGTACTCGGTTTCATTAGGCAGGAATGCAGGGCCCAAACTAACCGCCTGCACACCCCCTACAAGGGTGTGTGCACATGATCAGCAATCGCTGCGGGTTGGAAGCTGTGTACTTGTGCAGCGTCCAGATGTTACAGCATAGTGGATGGGATCTCAAATACATCCCATGCCCACTATGTGTCCACAGACACCCGCAGCTCACCTGCACAGCGCGATAAATCTCCCCAGACAATGTATTGGACGTGGTGAATCTGCACGGTTCAGCGATCACATGTGGAGTCACCTGCGTTCAATAGCCGGTAGCGAACATGTGCTGCGTCCACAGCGCTGACAATTCCTGATCGTGTGCACCCGGCCTCAAAAAAAAAATCAGCCAATTTCAGAAAAAAACACAAATTCATTTGACCTCTGCTGGTGTCAGTGCCGTCTGTGGCCCCTTCTGGGATTTACGTGAATCCTATTTTAGAGGGATTCAGGCAGAGCCGCCGGACGCACTGCAGAAGCGCAGTGTGAACAAGGCTTAATATACTATTGTGTGGAATAGTGCAGTCTACTATACTATTCCGCACTGTCTCAGTGCAGCAGCCAGACACTGACACCGGCCAGACACTGGGATGCAGTGGTCTTGTGGCTCCTGGGGTCTCTGTCAGTCTCAGTACTGGGCTGCAGAGGTCTTGTGGCTCCAGGGGTCTCTGTTAGTCTCAGCACTAGGCTGCAGTGGTCTTGTGGCTCAGGGGGTCTGTCAGTCTTAGCACTGGGCTGCAGTCATGTTGTGGCTCTGGGTGTCTCTGCCAGTCTTAGCACTGGACTGCAAGGGTCTTGTGGCTCCATTGGTCTCCGCCAGTCTTTGCACTGGGCTGCAGTGGTCTTGTAGCTCCAGGGGTCTCCGTCAGTCTTAGTACTAGGCTTCCAGGGGTCTCTGTCAGTCTTAGCACTGGGCTGCAGTCATCTTGTGGCTCCGGGGTCTCTGTCAGTCTTAGCACTGGGTTGCAGTGGTCTAGTGGCTCCTTTGGTCTCCGCCAGTCTTAGCACTGGGCTGCAGTGGTCTTGTGGCTCCATTGGTCTCCGCCAGTCTTAGCACTGGCTGCAGTGGTCTTGTGGCTCCATTAGTCTCCGCCAGTCTTAGCACTGGACTGCAGTGGTCTTGTGGCTCCATTGGTCTCCGCCAGTCTTAGCACTGGGCTGCAGTGGTCTTGTAGCTCCAGGAGTCTCCGTCAGTCTTAGCACTAGGCTTCCAGGGGTCTCTGTCAGTCTTAGCACTGGGCTGCAGTGGTATTGTAGCTCCAGGGGTCTCCGTCAGTCTTAGCACTAGGCTTCCAGGGGTCTCTGTCAGTCTTAGCCTGGTGCAGTCACTGTGGCTCGGGTCTCGTTAGCATGGCTCTGTGGTCATGCTCTTGGTCTCAGTCTTAGCACTGGGCTGCAGTGGTCTTGTGGCTCCATTGGTCTCCCCAGTCTTAGCACTGGGCTGCAGTGGTCTTGTGGCTCCATTGGTCTCCGCCAGTCTTAGCACTGGGCTGCAGTGGTCTTGTGGCTTGCTCCCATTGGTCCTCTGCCCAGTCTTAGCACTGGGCTGCAGTAGTCTTGTAGCTCCAGGGGTCTCTGTCAGTCTTAGCACTAGGCTTCAAGGGGTCTCTGTCAGTCTTAGCACTGGGCTGCAGTGGTCTTGTAGCTCCAGGGGTCTCCGTCAGTCTTAGCACTAGGCTTCCAGGGGTCTCTGTCAGTCTTAGCACTGGGCTGCAGTCATCTTGTGGCTCCAGGGGTCTCTGTCAGTCTTAGCACTGGGCTGCAGTGGTCATGTGGCTCCATTGGTCTCCGCCAGTCTTAGCACTGTGCTGCAGTGGTCTTGTGGCTCCAGGGGTCTCTGTCAGCCTTAGCACTAGGCTTCCAGGGGTCTTGTGGCTTCACCTTATATTATAGCTGCAAAGTGAATAATAACCATCAGGGACCTCGAACCATCAGCCACGGAGCCAGAGGGGATTTAGCAGAGTAGTTTGGGGGACATGTAGGACTTGTTTTTTTAATCGCTTTGTATTCTGCTGTTTGTGAGGTAGGATGTAGAAAAAGACGGCAATTCTGCTAATGTTTTCAATTATGTGACTGTACACCCCCCTTCACATGACCTCTCATGTCCGTGTTTTCCCAGCAGTACAGATGACAAGGGCCAATACAAGTCTATGGGTCTGTGTAAACATTCCATCCGTGTGCAGTCCGTGTGCCGTCCATGTGCCGTCCGTGCCATATATGTGCCGTCCGTGTGCTGTACATGTGCCGTCCGTGTGCCATCCATGTGCCGTACATGTGCCGTACATGTGAAGTCCGTGTGCCGTACATGTGCCTCCATGTTTAACATGGAAAGTATATGAGAAGCTTTGTAATTTCATTTCCATTATCTATACCGGAAAAACACGGATAGCACATGGACGGCACACTGATTGAAAACACTGGTGACACCGATAGCGCTGTAACACGTACGTGTTTTATATGGACATGGGGGCCCCACTTTGAATTTTGCCCAGGACACCAATTTGTCTAAAACCGTCCCTGTTTATGGGATAGTTCATTTTTATATCAGACAATTATCCACAGCTAAAATATTAAATCATTTTGTAAATATTTTTTCTACTAATTTGGGGTTTTATGATGTTTTTATTTCCATTCATGGGTATAGCGAAACTCTGGCTTCAGAGAAAAGAGCGTTGCGGCAACTCCTAAAATTGTAAAATAAGAGTGAGCAAAGTTTCTGTGAAGTTACTGAACGTTCCACGAAGATTTACATTGTGAAATTTTTCTTGAAGAAACTTGAAGACCCAATTTTTGTAGAAGACACTTCAGTTGAGACACAAGTAATCTGAGATGCTGCTAACTGCCGAGATATTCCTCGCTGTTGTTGCAGAACAAGTCGTTTCCTTCCTCTTTTTTGCCACGCATCACATGTAAATCTTTATCCCTGACCGTCAGCAAAAGCTTTTCTAGAACAAAAAGTAAAAATATCCTGAGGCCAAAATGCTTTGCTGGATCTCTCAAGTGGTGATCATTACACTATGGATGTGTTCACAATTAGCATTTTTGATGCCTTTCTTTTCTACATGAAAAATGCAGACTATGGACAGAAAACCGCAGCAGAACTTAATTGGGGTCATTTGACATTTTTTTTTGCTAACTACCTGCCTATAATGCCGAGCGCCGATGTAGAATGATAACAGACTGCTCGCTCAATACAAGTATATGGAGCGAGGCTGCGCCCACTCGTCAGGTTCTGGCCTGAAGCATGCATATCGCATACATCACCACTGGTCCGGCTCAGAAACCCGCGAATCCTTGTACTTAGTGGATACATAAGATTGTAGTCACATAGAGTGACTGCTGACTTATTATTTTAGACTGGACAACCCCTTTAGGCTGTGACATTTCCAATATGGGGTCACTTGTGGGGGGTGTCTGCTGTTCTGGCACCTCAGGGGCTCTGTTAATGGCGCCAACAATCTATTCAAATGGAATCTGCTTTCTAATAGCCAAGTAGCACCTCCTTCCCTTCCATTCCCTGTGGTGTGTCAAACAATAGTTTAAATTATGGGGTCTGTATTCTCCTATTACCCCTCATGGAAATTATACATTTGGTGCAAAAACAGCATTTTAGTGGAGAAAAATGTAATTTTTTCTATTCACACCTAGATGTAATAAAGTGTCGTGAATCAACTGTTGGTTAAAAACGCCTCATACACCCCTAGATGAATTCCTTGATGGGTCTAGTTTCCAAAATGGGGTCACTTGTGGGGGTTTCCGCTGTCTTGGCACATCAGGGGCTCTGAAAATGCGACATGGCATTCACAATCTATTCCAGACAAATTTACACTCCAAAAATCAATCCGCGCTCTTTCCTTTCCGAGCCCGGCTGTTTGGGAAGAAATTGCGCAACAAATTATGAGGTCCATTTTTCCTATTATAAATTGTGAAAATTACGAATTTGGGGCTAAAACTGCACTATAGCAGAAAAAAAATTAATTTTTATTTGCACATCCACATTTTAAAAAGTTCTGTGTACAGCTCTGGGTTCAACAAGCTAAACACCCCTCTATATGAATTCATTCATGGGTTTAATTTCCAAAATGTGGTCACTTGTGGTGATTTCTGCTGTTTTGGTAGCTCAGGGGCTCTGGAAATAAGACACAATCTTTTCCAGCCAAATATACTTTCTAAATACCAAATGTCACTTCTTCCATTCTGAGCCCGGCCGTGTGTCCAAGCAAAAATTTTTGACTACATGTGGGGTATAGCCACACTCAGAAGAAAGTGAATAACAAACTGTGCAGTCCACTTTTTATTATTACCTCTTGCAAAAGTGAAAAATTAGGGGCTAAAACAATCATTTTCGTGAAAAAAAATGAAAATTTTCAATATGATGACCTAATGTTCTCACATTCTGTATAGTACCCGTGGGTTCAAAAAGCTCACTATGCCCTGGATAAAATCCTTGAGGGACGTAGTTTCTAAAATGGGGTCACTTGTGGGGGTTTCTGCTCTTTGGGCGCCTTAGGGGCTGTGCAAACTCAACATGGTGCCTACAATCTATTTCAGCCAAATTTTTGTTTTAAAATTCAAATGGTGCTTTTTCCCTTCCGAGCCCGGCCGTTTATCCAAACGGAGGTTTCTGATCTCATGTGGGGTATCAGAGCACTCAGACGAAACTAGGTGACAAATTGTGGGATTTATTTTCTTGTGCTAATTCTTGTAAAAGTGAAAAAATTGGGGCTAAAGCAACTTTTTAGAGTAAAAAATTATAATTTTTCTTTTTTCATTTGACTTTGTATTAATTCCTGTGTAGCACCTGAAGGGTTAAAAAATGTCCTGACAGCAGTTTTGAAGTATTTGAGAAGCGTGTTTTTCACAATGGTATCACTTTTCGTGCGTTTCTGTTCATAGGCCTCTCAAAGGCCATTTAAATTTGAATAGGTCCCTAAAGAAACTTTTAACCCTTCCAACATTCTAACAAAGTAAAATTACGCTCGTAAAATGATGCGGATAGGAAGTGGACAAATAGGAAATGTTATTTATTCATTCTTTTCACAGCGTGACTAACTGGTTTAAGGATATAAAGATTGAGATTTTGAAAATTGCAAATTTTTCTACATTTTCACCAAAATTCTGATATTTTCATAAATAAAAGCAAAAAAGCCAAAAATCAATCAGCGCTCTTTCCGAGCCCGGCGTGTGCCCAAACAGCAGTTTTTGACAACATATGGGGTATCTTCACGTTCGGAAGAAATTGCGCAACAAATTATGAGGTCCATTTTTTCCTATTATAAATTGTGAAAATTACGAATTTGGGGCTAAAACTCTTCATTGGGATTTTTAAACATTAGTCTCGTTCATGGTCAAGACAGAAATATCAGCATCCAAGTGCTGTCCGCAGAAAGCAGCCAGGTTTTTGCTATGTAATCTGACAGCAGCATGATGTAGGGGCAGAGGCCCTGATTTCAGTGATGTATCATTTAGTTTACTGGGTGCTGCAGTTGTGATAAAATCACAAGTTTTCTCAGATTAAGACCTAGCAGAGCTCGGAATACTGAGCTGTGTATAATCCCGCCCACACTACTGATTGGCAGCACCAATACATTGTATAGTGACAGAAATATGCCAATCAGTGGTGTGGGTGGGATTATACACAGCTAAGTAGTCCAAGCTCTCAGTATTGGACCAGGAGGCAGGATACACCTATTACTGTAGTGATAATCTCCTGCTGATAAAACACTGATTTTATTGAAACAGCAAAACACAGCCTAATAAGTGACACATCACTGGAATCAGGGTTTCTTCCCCTACATCATGCTGGTCTCAGATAAGGTGGCAAAATCCTGGTGACTGATTACTTTTAAACGTATGCTGGGAATTCAGAACTTTCAATTAAAAACTTGAAATTATCAGCATGGGATTTTGGACAGGTGTTCAGGGATGGACATTTTTTTTAAAGGGGTGTCTACTACATGGGCAACACTGTTATGATTTGGTAGCTGAGGAGAGCAGGTAAAAAAGGAAATACACCAGAGCAGTTGGAAACTATGAGATTGCAGTACCCTGACTAACCACCACAACTAGAGGCAGCCGTGGAGCGTTCCTACGTTGGTCCTAGACGCCTCGTCACAGCCTGAGAAACTAACTATACCTAAAGATAGAAAGAGGAAAGCTATCTGCCCCGGAGCAGATCCCCAAAGAACATAGAAAGCCCCCAAACATGTAATGGCGGTTAGACAAGAAGAAATACTGACACAGACAGAAAATAGTATGAGCAAACGTTGGGGCCCAAACTTACTAAATAGAAAAGGATAGGAAGGGCACTTACTGCAATCTCAAAAAACCCTGAAAAGCACCAACTCTACTAATTTCAAAAACACCTGAGATAATAATCTTTATTTTATTTTTTTATATAGCGCTAACATATTCCGCAGCGCTTTACAGTTTGCACACATTATCGTCACTGTCCCCGAAGAGCTCACAATCTAGATTCCCATCAGTATGTTTTTGGAGTGTGGGAGGAAACCGGAGTGCCCAGAGGAAACCCACGCAAACAGGGGGAAACTACAAACTCCTTGCAGATGTTGTCCTAGGTGGGATTCGAACCCAGGACTCCAGCGCTGCAAGGCTGCAGTGCTATCCACTGCCCAGATCACACGACCTCTACCACCTAAATTAGTTCTCTGGTGTAACCAAAAACAAAACAGCAGCCACTGAAAAAACTGGAAAAAGCAAATATACAAACATCAGTGGCTGAACTGAGAGAGGCAAAAGCCCCCAGAGGGGACCCTGAAGGCCCCCACCGAAGTGCAGGACAAAATGCAAAAATCAAGCACAAAAACAAAAAGAAGAAAATGTTTATCTGTAAGCAGGAGATTCAGACACGACACAGCAGGCTACAAAGGAAACAGGAATCAAGGATTGAGACCAGAACAATTGATCACCGGCAACCCTGATGGGAAGGCGACTCCCTTATATAAGACCAGTCAGTAACACCTGATTCCCAATCCTCACAATCTTCACTGGACAGTCCAGTACCGTTTGTAACCACCAGAGGGAGCTTCTGCTCAGAACTCATCTCCAGCCTATTCACAACAGTACCCCCCCCTTGAGGAGGGGTCACCGAACCCTCATTTGAGCAACCAGGTAGGTCAGGATGAGTTCTATGATACGCACGGATGAGTCTCCTAGCATGGATGTCCGAAGCAAACACCCAAGAATTGTCTTCCTGACCATAACCTCTCCATTTAACCAAATACTGGAGTTTCCGTCTAGAAAAACGAGAATTCAATATTTTCTCAACCACATACTCCAGATTGCCCTCAACCAAAACAGGGTCAGGAGGCACAGTAGTAGGAACCACTGGCTCAACAAACCTCTTCAACAAGGACTTGTGGAACACGTTATGGATCTTAAATGTCCCTGGAAGAAGCAAACGAAAAGAAACAGGATTAAGAATCTCCATGATCTTATAAGGTCCAATGAACCTAGGCTTAAACTTAGGAGATGCCACTCTCATAGGAATATTTCTTGAGGACAACCAGACCAAGTCCCCCACTTTAAACCGAGGACCATCAGTCCTATGCCGGTTAGTAAACCGCTGGGCCCTCTCCTGAGAGAGGGACAACCTCTCCACTACCTGGTCCCAAATCTGTTGCATACGCTCCACAACAGAGTCAACACCTGGACAGACAGAAGCCTCCGTCTGACCTGAAGAAAATCGAGGGTGAAACCCAGAATTGCAGAAAAATGGAGACATCAAAGTGGCAGAGCTAGCCCTATTATTAAGAGCAAACTCAGCCAAAGGCAAAAAAGAGACCCAGTCATCCTGATCAGCAGACACAAAGCATCTTAGATAAGTCTCCAATGTCTGGTTTGTTCTCTCAGTTTGACCATTGGTCTGAGGATGAAACCTGAGGAGAAAGACAATTGAACACCAATTTTAGAACAAAAGGTCCTCCAAAATCTGGAAACAAACTGGACTCCTCTGTCAGACACAATGTTCTCAGGAATGCCGTGTAAACGAACCACGTGCTGAAGGAACAAAGGCACCAATTCAGAGGAGGAAGGCAACTTAGGTAATGGCACAAGATGTATCATCTTGGAAAACCTATCGCAAATCACCCAGATGACGGTCATTCTCTGAGAAACAGGGAGGTCGGAAATTAAATCCATAGAGATATGGGTCCATGGTCTCTTGGGCACAGGTAATGGCATCAACAAACCACTAGAACGAGAGCAAGGCTTGGAGCGAGAGCAAGTCCCGCAGGACTGCACAAACTCCCTGACATCACGAGACAAGGTAGACCACCAAAAGGACCGACTAACCAAGTCTCTGGTACCAAAAATTCCGGGATGACCGGCCAACGCGGAACAATGAATCTCAGACATTACACTCTTTTTCCACTGGTCCGGGACAAACAATTTCCCAACAGGGCAGCGCTCGGGCTTATCCTCCTGACACCCCTCCAGAGCCAGTCTCAAATTGGGCGAGATGGCGGAAAGAACTACACCCTCTTTCAAAATAACAGAAGGATCAGATAACTCAGGAGAGTCCGCCAGGAAACTCCTCGAGAGGGCATCCGCCTTAACATTTTTAGTGCCAGGAAGAAATGAAACCACAAAATTAAAACGTGTGAAAAACAAGGCCCACCTGGCCTGTCTAGGATTAAGTCGCTTGTAGAGTTGAGCGATACTTTCCGATATCCAAAAGTATCGGAATCGGAATGGTATCGCCGATACCTAAAAAATATCGGCGATACCCGATACCGATACCGGAAATCCAATGTAAGTCTATGGGAACAAAATATCGGAATTAAAAAAAACCCATTCTTGCCTTGTTGGTTAATTGTACATGAAGGAAAACAACAAAGAGTAATGTAGAATGTATTGGGGAAGGTTGAGGAGACATTAAAGGCATAGATGTTTAACCCAATCAAATGGAATAGCATAAATATATTTTTTTTTAAAGATGTTCGGATTGACGAAGAAATTGACAATGTTGTTAACGTTTTTTCTATTTTGGCAAATATGTATTTTCACAACTTCCATGCTCTTCACCTTTTTAACTTTTGATACACTTTCTCCTTCATAATCTTCAGCAGCATCATCTTTTTCATCAAATTATTCTTCATCTTCACCTTCTTTATCTTCTTCTTAAACTTCTTGCTATTCATCTTTTGTTAACATTACTCATATTCTTCTTATTAAACTATTATTCTTATTCATATTGTACTTCATCTTCTTCATCATATTCTTATTTGTGACAGAGAATCCTGTACTTGTAATCTGTCAAAGTATGAATTTTTCATCCTTCCGTTCTTGCTGTCACAAAAGATTTAAATTACAACAGTATTTGTCCGTGTTCAGTTTAGCCTGCAGCAGCAGGCATTTTCCAGGGGCACCACGAGGAGGAACGGACTCACCCCCATACACTGCTTAGTCTTCTTCTGCTTATAATTTAGAGCATATATTTTGCTCTTCATTTTGGTCTTATACTTCATGTTCTTCTGCTTTTTGATCTTCTGCTTATTGTTCTTAAGTCTCTTGTTCTGTATCTTGTAGTTTGTCTTAACCTTCTTAGTCCTGTTTGGTAATCTTTTATTTCTTCTTTGTGATGGTGTTTAGGCTGGTTGGCTTGATGCTCGTCGTCCTTGTGGTCGTCATCTTCTTCGGGTGGTCATCAGGGTCGTCGTCTTAATTGTTGGAGATCCAGAGTGATTACCCAAAAAAGCATTGAAAAAATCTTCAATTTGTAAATGTAGCAGAAGGTACAAGAGTCAATGCAAGTAACGAGGACCAGCTGACTGTGCTGGAACCCGGAGGGGCAGCAGAAGGAAAAGAGCCAATGGCACAACCGAGGACCAGCTGACGTTACTGGGACACGGTTACTAAGCAGGAGGTACCTGTGCTCCAAAGCACTACTAAGGACCAGCAGACTTGCTGGAACTCGGATACCGAGATGGAGGCACCTAGGCCAAAGGCACTGCGGAGAACCAGCTGACGGTACTGGAACCCGGACGGGTAGCAGAAGGTACAAGAGCCAATGCAAGTAACGAGGACCAGCTGACTGTGCTGGAACCCGGAGGGGCAGCAGAAGGAAAAGAGCCAATGGCACAACCGAGGACCAGCTGACGTTACTGGGACACGGTTACTAAGCAGGAGGTACCTGTGCTCCAAAGCACTACCAAGGACCAGCAGACGTTGCTGGAACTCGGATACCGAGATGGAGGCACCTAGGCCAAAGGCACTGCGGAAAACCAGCTGACGGTACTGGAAACCGGACGGGTAGCAGAAGGTACAAGAGCCAATGCAAGTAACGAGGACCAGCTGACTGTGCTGGAACCCGGAGGGGCAGCAGAAGGAAAAGAGCCAATGGCACAACCGAGGACCAGCTGACGTTACTGGGACACGGTTAC
>JARQOD010000001.1:976195790-976430525 GCA_033576555.1 Oophaga sylvatica | reverse complement strand
GGTGTGTCAAAGTGGATGGAGTAAATTTTTTATTGAGTTTTAAATTTTTACCTCCCAACACCTCCGGGGTACTGCGTGTCCTTTCACACCGGCTACACTTCCCCCATGGAAAAATACAGCACCCCGGGATAAAATACAAAGACTTTCCATTTGTTTTTGAAATAAACATTAACATTAACCCCCCCATCCGGGGAAGGTTTAATTGTTAAAAACAATAAAAAAAAAAAAAAGTTTAAAGCACAAGGATTCAATAATACACAATTTTTGTAAGGGGACCCCCCAAAAATTTAACGGGGCCCCCGGGGGGGGCTGCGGGAACTGAAAAGACCTCACTCGTGCCACACCACGGGGGTTTTATATTCAAGGTAGTTGGGGGTTTTTTCATGAAAACCAATTAAAAAACACCTTATGCAACTTTTACGATACTTTTGGCGGTCGCCTCCCACCCTCTTATAAACCATTAAAAAAATTCTATTACAAAAAAATTTTTAAAATTTTTAAAATTTTCTCTTTACCCCCGGTTTTCTACCATTAATAAAACTTTAAACTTTATGCAAACCAAAGGCAAAACACAAATACCCTTTTTACAAAATTTTCTTTTTTCTTTTTGGGGGTAAACCCTTCGGGCCCCCTTTTTTTCCCCCATTTTTTTGCAGGTTCCTTAACTTTCCACCCGGGGGGCTGAAAAATCATGATCCTTAATCCCATACCAACGTCTGACCGCTATCAATTTGGGGGGGTCGCTACAGTCCTCGGCCCACTGGGGCGCCCCGGGGGCCTTCCTTTTTTGTGAGACCGTCTCGACGAATAGCCACTTTCTTCGCGATGCAAAAATAGTCCCGTGCGCGACGTTGTAACGCGATTGCGGGGGGAATGGGCGCAGGTTGCGATGTAGGGGAAAGGGGTAGTGAAGATTTCCCAGGGGCACCCAAACGTATTCCCCGGGGCGTGCCGGGGCACGGCCAAAACCTAATTGTGAGGGGGGATGCGCGGGAAAATGGGGTACCTTTTTCCCCTCGCGGATTTTTTTCCCTTTTGTCCCATCAGTGCCGTACTCCGTTCCCGGGGTTCCGCTGCGTTCCCCGCTCTTCCCCCTGCCGGTCGCGTTCCTCTTCAAAAACGCTCCCCCCGTTCCCACTGGGGGTGTGGCGACTCTCCGGGGCCCATCTCACCCACGATTTGTAATGAGGACAGACCCCCCCGGGTGTCCCTCCGGGGACGTACTCTGCCCCTCCTGGGGGGGGGGGCTTCCGGAAAACTGGGTACCCCCCTCAACCCCCGTTTCCACCGCTTCCTCAGTGGTTCGGGTCCCCCCCCTTTTGGGGGGGTACCCCTCCGGGGGTTTCTCCTTACCGGGGCAGAAATTTTTCTAACTAAAACGGGGGGTCGTCAGGGAGAACACCGCGCCCACAGCCCCGCTGCTTGGACGCCCGTCTCCGATCCCTCCTTGCCAGGTTGTTGCAAAACCATTTCTTCATCTGGGTTTTTCCCTTTAATCTCCAGCAATGCTTGCTGCAGGGCAGGACCACGGAGGGGTTTCCCGGTTCTAGGGGAGTTTGGGGGGAAAAGGGCCTCCTTCCACCGCCCCGCTCGCTCACCCCGTCCTGCTTTCCTAATTTCCCCAAACCCCCTTTTTTCTTCTAGACCGTCCGGCTTTTCCGGAGGGGGGTTTGCGCCCCCTCTTTGCAGGGGGGAAAAAGGAGGGGGCCCCCTTTTCTTGGGCGGGGCCATTTGAATCACTTTGAGAGGCAGCATTTCTTCGCGCCACGGGGGGGACACCCCAAATCCACCCCCCCCTTCTCCGGCCTGAGGGCGCAATTTGGCGGCAAAAGGGGTTTTTTTCGCCAAAAAATTAAAAAACCCCCTTTTCCCCCCAAAAAAACCCCCCCCAGGCACAAGGGCGCATTTTTTCGAGTTTCGCATCCTTTTCGTGACGCCAATTTTTTTGACCCGCAAAAACAATTGTGGGGTTTCCCCGAAAATGGGTACTCAACCGGCCCCCTGGAAGTCAGGGGGTTTCCCAGTACTTGGTGGGGGTGGGCCCCCGGGGGGGGCAGGCGTTTTGGGGGGAAATTTAAAGGGGTAAATTTCAGTTCTGACCCCCTTAGTTTTTTTCACTAAGCCAGCGCTGCTGAATTCTGAGGGGTGGTGGGGCAGCTGTTTTTGGCCCCCCACAGGGGGGACTTTTCCCTCAGGGCGATATTAGGTGGGTGCAGGTAAATAAATAGCCAAACACCGCACGCTTTCCATCCTTTTACTTTCAGATGTAAGGAGGCCCGGAGGCTGGTCGGGTGGGGATGTGCTTTGGGAAAAAGCGAACGGGTTTGGGCCTCCTTGACTTCAAAGTTTGATTAAAAACCCGCATAAAGCGTAGTTCACTCCCCGAAAACCCAGCTTTCCCCAAACTTTACTCCCGGGGCATTTTGTGTCGGGTCTTTTTTAAGAGGGGGTTCCAATTTGTCCTCGGACTCCAATTTCCCACTCCCCCCGCCCCATTCGTACCGACCTCCAAGGGGCTTTCGCTCCTAAGGTCCGAACCCCCCTGGTTTTCCAAAAACCGGGCTATAGTGACCTTCTCCCCATTTACCGGGACAAGTGCAGGATAACCGACCAAGGCACTTCAAATTCCTTCCACTCGCCTTTCCCCCTGTCCCCCCTTGTAAATAAGCACTCCCATTCCAAAGTTTTCAGAAAATCCCTTCTTTTTCTTCCAGGCTTGCTAACGTGCTCTAATCTTTAGTTCAGGACACGTCTCTGAACCCATGCCTTGGGACGGGGCTGAAGCCGAGCTCCCCTCCTCTTTTTTTCACAGATTCACACAGCTGCTCTTCCCTGACTGACTGAGACAATAACTGAGCTTAACTCACCCTAAAATTTTTTTGGGTGGTCCAAGGTTTTGAGGAGTAAAGTTTTTTTGACATTAAACTGTTTCCCTCCCACAATCCCCAGGTACTGGTTCCCTTCACACCGGGGACACATTTGGGGCTTTTTCCTTTAGAAGACCCTTTTTACTAATTTTTGTTTTCCGTTGATGTTTGAGATTTTTTTCAGTTTTGCCACAAATCTGTTTTCATGATCCATCTATTTTTTGAAGCACTAGCCCCCGCCCAAAAAAACCCCCCAACAATGAGCCCCCCCCAATTTCACAGGGGGTGGTTTTTGGTTTTTAACTTTTCCCCTTTTTTCCCCCTTAAAAAAAAACCAGGTCATCATGCCAAAAAGAAAATTTTAGTTTCTAACCTGTCCTACCTGTCTCTTAGTCTCCTTGTCTGTGGTTCCTTCCTGCTGTGTCTGCCTTGTGGTCTCTCTGAATCTCTTTCTGCCTCTTGTCCGCACTCCTGCTGTTCTCTCTGTTCCACTCTGCTCGCTCCTGCCGCTGCAGTAATCTCTTGCTGCACCTCCTCTCCGCATATCTTGCGGTTCTGCCCTGCTTCACTCCTGCAGCTGCAGAACCTCTTGCTGCAGCTCCTCTCCGCATACCCTGCTGTTCTGCTTTGCCCCTGCCGCTGCAGAACCTCTTGCTGCTCTACAGCCCTTCTCCGCAGTCTTGCGGTTCTCCTCCTGTGTGAACAGGTCTACCTGTTCTTCCATACATTTCTTCCAGTCAGTTCCAGTATCTACATTTGCTGTGTGAACAGGTCTC
The DNA here is from genome assembly GCA_033576555.1 of Oophaga sylvatica. Lineage (NCBI taxonomy): Eukaryota > Metazoa > Chordata > Amphibia > Anura > Dendrobatidae > Oophaga > Oophaga sylvatica. The sequence continues at coordinate 976,426,882 of JARQOD010000001.1, read as the reverse complement.
TACCTGTTCCTCCATACACCATTCCTTCCAGTCAGTTCCAGTATCTGCATTTGCTGTGTGAACAGGGCCCACCAGCCCTGTATCTCGTCCGTGCCTGCCAGCCCTGTGTCTCGTTCGTGCCTGCAAGCCCTGTATCTCGTCCGTGCCTGCCAGCCCTGTGTCTCATCCGTGCCTGGCAGCCATGTCCTCGTCCATGCCTGCCAGCCCTGTGTCTCGTCTGTGCCTGCCAGCCCTGTGTCTCGTCTGTGCCTGCCTGCCTTGTGTCCCAGCCGTGCCTGTCTGCCGGTGTCTCAGCTGTGCTACCGTCTCCCCCAAGTGGGATCAGCAGCCACAACATACACCACCCTGGAGTGGCACCTGGCAGCTGCCTGCCGCACAAGCCTGACCTCACATCAGAGGCTCCAGTGAAGACCGAGGCAGCTGTCCTAGTCAAGCCCCTTCCAGGGTAGTCTGGTTTGTGGCACAGTGGAGCCACAACCCCCTGGCTCACGCCCACCAGTCAGGGCATGAGCGTGACACTTAACAAGGTCTTTTGCTTTTGTCCTTGGATTGATATGCACATGTTGGACCAAAGCTTGTTTATCTCTGGGGCACAGAACCCGTATCCTTCCTGAGCAGTATGATGGCTGGTCCATTCCCATCTTGTTTGTACTTGCGTATAAATGTTTGTACAGATGAGGCTCCTTCAGGGATCTTGAAATTGAACCCAAGGATGAGCCAGACTTGTGCAAATCCACAATTCTCTTCCTTATATCTTGGCTGATTTCTTTAGACTTTCTCATAATGATAAAAAAGAAGCAGTGTGTTTCAGGTGTGCATTAAAATACATCACAGGTCTGTCTCTAATTAATTCATATGTTGCCAAAACACCTATCAGAAGCTTCCAAACATATGACATCATCATACGGGCAGTCCAGAATTGTTTAACGGCATAGTAATGTTAGTGTATGTAAACTTTTGACTTTGCAGTAATACTAATGCCTTAAAATATTCTCTCCCATTATTCTGAAATTTGGCAAATATTAATATTTATGGTAATCCTAATTGACCTAAAACAGGGAAAGGTTTATTCAAATAACACATCCTAGAAATGAAAATGAAAACAAGACAAAATTAAAGTGGAAACAAGTCAAAATGATGCTCAGTATTGTGTGTGGCATTCACGTGCCTGTATGACCTCCCTACAACGCCTGGGCATGTGTTGTGAATGAGCAGAGGCTCCCCCTGGTGGTTACAGACTGAAGGTACTGAACCTTCCAGAGAGGAATGGCAATCTGGGATCACGGACTGGACTGATATAAGGGAGGTTTCCTCCCATGATGGTCGCCGGTGATCAATTGTTCTGGTCTCTATTGTGGTTCCTGGTTCATTTGGAAGTTTGCTGGTGTCTTGCCTGCATCTGCTGCTTTCAGATAAGATATTTTCTGCTTTTCTTTTTGTGCTTGCTATTTGCATTGTTTTCTGCACATTTGTGGAGGACAGCCAGGTCCCCTCCTGGGGCCAGAGCTCCTCACAGTTTGCCTGCAGCCACTTTTGTTTTTTCATTTGCTTTTTCCTGCAGCTTGGTTTTGTTCACACTGAGATCTGATTTAGTGGGTGGCGAGATCGTGTGATCTCAGTATTTTTGTAATCAGAATTGTTGGATTTTTGTATGGTTTTCTGGGTTGCAGAAAGTAATCTCTCCTGTCCTTTCCTATTTAGTCAGCTTGTGGCCCCAGCATTTGCTCAATCTGTTTTCTGCCTGCGTTTGTGTTTTCATCTCGTCTAACCGCCATTATATGTTTGGGGGTTGCCTATTCCTTTGGGGCTCTACTCCGGGGCAGTTAGCTTTCCTGTTTCTATCTTTAGGTATAGCTAGCTCTCAGGCTGTGATGAGGCGTCTAGGATCAATGTAGGAACGCTCCACGGCTACCTCTAGTTGTGTGGTTAGTTCAGGTTTCTGCAACCCATTAGTTACCAACATCTCAGGTGTTCGGCTGCCCTGCTGTTGTTCCTGTCCTCCTCAGCTACCGCACATAACAGGCATGCTCCTGATGAGGTTGCAGATGATCTCCTGAGGGATCTCCTCCCAGACCTGGACTAAAGCATCCGTCAACTCCTGGACAGTCTGTGGTGCAACGTGACGTTGGTGGATAGTGCGAGACATGTGTCCAAGATGTGCTCAATCGGATTCAGGTCTGGGGAACGGGCGGCCAGTCCATAGCTTCAATGCCTTCATCTTGCATTGTTCTGCATTAGGAGGAACCAAGGGCCAACGTGTCATGGGTGCATCGCCACGAAGATCGTCGCGATTGCACATTCTGACTTCTCACAGCTGAGCTGCTGTTTCTTTGTGTTTGGTAATGAGAGAGTTAATTTTACCTAGCTCTTTGCTAAGACTAGGTCCAGCCTCGCCCGGCTGCTTTGGATTATGTTCTAATTAGTTTCCTTTATATTCCTGCCAGTCTGGGTGTTTGATGCCGGTGAAAGCATTCATATAGTTTAGCAGACTGGATCGGTTCTGGGAATACTTAAGCTAAGAGCTCCTTAGTTGTTTTTACTCTTACAGCTTATAGTTTATCTCTGAGACCTAAGGTGTTCCTACTGTGTGTGAGTGTTGTATGTAAGACTTTATTTACTTTATTTCTTATCTTTCTTGTTTGTCTTTCTGTTCATTAACCATTACCTGGTCATTCCCTTTGGTGGTATTCAGGGTCCTTCTTAGGACTAGAATACAGTTGGCAGGGATTGATAGGAGACAGGGTTTACGCTGGTGGCCTGGACCTCTGTACCTTTAACAGTACCTCCAGGTTGAGGGATTAGTTAGGACCCCAGTTAGGGTCAGCTTAGACCCCGGTCACCCTCTAGCCGGAGACAGCGTATAACGGATTCCGTTCTGACCCACTGGACTTTCTGTCAGGTAAATCTATGTTATCATATAGCTATGCGCATGTTATATAGTATGTTGCCCTTTTGATATAGATTATTGTCATCACATATATATATCTGCTATACAGCGTGACATTTTCACCGGCCCATACTAAAGATTCTCCCCAGCTATCATGGATCCAGTAGCCCAGCTGGCCCGGCAGTTGCAGGGATTGTCCATGGAGTTGGCAGACATTAAGTCCAAGGTTTTGTCCCCCCCCGGAGCAAACCAGATCTGAACCTAAGGTTGCTCTCCCGGACAGGTTCACTGGTGGGCGGGACAAATTTTTTACTTTCCGGGAGGCATGTAAATTGTACTTTCGGCTGCGGCCTCGGTCATCTGGGAGTGAAGAGCAGAGGGTGGGAATTGTTATCTCGCTCTTACAAGGGGATCCTCAATCTTGGGCGTTCTCTATTCCTCCAGGCTCCCCAGATCTCCAGTCAGTGGATCGATTTTTTACTGCCCTGGGTCTGGTATATGATGATCCGGATCGAGTCTCCCTTGCTGAAACAAGGTTACGTAAAATACGGCAAGGAAATCGTCCAGCGGAGGAATATTCTTCTGAGTTCCGTAGATGGGCAACAGATACTCAGTGGAATGACCCAGCTCTTAGGAGCCAGTTTTGTCAAGGGTTGTCTGACAAATTAAAGGATGTGTTAGCTCAGTATGATTCTCCTCCATCACGGGAGGCTGCTATGGCCCTCGCTATTCGCATTGATAGACGTCTTCGGGAAGACGCGAGGTAACTCCGCCCCCCGTGATGACTCCACCTACTACTAAAGTCCCTTATACTGAGGTTCCCCTGGTCTGTTCTGAGGAACCCATGCAGTTGGGAGGGACATCATTTTGTAGGAGGGAATCAGCGGTGCGCCGCAAGACTAGAAGGTGTTTCTTTTGCGGGAGAGAGGGACATTTTGTTGGGGGGTGTCCATCCCGGACCTCTTTGAACCAAGGAGTTAACCTGGGAGTGTGTATTTCGTCCCCAAATCCCTCTCAGTTTCTCGTGCCTGCGGAGGTGGTGATTGGTACTAGAACTGAGAGGATTTCTGTTTTTCTTGATAGTGGGTCCGGGGCTAATTTGGTGGACACTCGGTTTGCCCAGGTGCATGGTATGCAACTGAGTGTATTGGCCAAACCGGTCCCTATACTCTCTATTGATTCTAGACCTCTTGGTCAAGGTAGCTTGGTACAAGCTGTTCATAACATAGATCTTCGAGTAGGGGCAATACATAAAGAGCAATTGTCTTGTTATGTGTTGGAGGGTCTGCCTGCTCCTATTGTGTTGGGACTTCCTTGGTTGGCTAAACATAACCCAGTGATTGATTGGCAATCCAGAAAGATAAGCCAGTGGGGTGAATTTTGCAAGAATAACTGCATGAGCACGGTCATCGGTGCGGTTGTGCCTAGGACTTTGCCTCCTTTTCTGGAGGACTTTTGGGAGAAGTTCTCAGAGGAGGGGTGTAAAGAGTTACCTCCTCATCGCACATATGACTTCTCAATAAAGTTGCTTCCTGATGCCTTATCTCGTACTTTCCCAGGGGTCGGGAAGACGGATGATCCGGTTCCTATTCCTCAGGAGGGAGTTGTAGTGTCAGCTGTATGCTCTGAGCTTGAGGGGGAGGTATTGGGGGCTCAGGGGGACGCCCCTGTGGGACTTCCAGGGAGACTGATAGTTCCAGATCGCTTAAGACTGAAGGTTACGGAGAACCCTTACAAACGGATGGCTGATAGGAGGAGAGTTTCTGGTCTAGATCTGAGGGTGAACGATCTGGTGTGGTTGTCTACCAGGAATATAAAACTTAAAGTTCCCTCCTGGAGGTTGGGTCCCAGATTCATCGGGCCATACAGGATCAGTTCCATAATTAATCCTGTGGCATTTCGTCTGGACCTCCCTCCTACATTTAAAATTCATAATGTGTTTCACAAGTCATTACTTAAAAAGTATGTGGCACCAGTCATACCGTCACCTCTACCTCCTCCTTCAGTGGTAGTCAATGATAACGTGGAAGTTCATTGGAGGGGGTATGGTCCTGAGGAGAGGACGTGGGTCCCTGCGTCTGATGATAACGCAGATCGATTGGTTCGGACCTTTCACACAATTTACCCGGACAGACCTGGTCATGAGGGTCCGGAGGCCCCTCGTAGAAGGGGGGGTACTGTCATGGGTGCATCGCCACGAAGATCGTCGCGATTGCACATTCTGACTTCTCACAGCTGAGCTGCTGTTTCTTTGTGTTTGGTAATGAGAGAGTTAATTTTACCTAGCTCTTTGCTAAGACTAGGTCCAGCCTCGCCCGGCTGCTTTGGATTATGTTCTAATTAGTTTCCTTTATATTCCTGCCAGTCTGGGTGTTTGATGCCGGTGAAAGCATTCATATAGTTTAGCAGACTGGATCGGTTCTGGGAATACTTAAGCTAAGAGCTCCTTAGTTGTTTTTACTCTTACAGCTTATAGTTTATCTCTGAGACCTAAGGTGTTCCTACTGTGTGTGAGTGTTGTATGTAAGACTTTATTTACTTTATTTCTTATCTTTCTTGTTTGTCTTTCTGTTCATTAACCATTACCTGGTCATTCCCTTTGGTGGTATTCAGGGTCCTTCTTAGGACTAGAATACAGTTGGCAGGGATTGATAGGAGACAGGGTTTACGCTGTGGCCTGGACCTCTGTACCTTTAACAGTACCTCCAGGTTGAGGGATTAGTTAGGACCCCAGTTAGGGTCAGCTTAGACCCCGGTCACCCTCTAGCCGGAGACAGCGTATAACGGATTCCGTTCTGACCCACTGGACTTTCTGTCAGGTAAATCTATGTTATCATATAGCTATGCGCATGTTATATAGTATGTTGCCCTTTTGATATAGATTATTGTCATCACATATATATATCTGCTATACAGCGTGACACAACGGCACCAGCATATGGTCTCACAAGGGGTCTGAGGATCTCATCTCGGTACCTAATGGCAGTCAGGCTACCTCTGGCGAGCACATGGAGGGCTGTGTGGCCCTCCAAAGAAATGTCACCCCACACCATTACTGACCCAATGCCAAACCGGTCATGCTGAAGGATGTTGCAGGCAGCAGGTTCACACTCAGCACATGTGACAGACGTGACAGAGTCTGGAGATGTCGTGGAGAGCGGAATGATGCAACAAGTTTTCACACTTGGATTTGGGGATCCTCTGCCATTCTTCCTTGAAGATCCTCTCTAGTTCTGTCAGGTTGGATGGTGAACATTGGTGGACAGCCATTTTCAGGTCTCTCCAGAGATGCTCAATTGGTTTTAGGTCAGGGCTTTGGCTGGGCCAGTCAAGAATGGTCACAGAGTTGTTCTGAAGCCACTCCTTTGTTATTTTAGCTGTGTGCTTGGTGTCATTGTCTTGTTGGAAGGTGAACCTTTGGCCAAGTCTGGAAGAGGTTTTCATCCAATATATCTCTGTACTTGGCCTCATTCATGTTTACTTCAATTGTAACCAGTTGTCCTGTCCCTGCAGCTGAAAAACACCCCCATAGCCTGATGCTGCCACCACGTTTCACTGTTCGGATTGTATTGGGCAGGTGATGAGTAGTGCCTGGTTTTCTCCACACATACCACTTAGAATTACCACCAAAAAGTTGTATCTTCGTCTCATCAGACCAGAGAATCTTATTTCTCATAGTCTGGGAGTCCAGGTGTTTTTATTAGCAAACTCGATGTGGGCTTTCAAATATCTTGCACTGAGGAGAGGCTTCCGTTGGGCCACTGTGCAATAAAGGCCCAACTGTTGGAGGGCTGCAGTGATAGTTAAGATAGTTGACTTTGTGGAACTTTTTCCCATCTCAATACTGCATCTCTGGAGCTCAAACACAGTGATCTTGGGGTTCTTCTTTACATCTCTTACCAAGTCTCTTCTTCCACGATTGCTCAGTTTGGCTGGACGGCCAGGTCTAGGAAGACTTCTGGTGATCTCAAACTTCTTCCATTTAAGGACTATGGAGGCCACTGTGCTCTTAGGAACCTTGAGTACTGCAGAAATTCTTTTGTAACTTTGGCAAGATGTGTGCCTTGCCACAATTCTGTCTCTGAGCTCCTTGGCCAGTTCCTTTGACCTCATGATTCTCATTTGGTCTGACATGCACTGTGAACTGTGAGGTCTTATATAGACAGGTGTGTGCCTTTACAAATCAAGTCCAATCAGTTTAATTAAACACAGCTGGACTCCAATGAAGGAGTAGAACCATCTCAAGGAGGATCACAAGGAAATGGACAGCATGTGATGTAAATATGAGTGTCTGAGCAAAGGGTCTGAATACTTATGACCATGTGAAATTTCAGTTTTTCTTTTTTAATAAATTTGCAAAAATTTCTACATTTCTGGCTTTTATCAGTCAAGATGGGGTGCAGAGTGTACATTAATGAGAAAAAAATGAACTTTTTTGCATTTACCAAATGGCTGCAATAAAACAAAGAGTGAAAAATTTAAAGGGGTCTGAATACTTTCCGAACCCACTGTATATATATATATATATACATATATATATCTGACATAGTCTCCTTTATTATGTATATTACCATCCCTTATTACATAGTGCCCTCTCTTGTTATGTATAGCACCGTCCTGTCACGGGTGTGTCGCCACGAAGATCGTCGCGATTGCACAGCCTGACTTCGCGCAGCTGAGTTTTTGGTGCTTGGTGTTTTTCGGCAGTGAGGGAGTTAATTCTCTCTCTCTGTGCTAGACGAGGCCCAGCCTCAACCAGCTGCAGTTAATTCTGCAGTATTGGGACTCCTTCAAATACCTGCCGGTCTGATTGGGTAGTTGTCGGTGAAAGCATTTCATACAGACCATCAGAGCGGATCGTGGTATTGAAGAGTTTGGAGCGAAGTGTACTCGGTGTGGTTTTTTCCCTTCCTATCTTTATCATTTATCTCCTTACCCGTTTGTGTTCCCTCTGTTATTGTGGTGTGAGTTTTTGTATGCAAGGTGGTTTTTGGTTTTCCCCTTGTACTGTCTCGTTCGTCTAGTACTGTGTATAAGCATTTACAACCCTGTCCCCTACTGTTGTGATCGGGGTCCTTCTCAGGACTAGATTACTGAGGTTCAGGGATTCTCAGGAGGTAGGGTTACGCTGGCGGCCTGGACCTCTGTACCATTAACAGTACCTCCAGGTAGAGGGATTAGTCAGGGCCCCAGCTTAGGTCAGCATAGGACCCTGACCTCCTGTACGCAGTGACAGCGTGACATTTTCACCGACCGACAAAAGATTCTCTCCAGCCTCCATGGATCCAGTAGCCAGTCTAGCTCGGCAGTTGCAGAGTTTATCCATGGAGCTGGCGGACGTTAAGTCCAAGGTTTTGTATCCCCCGGAGCAAACCGGACCAAAACCCAAAGTAGCTCTCCCTGACAGGTTTACTGGGGGGCGGGACAAGTTTTTTGTTTTCCGGGAGGCATGTAAGTTGTACTTTCGGCTGTGGCCACGGTCATCGGGGAGTGAAGAACAAAGGGTGGGAATTGTCATCTCGCTTCTACAAGGGGACCCACAATCATGGGCGTTCTCTCTTCCCCCGGGCTCCCCGGCTCTCCAGTCAGTGGATAGGTTTTTCGCAGCTCTGGGTCTCGTGTATGATGACCCGGATCGGATCTCCCTTGCTGAATCTAAGTTACGTAGGATCCAGCAGGGAGATCGTCCGGCGGAGGAATTCTGTTCGGAGTTCCGTAGGTGGGCCACGGACACCCAGTGAATTGACCCGGCTCTTAGGAGCCAGTTTTGTCAAGGTTTATCTGACAAATTAAAGGATGTATTGGCACAGTATGACCCTCCCGCGTCACTGGAAGCCGCTATGGCCCTTGCTATTCGCATTGACAGACGGCTTCGGGAGAGGTGCGGGGTAACTTCCTTCCCCTGTGACGACTCCACCTTCTACAAGGGCCCCTTATATGGAGGTTCCCCTGGTCAGTCCTATGCAGTTAGGAGGGACATCATTTCGAGGGAGGGGACCGGCGGTGCGCCACAAGACAGGAAGGTGTTTCTTCTGTGGGAGAAAGGGACATTTTATTGGGGGGTGTCCATCCCGTCCTTTGCAGAGTAAAGAGTCGTCGGAAAACTATTGCTCCCAGGTTGTGTGGTGGACGGCAATCTGGGAGTAGGTATTTCGTCCCTAGGTTCATCTCAGTTTCTCGTACCGGCGGAGGTGGTGGTGGGTACGAGAACTGAGAGGATATCTGTTCTTCTGGATAGTGGGGCCGGGGCTAATCTGGTGGACGCTCGGTTTGCCCGGGTTCAAGGTATGCGATTGAGTGTGTTGGCTAAACCCATCCCCATATTCTCGATCGACGCCAGGCCTCTCGGTCAGGGAAGTTTTTTGCAAGCAGTGCATAACATAAATCTTCAAGTGGGGGCGATACATAAAGAACTGTTGTCTTGTTACGTGTTGGAGGGTCTTCCCACTCCTATAGTCAGGGGCGTAACTAGGAACGGCAGGGCCCCACAGCAAACTTCACAATGGGGCCCCCCCCTCGCGCGCGTTGCCAATCCCGGTCTACCCAAGTTGTGTTAAGAAAGATACCTTTATTATCCAAAATTAGAGGTTTTTGGAGTAATGATAGTGAAATAACAGAAAAGAACCAACTCCCAGGAAGCAACTGAGGTAGTGACGAAGGTAGGCTTTCTCCAGAGTAAATATGTGAAGAAACTTGTAATCCAGCCTGCAAATTGCTTTCAAAACGGATGATTTATTCAGTAGAACAACAGTCCGGTATACAGAATAATCTAAGATTGTTCTGTATACCGTACTTCTGCACCACGCCCTCACCAATTACACATGTGAGGAGTAAAGATGTACAGGTCCTTCTCAAAAAATTAGCATATAGTGCTAAATTTCATTATTTTCCATAATGTAATGATTACAATTAAACTTTCATATATTTAGATTCATTAACACCAACTGAAATTTTTCAGGTCTTTTATTGTTTTAATACTGATGATTTTGGCATACAATCCTGATAACCCAAAAAACCTGTCTCAAAAAATTAGCATATCAAGAAAAGGTTCTCTAAACGGGCCTATTACCCTAATCTTCTGAATCAACTAATTAACTCTAAACACATGCAAAAGATTCCTGAGGCTTTTAAAAACTCCCTGCCTGGTTCATTACTCAAAACCCCCATCATGGGTAAGACTTTGCGACCTGACTGATGTCCAGAGGCCATCATTGACACCCTCAAGCAAGAGGGTAAGACCCAGAAAGAAATTTCTGAACAATTAGGCTGTCCCAGAGTGCTGTATCAAGGCACCTCAATGGAAGTCTGTTGGAAGGAAACAATGTGCAGAAAACGCTGTACAACGAGAAGAGGTGACCGGACCCTGAGGAAGATTGTGGAGAAGACCGATTCCAGACCTTGGGTTCCTGCGGAAGCAGTGGACTGAGTCTGGAGTAGAAACATCCAGAGCCACCGTGCACAGGCGTGTGCAGGAAATGGGCTACAGTGCCGCATTCCCCAGGTAAAGCCACTTTTGAACCATAAACAGCGGCAGAAGCGCCTGACCTGGCTACAGAGAAGCAGCACTGGACTGTTGCTAAGTGGTCCCAAGTACTTTTTTCTGATGAAAGCAAATTTTGCATGTCATTCGGAAATCAAGGTGCCAGAGTCTGAAGGAAGACTGGGGAGAAGGAAATGCCAAAATGCCTGAAGTCCAGTGTCAAGTACCCACAGTCAGTGATGGTGTGGGGTGCCATGTCAGCTGCTGGTGTTGGTCCACTGTGTTTCATCAAGGGCAGGGTCAATGCAGCTAGCTATCAGGAGATTTTGGAGCACTTCATGCTTCCATCGGCTGAAATGCTTTATGGAGATGAAGATTTCATTTTTCATCACGACCTGGCACCTGCTCACAGTGCCAAAACCACTGGTAAATGGTTTACTGACCATGGTATTACTGTGCTCAATTGGCCTGCCAACTCTCCTGACCTGAACCCCATAGAGAATCTGTGGGATATTGTGAAGAGAAAGTTGAGAGACGCAAGACCCAACACTCTGGATGAGCTTAAGGCCGCTATCGAAGCATCCTGGGCCTCCATAACACCTCAGATTGCCTCCATGCCACGCCGCATTGAAGCAGTCATTTCTGCAAAAGGATTCCGACCAAGTATTGAGTGCATAACTGAACATTATTATTTGATGTTTTTTTTTATTTTGTTTTAAACACTTTTATTTTATTGGACAGATGAAATATGCTAATTTTTTGAGACAGGATTTTTGGGTTTTCATGAGCTGTATGCCAAAATCATCAGTATTAAAACAATAAAAGACCTAAAAAATTTCAGTTGGTGTGTAATGAATCTAAAATAATGAAAGTTTAATTTTAATCATTACATTATGGAAAATAATGAAATTTAGCACTATATGCTAATTTTTTGAGAAGGACCTGTATATCTTCGTACCGTGTTAGCCAGTAGATAGAAAAATATTTAGAGTTGAGAGTCCTCAGTGGTTGATACCTTTTAATGGCTAACTGAAAAGATGGTAACAAATTGCAAGCTTTCCAGACTACTCAGGTCTCTTCATCAGGCTGAACTAATACAAAATCTGAAGAATCACATATTAATATGTGATGAACGGGCACACAGTCCGCCACACGGTAGCCCGGGGGTCACGGCTTGTGATCCCACCGCTGCCACCACATGTGATGGAACGTGCACACACACGACGGCTGCTGCCGTCCGACCCAGTAAACTGCAGGGATTTATAACTATCCCACTTCCACTTAGGAACTTTCAGCTCTCTGGCGCCCCCTTACCCTCAGGTCAGTCAGGGAACTGCACCTAGGATAATTAGTCGCCAGACGGGTCACTTGGATGTGTGCTGGCTATTGGGCATGTGAGGAGTGACAGCCTCAGCTCTGCTACATGTGAGGAGTGACAGCCTCAGCTCTGCTACATGTGAGGAGTGACAGACTCAGTTCTGCTACATGTGAGGAGTGACAGCCTCAGCTCTGCTACATGTGAGGAGGAACAGCCTCAGCTCTGCTACATGTGAGTAGGGACAGCCTCAGCTCTGCTACATTCGAGGAGTGACAGCCTCAGCTCTGCTACATGTAAGGAGTGACAGCCTCATCTCTGCAACATGTGAGGAGTGACAGCCTCAGCTCTGCTACTTGTATAGCAAAGCTGAGGCTGTCGCTCCGCACATGTAGCAGAGATGAGGCTGTCACTCCTCGCATGTAGCAGAGCTGAGGTTGCTACTTGTCACATGTAGCAGAGTTGAGGTTGTTACTTGTCACATGTAGCAGAGCTGAGGTTGTTACTTGTCACATGTAGCAGAGCTGAGGTTGTTACTTGTCACATGAGCAGAGCTGAGGTTGTTACTTGTCACATGAGCAGAGCTGAGGTTGTTACTTGTCACATGAGCAGAGCTGAGGTTGCTACTTGTCACATGTAGCAGAGCTGAGGTTGTTACTTGTCACATGTAGCAGAGCCGAGGTTGCTACTTGTCACATGTAGCAGAGCTGAGGTTGTTACTTGTCAAATGTAGCAGAGCTGAGGTTGTTACTTGTCAAATGTAGCAGAGCTGAGGTTGTTACTTGTCACATGTAGCAGAGCTGAGGTTGCTACTTGTCACATGTAGAAGAGCTGAGGTTACTTGTCACATGTAGCAGAGCTGAGGTTGCTACTTGTCACATGAGCAGAGCTGAGGTTGTTACTTGTCACATAAGCAGAGCTGAGGTTGTTACTTGTCACAAATAGCAGAGCTGAGGTTGCTACTTGTCACAAGTAGCAGAGTTGAGGTTGTTACTTGTCACATGTAGCAGAGCTGAGGTTGCTACTTGTCACATGTAGCAGAGCCGAGGTTGCTACTTGTCACATGTAGCAGAGCTGAGGTTGTTACTTGTTACATGTAGCAGAGCTGAGGTTGTTACTTGTCACATGTAGCAGAGATCAGGGTGTCACTCGTCACTTGTAGCAACCATGAGGCTGTTACTGGGCCAGGGGGAGGCTACTGGTGACTGAGGTGCTGTGCCCAACAGGCCCAGGGGGAGGTTAGTGGTGACTTGAGGCTTGCGTCAAACAGGGCCCAGGAGCCCGAGGCCCTGTTGGAATGCGGGCCCCTTGCTACCTGGGCCCTGTGTTGAATGTGGGCCCCCTGCACTGCAGCCTGGGGCCTGGGCCCTGTTGAATGTGGGCCCTGTTAGATCCTGCCTGCACCTGCCCTCCCAGTCACCATTGAGCAGCCAAGCCTCTTCTCACTGTTGAGAGACTCACGGTACTCACCCTGCTCGCCCGGGCTTCCACCTGCTTGTCCAGTCAGCCTGCTGCTTCATGTGGTCTGCCTGGCCGTCTGCTGTCTGCCCCCACATGCACACACGCTGTGACAGACGGACCATAATGCACTGGGCCGCAGCTTAAAGCTACAGTGCTCATTTCTGTTCGCTGTCTGCATTTACAACACTGTAGTGTCTCTTTAAAACAACACAGTGTTGTTATGCATCAGCGTTCAGAGTCAGAAGCCTGAACAAAATGTTGGGAGGGGGCCCGAGCGCGGATCCATTTGCCAGCGTGCTCGGGCCCCCTTTTTGCTCCTAAATCACAGGGCAGCTGCAGCAGGGACGGGCCCCCTTCTAGCCCGGGCCCTGTGGCAGCTGCTTCCCCTGCTTCCACTATAGTTCCGCCCCTGCCTATAGTGTTGGGCCTTCCTTGGTTAACTAAGCATAACCCGGTTATTAATTGGCAATCCAGAGAGATAAGCCAATGGAGTGAATTCTGTAATAAAAACTGCATGAATATGGTCATCGGTGCGGTCGCTCCTAGAGTCTTACCTCCATTTCTGGCGGATTTTGAGGATGTATTCTCGGAGAAAGGGTGTCAGGAACTACCTCCTCATCGTGTGTCGACCCGCCACCACAATTGTGGGTTACCAGGGCAATGGGGTACTCAGAGCCGAGCCCGTAGAAGTCTATGGGGATTGTCACAGGTAGCTGTGGCTCGGTCTGTGGCCCTGGCGGTCTGGCGTATGTTGGGGGAATATTTACAGGGGATAGGTTTATATACAGTTCGTGACGCCACCTGTAGTATTCTGGTAATTAGTACCAGCGCTGCTATAGATCTCTAGGGGATGGTGAGGCAGCTAGATGTCGGGTCCCCTACAGGTGGGACTCTTCCCTCAGGTCGGTAGTTGGGTAGGGATTGTGCGGGCATGCAAATCAATAACTCAGTCTCACACGGTCAGCGTCTTTCCATACCTTTACTTGCAAGATGGTAAGGCAGGTCCCAGGGAGGCTGATGGGGTTGATGGAGGATGAGCTTTGAGGCAACAGCTAAGCAAGTTAGGGGCCTCCTTTACTGTCCAATAACGATGAGTACAACCAGCTTGCAGCGTAGTTCCCTCTTTAATTTCAGCTATTCCAGAGCTGTTCTGCCCAGTCAGATTTGTGGTGAAGTCTTCCAATTGATGAAACTAGGTTCCTGCTTTTGTCTGCGCTTGACTCAAAGTCCCTATTCCACCTGACTCCAGTTACGACTGACTATATGGGGCTGTTTGCGCGACCTAGGGTCCGGTAAATCCCTGGTTTTCTTACCACTATGCTTGAAGCTAATAGTGATCCTTCGGTCCCCAGTGACCGGTTGCAATGTGCAGGACTTTTCCAAGCCAAAAGCACTTTTCCAATAATCTTCCTTCCACTTTGCCCTTCGATTTGCTCGACTCTTAATAGATAGTTCAGTCTTTCTTCCAGTGGGGCACAGCTCTGACTAGGCTAAGGTGAATTAGACCACCTGTACCAGCCTCCACTTTCTGAACTGCTGACAGGCTCAAACTGGACACGTCTACTCTGTCCAAGGACAGGAAACTGACTGACTAAAAATCACTCCCTTCCACACCCCTGCTGGGTGTGTCAGAAGTGTACATGATGTCATGAAGAGACCTTAACTGTTACCTCTCCACTCATCCTCCTGGTATTGTGTACCAGGGCTACACATTCCCCCATGGTAAACGACAGCACTCCCGGGCTGTAAAATATAAAGAGACAGTTTGTTTATGCATGAAAACATCAACAATAACATTAATTCGTCCCATCCGGGAGGTGAGGATATCTTGAACGTTGCAAACAATAACATTATATATAGAAATACAAAAGTATTAAATAGCATTCAATAAATATACGGTATTCTTGTGAAGGACCCGCACCAAACCTTCAACGTAGGTCCTGGGTGGGCTGCAGGACATCCAAATGCAGACCTCACTCAGTGCCACACCACACGGGTTTTTGGTTCAGAGGTAAGTCAAGGTTTCATGTGAAACCATTAAAAAGGCACTTTAGTGCAACTATTTACAGGATACAGTTTTTGGGCTGGCTCAGTCCTCAGCCTCTGAGTCCATTGTAAAACGAAGACATAATAGGGAAAAACACATATATATATATAGACTTTTCACAATATTCACATGAATTCGTTATAATCACTGCTGATATCTAATGGGTAACTTCCCTTTGGTGGTTCGCTCTGATCTACGTGGTGTAGCTTCAGGTATATCAAGTTGCGATCTGTCTGCACTGCGTAACGGCAAACTATAGAACTGCCTTAATCTTTCTATGGATCTGGCAAGCGTACTGATGGCTGGGCGGTGTGAGTCAGCTTCACCAGGGGATCCCATAGTATGGGGCGCTGCTTCAGATGATCCTTCTTGAGATTCCACAGGTTGAGGTGTTGCTGGAATGGGTAACTCCTGAGCGGGCTCAACTGGCACCACAGGCACAACTGGAGGTAGAACTTCCTCTTGTGGCTGATAAAACTGCAACACTGGTATTATCACAGCATCTCCCAGTCGGGGCCAATCCGCAGGAAAATCTCCCAGATCGGTGTGTATGACCTCTTCCTTTCTTTCTCCTTGATTGATGACAGGGTTCTTTTCACAACGCTTTAAGGGTTCTGGACACAATTTCAAATGGTCTCTTGACACAGTGGTTGTTGTTCTTCCTCCGTCCTTACTGACGACACAAACTTTTCTGTTGTCATATTTAGAATCTTGTATGACGTAGGGTTCTTGTTCCCACTGGTTATCCAATTTGTGCATCTTCCTTTTTCTTTTTAATACTACCTCTCCAGGCATCAAAGGCTTGGCAGGAGCATTTCGGTTGTAAACATCTTCCTGTTTCTCCCGTGCCTTATTAAGACTTTCCTCTACACAGATTTGTACTCTTCTGTACTGCTCTTGCCGATTGACGTCCCAGTTTTCAACGGCGTCGTCTGCCTCCGGTTCTACCACTCCAAGTTCTAGATCCATTGGTAGTTTTCCGGGCCTTGCTCGCATAAGATAAGCTGGAGTGCAGTTAGTTGAGCTTACAGGTATATGATTATACAAATCAACCAAATCAGGTAGTAAGTCCGGCCATCGATTCCTGTCTTCCAACGGTATGGATCTCAACAAGTCAAGGACAATATGGTTCATTTTTTCACAAAGACCGTTGGTTTGAGGGTGGTATGGTGTCGTTCTAATTTTCTTGCACCCGTACATGTGACAGAATTCCTTGAATAAATCAGCTTCGAAAGCAGGTCCCTGATCGGTTAATACTTGCTCCGGATACCCATGCGGTCTGCAGAAGCTTGCTTGAAATGTTTTCGCAGCCGTCACTGCGGTCTGGTCCTTAACTGGAACAACTACCAAAAATCTGGAGTAATGGTCTACCATGGTCAAGGCGTATGAGTATCCAGATCTACTTGGCGACAATTTGACATGGTCCAGGGCCACAATCTCCAGAGGACGAGTCGTCCGGATAGGTTGCAGGGGTGCCTTCTGACTACCGTAGTCCTTTCTTCTGAGACCACAGGGTCCACAGTTCCGACACCACCTCTCGATGGAGCTGCGCATCCCTACCCAGTAGAACCGGCATCTCAACAGGGTCTCCAGCTTTCTCCAGCCAAAGTGTCCTGCTTGATCGTGGTATGCTTCCAACACCATTGGGACGTCTGCCTTGGGGACCACGATTTGCCAGACCATCTCATGGGTTCTGGGTTGACGTATCTCCTGCACAACTTCTCACGGTATAGGAACAACCTGCTTTTCTCGTTCCACAGGAGCTTTGCTGACATAGGTGCATCCTTTTCCAGAGAGGAGCCTTCCTGTTTTAACAACTCCTTGATGCGGCTGACCACTGGATCACTGTCCTGAGTCTCTTTCCAGCTGTGATGGGGTAAAGGATTTAATGTTGCACCATACTGCTTTCTGTGGACTCGATGCTCGTGGACTACCCCATTTCGATGGAACGCAGGTAGCTCAATTTCTTCCAGGTCATCCGATTCTTCTTCCGTATCAGAGTCATGCGGCATTCGGGACAACGCATCAGCATTAGCATTCTTTCGACCTGCCCGGTACTTGATAGTAAACTGGTAATTGGACAACCGAGCCATCCATCGCTGCTCCATGGCACCCAGCTTGGCAGTTTCCAGGTGCGTTAACGGGTTGTTGTCTGTGTACGCCGTGAACTTATTGGAGGCCAGATAGTGCTTAAATCTTTCAGTAATGGCCCAGACCAGCGCCAGAAACTCCAGCTTGAAGCTGCTATAATTTTCCGGATTCCTCTCAGTTGGCCTGAGTTTTCTGCTGGCATATGCGATGACTTTTTCTTGGCCATTCTGCTTCTGACTGAGAACTGCTCCCAACCCTTCATTACTGGCGTCGGTGTACAACAGGAACGGTTGGCTGTAATCAGGATAGGTTAAGATCTCATCACCTGTAAGGATCTCTTTCATCTTTTGGAATGCTTCAGCCTGTTCTTTACCCCAATTAAAGGGAGGGTTTCTGCTCTTTAAAGATTGTCCTACCAGGAGGTCCTGTAAAGGAGCTGCCTTCTTCGTGTAATCTTTCACGAATCTCCTGTAGTAACCCGTTAGTCCCAGGAACTGTCGCACTTCCTTAAGGTTCTTCGGCTCCGGCCACTTCTGGATGGCAGTGACTTTCTCTGGGTCTGGCGCTACTCCTTCCGAACTGACGATGTGCCCCAAGTATTGTACCTTCTGTTTGAGTAGATGGCATTTTGAGGGTTTTAATTTCATCCCGTACCTGGACAGGGACTCGAATACTTCTGCCAGGTGCTTCAGATGGTCCTCATATGTCTTGGAATACACGATGACGTCGTCTAGGTATAGCAGCACGGTTTCAAAATTGAGATGTCCCAGACAGTTTTCCATCACTCTCTGAAATGTTCCTGGGGCACTGCTGAGCCCAAACGGCATTCTGTCGAACTCACAGAGCCCCATTGGGGTGGTGAAAGCCGTTTTCTCACGATCCTCCTCAGCCACAGCCACTTGCCAGTAACCACTAGTCAGATCGAGGGTAGAAAAGTAGTTAGCCGTTTTCAGAGCAGCTAATGATTCCTCTATACGTGGTAACGGGTATGCATCCTTGTGTGTTATGCGGTTCACCTGCCTGTAATCCACACACATTCTCATACTACCATCTTTCTTTTTAACCAGAACTAGAGGGGCTGCCCAGGGGCTACAACTATCCCTTATCACCCCAGCTTTCTTCATATCATTCAACATTTCTTTAGCCTTCTGATAATGAGCTGGAGGTATGGGCCTATATCGCTCTTTGATGGGAGGATGACTGCCTGTAGGGATATGATGTTGTACTCCCTTAATTGTCCCAAAATCAAGTGGATTTTTGCTAAACACTTGGCGTACTCTTGCACCACCCGTAATACCCCTTGCTTCTGGTGAGCGGGAGTGGTGTCCGTCCCAACATGGAGTTGCTGACACCATTCCGCCACCTGAGTTGCTGGGTCATTGTCCTCCGCTATTTGGCAGGAGTCTAAGGACTCAGCCGGGAGAATAGAATTATTATCAACAGCATGAAGTTTAGCAATGGTTGCATAACGGGGTAAATTTACCTCATCATCTCCCCAATTGAGAAGCCGTACCGGTACTCTTCCATTCACCACTTCTACTACTCCTCTAGCAGTCATAAGTGTAGGTCTATGTTCTGAATGGTGGGGTTCTACTACAGCTTGGTAATTCTGTCCTCTCAGACCTATGGCTGCCCTGCACCAAATGATCATTTCACTCATTGGGGGTATCACAATAGGATCCGAGTCAGTGACCCGTACATTACTAATTTCGCCGTCGGTAAGCTTCGCTTGCTGCTGACACACCAGGGCCCGGATCTCTCTTTGGATTACTCCTCTCTGCCTTGGTCGGGCAATCTCAGCGAGCTGTTGGAGTAAGAACACAACTTCTCCCAAACAATTACCGATAATGTTAGTACCCAAAATTATATTTAAAACCGTTCTCCTCATTTACAGTCTTTACTACCAGAAGCCCTTGGTCTTTCAACTCCTCTCTGCCCACCTTTACATCTACACATTTTGTTCCGAGTACTTCTACAGGAAGACCATTAGAAGCATACACAGTAAAGTCAAGGCTCGGAGGTTTAAGACTGTCCATTGACCAGTACTTGGTATATAGAGCATCAGGTATTAGGGTCACCTGGGACCCAGTGTCTAACAATGCTGGAACAGCAATACCATCTAGAATAATGGACAGGTAGGGTCGCCCGCCCACATACCTGCGGTTCCAGTCTAGGGGGCCTGACGGGTATTCTCCTGGGTGTTGGCCCTTGGACCCAGGTTCTGCCCGTTTAAAGGACACTGTGGAGACAGATGACCTTTCCGGTTGCAGCGATAGCAGATGATCTCTCGACGAGGAGGGTGTTGATCAGAGGTTGCTCCTGGGGGTGGCGTTGTCCTCCTCCGGGGGGGCGACGTCTTCTTTCTTCTCCGGTGCATCCACGGAACGTCCTCTGGGCAGTCAGCTAACAAGATCTTCCCTTCCTCCTCTTTCCGCAGCTGTAGGGCACTCATCACAGCGGCCAGATTTTTAGTCAGCTGGCGCACCTCTGAGCGCAGACAGTCCAATTCACTAGGAGGTGTCATCTGCGCTTTGGCTTCGGCCACTAACGGGGAGCAGGGGGTTACTGCCGGTTCCAGAGTGACTTCACCCTGATGATGTTGGGTGGCCACCTCAGGTTTGCCCAGGGGCCGCAGCCCTTTTATTGCCATGTCCTTTAGGGCATCAAAGGTAGCATCCGGATGATCTAAGGACCACCAATTTACAGTTCTGCGTTCCTCTGGGGATCTCAATCCCTGTATAAATTGTTCTTTCAGCATTCTATTCTCGTCGATAGCATTTAAATTGTTAATTTGCTTGAGGGCTCTCAGGGCTCCCTGTAGTCGGCAAGCGTAGTCCCGGATGCTGTCACCTGGCTGTTGTGAACAGTGATAGAAGGCCATCCGGAGATCCGTTTCTGTGCGGTCTTCAAATATGGCATGCAGCTTAAGGAAGATCGCAGGTACCGACTCCTGATCAACGGTATCCCAAGTCTCCACTTCCCTCTCAGCAGCGCCAGTTAGCTGCCCTATTAGCATAGCAGCTTTTTGTCTTTCAGGCATGGAGTACATTTCTAGGATGCTGCATAACTTCCACTTGAAGCCTGCTAATGTGCCTGGCCCACCGCTGTATTGGGGAAGCCATTTCGCCCCAGGCATATATGGGAGCGTTAGTGGCATGATCGGGATTACCGGACTGGGTGCAGGGCCTGCGCCCCCATCTTGCGCTACCATACCAGACGGTGCGGGATTGGGGCCTCCGGCTGGGGCCGCACTGTCAGCCGGTTGTTGTGACATCTTAGCGCCCCCTTGGTTAAACGGAGCCTACCGGTTTCAGACGCTGCTATTACACAGGCACCGCAGTGAGAACAGGACCTTCGTCGCAGGCGCTCTGATGTCAGAGCGTTCACTTCCTGTTGCAGGACCTGCCGCTGAGTCAGAGCCGGGGGCGTGTCCAAGACTTTGCGCGCTCTTTCAGGTACGCCCACCTTCTTCTCCAGCGCCTTAGGGCGCGAATCTGGCGGCAAATATGGCGGTATTTGGCGCCAAACAATAGCAACAGTCTTTTTCACCAAAACACTCCACAGGCACACAGGGCTCGCAATGCTGCAAGTTTCGTATCCTGTTCGTGACGCCAAAGTTTTGTGTCGACCCGCCACCACAATTGTGGGTTACCAGGGCAATGGGGTACTCAGAGCCGAGCCCGTAGAAGTCTATGGGGATTGTCACAGGTAGCTGTGGCTCGGTCTGTGGCCCTGGCGGTCTGGCGTATGTTGGGGGAATATTTACAGGGGATAGGTTTATATACAGTTCGTGACGCCACCTGTAGTATTCTGGTAATTTGTACCAGCGCTGCTATAGATCTCTGAGGGGATGGTGAGGCAGCTAGATGTCGGGTCCCCTACAGGTGGGACTCTTCCCTCAGGTCGGTAGTTGGGTAGGGATTGTGCGGGCATGCAAATCAATAACTCAGTCTCACACGGTCAGCGTCTTTCCATACCTTTACTTGCAAGATGGTAAGGCAGGTCCCAGGGAGGCTGATGGGGTTGATGGAGGATGAGCTTTGAGGCAACAGCTAAGCAAGTTAGGGGCCTCCTTTACTGTCCAATAACGATGAGTACAACCAGCTTGCAGCGTAGTTCCCTCTTTAATTTCAGCTATTCCAGAGCTGTTCTGCCCAGTCAGATTTGTGGTGAAGTCTTCCAATTGATGAAACTAGGTTCCTGCTTTTGTCTGCGCTTGACTCAAAGTCCCTATTCCACCTGACTCCAGTTACGTACTGACTATATGGGGCTGTTTGCCGCGACCTAGGGTCCGGTAAATCCCTGGTTTTCTTACCACTATGCTTGAAGCTAATAGTGATCCTTCGGTCCCCAGTGACCGGTTGCAATGTGCAGGACTTTTCCAAGCCAAAAGCACTTTTCCAATAATCTTCCTTCCACTTTGCCCTTCGATTTGCTCGACTCTTAATAGATAGTTCAGTCTTTCTTCCAGTGGGGCACAGCTCTGACTAGGCTAAGGTGAATTAGACCACCTGTACCAGCCTCCACTTTCTGAACTGCTGACAGGCTCAAACTGGACACGTCTACTCTGTCCAAGGACAGGAAACTGACTGACTAAAAATCACTCCCTTCCACACCCCTGCTGGGTGTGTCAGAAGTGTACATGATGTCATGAAGAGACCTTAACTGTTACCTCTCCACTCATCCTCCTGGTATTGTGTACCAGGGCTACACAATCACGTGTATGACCGTTCTGTAAAACTGCTCCCTGGGGCCAAGTTACCTAAATCTAGGTTGTATAACCTATCTGGTCCTGAGAGGCAGGCCATGAAGGATTATATTTCAGAGAGCTTGGCTAAGGGGCATATTAGACCTTCATCTTCCCCGGTGGCCGCGGGGTTCTTCTTTGTGAAGAAGAAAGATGGAGGCCTACGCCCTTGCCTGGATTTCCGTGAACTTAATCGGATTACGGTCCGAGATCCGTATCCGCTCCCACTTATTCCCGATCTCTTCAATCAGATCGTGGGCGCTAAATGGTTCTCTAAGTTGGATCTCAGGGGGGCGTACAATCTGATTAGGATGAAGGAGGGGGATGAGTGGAAGACGGCGTTTAACACTCCGGAGGGGCATTATGAGACCTTGTCATGCCATTTGGTCTGACTAATGCTCCGGCGGTGTTCCAACACTTTGTTAATGACATTTTTCGCCGCCTGGTGGGACAGTTTGTTGTCATATATCTGGATGATATCTTAATTTACTCGCCAGATCTTGTGTCTCATCAGGAGCATGTTAGGCAGGTGTTTCAGATCTTGCGGGATAATAAACTGTACGCCAAATGGGAAAAGTGTGTGTTCGCCGTACAGGAACTCCAGTTTTTAGGCTTCCTGGTGTCAGCATCCGGTTTTCGTATGGACCCTGGGAAAGTGCGGGCAGTTCTTGAGTGGGATCTGCCAGAGAATCTTAAGGCACTACAACGTTTCCTGGGGTTTGCTAATTATTACCGAAAATTCATTCGTAATTTCTCGTCCATGGTTAAACCTCTCACAGACATGACAAAAAAAGGGACGGATTTTTCTAGGTGGTCTGACAAGGCTTATCAAGCATTCTCCTTGAAAAAATGTTTTGCCTCGGCACCCATACTCATTCAACCTGATGCGTCACAGCCGTTCATTGTGGAGGTAGACACTTCTGAGGTAGGGGTGGGAGCAGTATTATCACAAGGTTCGTCCCCTGGTAAGTGGCATCCGTGCGCTTTTTTTTCTAAAAAGTTGTTGTCCGCTGAGAGGAATTACGATGCCGGCAATAGGGAACTCTTGGCCATTAAGTTAGCTTTTGAGGAGTGGCGCCATTTTTTGGAGGGGGCAGTCCATCCGGTCACCGTCATCACCGATCACAAGAACCTGCTATATCTTGAGTCCGCAAAACGTCTGAATCCCAGACAAGCTAGGTGGTCGTTGTTTTTTACCAGGTTTAATTTTGTCGTCACATATCGTCCGGGGTCAAAAAATGTAAAGGCGGATGCCTTATCTCGTAGTTTCCCTGGGGCCGGGAATGACCCGGTTCCTATCCTTCAGGAGGGGGTGGTGGTGTCGGCAGTATGCTCTGAGCTTGAGGAGGAGGTATTGGAGGCTCAGGGGGACGCTCCTGTTGGACCTCCAGGGAGACTGTTTGTTCCAGATCAGTTGCGACAAAAGGTGATCGAGGCACACCATAACTCAGCTTTGGCAGGACACCCAGGGAGTAAAGCAACTGTGGATCTCCTCTCGCGTCGGTTTTGGTGGCCTAACTTACATAGGGAGGTGGTAACTTTTGTTGCGTCCTGTGAGGTTTGTGCGCGCTCTAAGACCCAACATACCCGTCCGTCTGGAGCCCTCTTACCTTTGAAGATCCCGGAGCGTCCTTGGACTCATCTGTCTATGGAATTTATTACGGACCTCCCGCAGTCTTCGGGTAAAACGGTCATACTCGTTGTAGTGGACAGGTTCAGCAAGATGGCACATTTTATCGCTCTTCCTGCTCTTCCTAATGCTAAAACTCTTGCGCAGGTGTTCATTGGGGAGATTGTGAGGCTTCCCGGGGTACCCTCCGATGTGGTGTCGGATCGGGGGTCTCAGTTTGTGTCCAAATTCTGGAAGGCATTTTGTACACGGCGGGGGATGCATTTATCGTTTTCATCGGCTTTTCATCCGCAGACCAATGGTCAGACGGAACGTCTGAACCAGAGCTTGGAGACATATCTCCGGTGTTTTGTGTCAGAGAACCAGGAGGACTGGGCTTCTTTCTTGCCTCTGGCAGAGTTTGCTCTTAATAATAGGCGGAGCGAGTCCACTGGTAAGTCCCCGTTTTTTGGGGCATATGGTTTTCACCCCCAGTTTTGTACTTTCAGTAGGGGGGGCTCTTCGGGGGTTCCTGAGGAGGAACGATTTTCGTCATCACTCGCTTCAGTGTGGAGAGGGGTGCTGAATAATCTGAGTACTATGGGGAACCGATACAAACGTATGGCTGATAGGAGGAGAGTGTCTGGTCCGGACCTAAGTGTGAACGATCGGGTATGGTTGTCTACCAAGAATATAAAACTTAAGGTAGATGAAAAAATTGCATGTTTTGCTAAATTTCGCAAAGATTGCTCAAAATTTTTTTTTAGGCTCACATAAAATCACTCTAGGATCACTCCAAAATTGCGCTACAGGAGTACGTTTGCAACAAAGGATGTATTAGAGAGCATCTGGAGACCCCAAACCCTGCTCACAGTGATGAACTAAAATACAAGACAATTGAACACATATAAAATAGACTTTAAAAAAGGTGCAAATGGATAGATGAAGTTTGGTGCAAATACGAAAGGCGCAAAACATCAAAAACTCAACAGAAAAAGAGGCAGAAATGCAATAAGTGTCCTAAAACACGGTATTGATCTTGTATTGTATGTCACTGCCCTCTTCTGGTCATGGGGTTGATAGCAGATAATGTAAAAACCTCTTTTAACCCCTTAAAGAGAACATCAGTAAAAATGTCCCTAGGACACCAGAGGTAGCGCGAGATAGGCCAGGGTAAATAATTTCCAACAGTTCCTATATTATCACTCTTTGGTGCTTCGTTTCCCCAAAATAGTTTTTTAACTCATATGCAAATTTAGCTCCAAAGATTTTTGTTTATCCGGCGTTGAGCTAATATTTTTATTCATTCCATTTTAAGGTATATAAAACATTTGGACCACTTTTTATTACATTTTGAAGGAATTATAGTGACCAAATAATTACTGGGTTTCATTTTTTTCCCGCAATCTTTTTATGGGATGAGTAATTTTATATTTTATTAGTTTTTGCAATTTCAAACTCAGCAATAGCAAATATTTTATAAAAATGTTTTTGTTTATTTTCATTTGAAGAAAAAGGGAGGTGATTGAAACTTTTATATAGTCTGGTAGATCGTCTCACTCAGCGCCGGTGTGTAGCCCTGGTATTTAAGGTACACCATACCAGGAGGATGAGTGGAGAGGTAACGGTTAAGGGCTCTACATGACATCACATACACTTAGACACACCCACAGGGAGTGTTGAGATTCAGTTAGGGATTCAGCAGTCTAGCCCGGACCTGTGAGGAGGAAGGAGCCGAGACTAGTTCGGGTGGCTCAGGACTGAGTCATCCCACCTGTGTGCAGTTCAGTAAGTGGAGGCCAGTAAAGGTGAGCCAGATCACCTCAGCCTGGTCAGAGCTGTGCCCCACTGGCAGACGGACTGAGACAGCTATTGAGAGTGTGAGCAAGTCGAAGGGCACAGTGGAAGGAATTGAGAAGTGCTTTAGGATTGGAGAAGTCCTGCACCTTGTCACCGGTCACTGGGGACCGACGTGTCACTATAGCTCCAGGCATAGTGATAAAAGAACCAGAGGCTTACTGGACCTTAGGTGGCAGCAAGTAGCCTTGGAGTGTCAGTACGTAACAGAGGTCAGTTGGAATAGGAACTTTGAGCCTGATCAGCAAAAGAAAGAACCTAGTTCCATCATTGGAAGGCTTCGACCACAAAACTGACCGGGCAGTACAGCGTTGAAATAGCTGGAGTTTATAGAGGGAACTACGCTTTATGCTGGTTGGACTCATCACCATTTTGAAAGTAAAGGAGGCCCCTAACTTGCTCAGCCGTTGCCTCAAAACTCATCCTCCATCAACCCCATCAGCCTCCCTGGGACCTGCCTGAACAACTTGAAGTAAAAGGTATGGAAAGACGCTGATGTGTGAGACTGTGTTATTCAATTGCACCCCTGCACAACCCTATCATAATTATCGACCTGAGGGAAGAGTCCCACCTGTAGGGGACCTGACATCTAGCTGCCTCACCATCCCCTCAGAGATCTACAGCAGCGCTGGTCTTAGTGATCAGGAAACTACAGGTGGCGTCACGAACTGTATATAAATCTATCCCCTGTAAATATACCCCCCAACATACGCCTGACCGCCAGGGCCACAGACCGAGTCACCGCTACCTGTGACAACCCCATAGACTTCCATGGGCTCGGCTCTGAGTACCCCATTGCCCTGGTAACCCACAATTGTGGTGCGTGGTCACGACAAACTTGGCGTCACGAACAGGATCGCGAAACTCGCAAAATTGCGAGCCCTGTGTGCCTGTGGAATCGTTTTTGTGAAAAAGGACTGTCTGTGCTTTTGGCGCCAAATACCGCCATATTTGTCGCTATATTCGCGCCCTGAGGCGCTGGAGAAGAAGGTGGGCGTACCTGAAAGAGCGCGCAGAGTCTTGGACACGCCCCCGGTTCTGACTCATCGGCAGGTCCTGCGACAGGAAGTGAACGCTCTGACATCAGAGCGCCTGCGACGAAGGTCCTGTTCCCACTGCTGTGCCTGTGAAATAGCAGCGTCTGAAACCGGTAGGCTCCGTTTAACCAAGGGGGCGCTAAGATGTCACAGCAACCAGCCGACAGTGCAGCCCCAGCCGGAGGCCCCAATCCCGCACCGCCTGGCATTGTAGCGCCAGATGAGGGCGCAGGTCCAGCACCCAGTCCGGTAGTCCCGATCATGCCACTAACGCTCCCCTATATGCCAGGGGCGGAATGGCTTCCCCAGTACAGCGGTGAGCCAGGCACATTAGCAGGCTTCAAGCGGAAGTTATACAGCATCCTAGAAATGTACTCCATGCCGGAGAGGCAAAAAGCTGCTGTGCTGGTAGGGCAGCTAACTGGCGCTGCTGAGAGGGAAGTGGAGACTTGGGATACCGTTGATCAGGAGTCGGTACCTGCGATCTTCCTTAAGCTGCATGCCATATTTGAGGACCGCACAGAAACGGATCTCCGGATGGCCTTCTATCACTGTTCACAACAGCCAGGTGACAGCATCAGGGACTACGCTTGCCGACTACAGGGAGCCCTGAGAGCCCTCAAGCAAATTAACAATTTAAATGCTATCGACGAGAATAAGATGCTGAAAGAGCAATTTATACAGGGATTGAGATCCCAAGAGGAACGCAGAACTGTAAACTGGTGGTCCTTAGACCATCCGGATGCTACCTTTGATGCCCTAAAGGACATGGCAATAAAAGGGCTGCGGCCCCTGGGCAAACCCGAGGTGGCAACCCAACATCATCAGGCTGAAGTCACTCTGGAACCGGCAGTAACCCCCTTTTCCCCGCTAGTGGCTGAAGCCAAAGCGCAGGTGACACCTCCCAGTGAATTGGATTGTCTGCGCTCAGAGGTGCGCCAGCTGACTAAAAATCTGGCTGCTGTGATGAGTGCCCTGCAACTGCGGAAAGAGGAAGAAGGGAAAATCTTGTTAGCTGACTGCCCAGAAGACGTCCCGTGGATGCACCGGAGAAGAAAGAAGACGTCGCCCCCCCGGAGGAGGACAACGCCACCCTCAGGAGCGACCTCTGATCAACACCCTCCTCGTCGAGAGATCACCTGTTACCGTTGCAACCGGAAAGGTCATATGTCTCCACAGTGTCCTTTAAACGGGCAGAACCTGGGTCCAAGGGCCAACACCCAGGAGAATACCCGTCAGGCCCCCTAGACTGGAACCGCAGGTATGTGGGCGGACGACCCTACCTGTCTATCATTCTAGATGGTATTGCTGTTCCGGCATTGTTAGACACTGGGTCCCAGGTGACCCTAATACCTGATGCCCTATATACTAAGTACTGGTCGATGGACAGTCTTAAACCCCCGAGCCCTGACTTTACCGTGTATGCTTCTAATGGTCTTCCTGTAGAAGTACTCGGGACAAAATGTGTAGATGTGAAGGTGGGCAGAGAGGAGTTGAAAGACCAGGGGCTTCTGGTAGTAAAGACTGTAAATGAGGAGAACGGGTTAAATATAATTTTGGGTACTAACATTATCGGTAATTGTTTGGGAGAAGTTGTGTTCTTACTCCAACAGCTCGCTGAGATTGCCCGACCAAGGCAGAAAGGAGTAATCCAAAGAGAGATCCGGGCCCTGGTGTGTCAGCAGCAAGCGAAGCTTACAGACGGCGAAATTGGTAATGTACGGGTCACTGACTCGAATCCTATTGTGATACCCCCAATGAGTGAAATGATCATTTGGTGCAGGGCAGCCATAGGTCTGAGAGGACAGAATTACCAAGCTGTAGTAGAACCCCACCATTCAGAACATAGACCTACACTTATGACTGCTAGGGGAGTAGTGGAAGTGGTGAATGGAAGAGTACCGGTACGGCTTCTCAATTGGGGAGATGATGAGGTGAACTTACCCGTTATGCAACCATTGCTAAATTACATGCTGTTGACAATAATTCTATTCTCCCGGCTGAGTCTTTAGACTCCTCCCAGATAGCGGAGGACAATGACCCGGCAACCCAGGTGGCGGAATGGTGTCAGCAACTCCATGTTGGGACGGACACCACTCCCGCTCACCAGAAGCAAGGGGTATTACGGTGGTGCAAGAGTACGCCCAAGTGTTTAGTAAGAATCCACTTGATTTTGGGACAATTAAGGGAGTACAACATCATATCCCTACAGGCAGTCATCCTCCCATCAAAGAGCGATATAGGCCCATACCTCCAGCCCATTATCAGAAGGCTAAAGAAATGTTGCATGATATGAAGAAAGCTGGGGTGATAAGGGATAGTTGTAGCCCCTGGGCAGCCCCTCTAGTTCTGGTAAAAAAGAAAGATGGTAGTATGAGAATGTGTGTGGATTACAGGCAGGTGAACCGCATAACACACAAGGATGCATACCCGTTACCACGTATAGAGGGAATCATTAGCTGCTCTGAAAACGGCTAACTACTTTTCTACCCTCGATCTGACTAGTGGTTACTGGCAAGTGGCTGTGGCTGAGGAGGATCGTGAGAAAACGGCTTTCACCACCCCAATGGGGCTCTGTGAGTTCGACAGAATGCCGTTTGGGCTCAGCAGTGCCCCAGGAACATTTCAGAGAGTGATGGAGAACTGCCTGGGACATCTCAATTTTGAAACCGTGCTGCTATACCTAGACGACGTTATCGTGTATTCCAAGACATATGAGGACCATCTGAAGCACCTGGCAGAAGTATTTGAGTCCCTGTCCAGGTACGGGATGAAGTTGAAACCCTCAAAATGCCATCTACTCAAACAGAAGGTACAATACTTGGGACACATCGTCAGTTCGGAAGGAGTAGCGCCGGACCCAGAGAAAGTCACCGCCATTCAGAAGTGGCCGGAGCCGAAGAACCTTAAGGAAGTGCGACAGTTCCTGGGACTAACGGGTTACTACAGAAGGTTCGTGAAAGATTACACGAAGAAGGCAGCCCCTCTACAGGACCTCCTAGTAGGACAATCCCTAAAGAGCAGAAACCCTCCCTTTAATTGGGTAAGGAACAGGCTGAAGCATTTCAAAAGATGAAAGAGATCCTTACAGGTGATGAGATCTTGACGTATCCTGATTACAGTCAACCGTTCTTGCTGTACACCGATGCAAGTAATGAAGGTTTAGGAGCAGTTCTCAGTCAGAAGCAGAATGGACAAGAAAAAGTCATCGCTTATGCCAGCAGAAAACTCAGGCCAACGGAGAGAAATCCGGAAAATTATAGCAGCTTCAAGCTGGAGTTTCTGGCGCTGGTCTGGGCCATTACTGAAAGATTTAAGCACTATCTGGCCTCCAACAAGTTCACGGCGTACACAGACAACAACCCGTTAACGCACCTGGAAACCGCCAAGCTGGGCGCAATGGAGCAGCGTTGGATGGCTCGGTTGTCCAATTACCAGTTTACTATCAAGTACCGGGCAGGCCGAAAGAATGCTAATGCCGACGCATTGTCCCGAATGCCGCATGACTCTGACACGGAAGAAGAATCGGACGACTTGGAAAAATTGAGCTACCTGCGTTCCATCGAAATGGGGTAGTCCAGGAGCATCGAGTCTACAGAAAGCAGTATGGTGCAACATTAAATCCTTTACCCTATCACAGCTGGAAAGAGACTCAGGACAGTGATCCAGTGGTCAGCTGTATCAAGGAGTTGTTAAGACAGGAAGGTTCCTCCTTGGAAAAGGATGCACCTATGTCAGCAAAGCTCCTGTGGAACGAGAGAAGCCGGTTGTTCCTATACCGTGAGAAGTTGTGCAGGAGATACGTCAACCCCAGGACCCACGAGATGGTCTGGCAGATAGTGGTCCCCAAGGCAGACGTCCCAATGGTGTTGGAAGCATACCACGATCAAGCAGGACACTTTGGCTGGAGAAAGCTGGAGACCCTGTTGAGGTGCCGGTTCTACTGGTAGGGATGCGCAGCTCCATCGAGAGGTGGTGTCGGAACTGTGGACCCTGTGGTCTTAGAAGAAAGGACTACGGTAGTCAAAAGGCACCCCTGCAATCTATCCGGACGACTCGTCCCCTGGAGATTGTGGCTCTGGACCACGTCAAATTGTCGCCAAGTAGATCTGGATACTCCTACGCCTTGACCATGGTGGACCATTACTCCAGATTTCTGGTGGTTCCAGTTAAGGACCAGACCGCAGTGACGGCAGCGAAAACCTTTCAAGCAAGCTTCTGCAGACCGCATGGGTATCCGGAGCAGGTATTAACTGATCAAGGACCTGCTTTCGAGGCTGACCTATTCAAGGAATTCTGTCACATGTATGGGTGCAAGAAAATTAGAACAACACCATACTATCCTCAAACCAACGGTCTTTGCGAGAAAATAAATCATATTGTCCTTGATTTGTTGAAATCCATACCGTTGGAAGACAGGAATCGATGGCCGGACTTACTTCCTGATTTGGTTGACTTGTATAACCATATACCTGTAAGTTCCACTAACTGCACTCCAGCCTATCTTATGAGAGCAAGGCCCGGAAAACTACCAATGGATCTAGAACTTGGAGTGGTAGAACCGGAGGCAGACGACGCCGTTGAAAACTGGGACGTCAATCGGCAAGAGCAATACAGAAGAGTGCAAGTCTGCGTAGAAGAAAGTCTCAACAAGGCACGGGAAAAACAGGAAGATATTTACAACAGGAATGCTCCTGCCAAGCCTTTGATGCCTGGAGAAGTGGTATTGAAAAGGAAAAGGAAAATGCACAAATTGGATAACCAGTGGGAACAAGAACCTTACGTTGTACAAGATTCTAAATATGACAATAGAAAAGTTTGTATCATCAGTAAGGACGGAGGAAGAACAACATCCACTGTGTCCAGAGACCATTTGAAATTGTGTCCAGAACCCTTAAAGCTTTGTGAAAAGAACCCTGTCATCAATCAAGAAGAAAGAAAAGAAGAGGTCATACACACGGATCTGGGAGATTTCCCTGCTGATTGGCCGAGACTGGGAGATGCTGTAATAATTCCGGTGTTGCAGTTTTATCAGCCACAAGAGGAAGTTCTACCTCCAGCTGTGCCCGTGGTGCCAGTTGAGTCAGTTCAAGAGTTACCAATTCCAGCAACACCTCAACCTACAGAATCTCAAGAAGGACCATCAGAAGCAGCGCCCCATGCTATGGGATCCCCTGGTGAAGCTGACTCACACCGCCCAGCCATCAGTACGCTTGCCAGATCCATAGAAAGATTTAGGCAGTTCTATAGTTTGCCGTTACGCAGTGCAGACAGATCACAACTTAATATACCTGAAGCTACTCCACGTAGATCAGAGCGAACCACAAAAGGGAAGATACCCATTCGATACCAGCAGTAATTATAACAAACTAATGTGAATATTGTAAAATGTGTATATATATATGTGTCTTTTCCTTATTGTGTCGTATAATGGACTCTGAGGCTGAGGACTGAGCCAGCCCAAGAACTGATCTTGTATATAGTTGCACTTGTGCATTATCTTGGTTTTACATGAAACCACCTTAACTACCTCTGAATACGAAAACCCGTGTGGTGTGGCACTGAGTGAGGTCTGCATTCAGATGTCCTGCAGCCCACCCAGGACCCACGTTGAAGGTTTTGTGCGGGTCCTTCACAAGAATACTGTGTATTTATTGAATGTTTTGATGCCTTAATACTTTTTGTATTTTTTTTATATTTAATGTTTTAATGCAACGTTCAAGAAATCCTTACCTCCCGGATGGGACGAGTTAATGTTCATTGTTGATGCATAACCAAAATGTCTTTTGTATTTCACAGCCCGGGAGTGCTGTCTTTTACCATGGGGAATGTGTAGCCCTGGTATTTAAGGTACACCATACCAGAGGATGAGTGGAGAGGTAACGGTTAAGGGCTCTACATGACATCACATACACTTAGACACACCCACAGGGAGTGTTGAGATTCAGTTAGGGATTCAGCAGTCTAGCCCGGACCTGTGAGGAGGAAGGAGCCGAGACTAGTTCGGGTGGCTCAGGACTGAGTCATCCCACCTGTGTGCAGTTCAGTAAGTGGAGGCCAGTAAAGGTGAGCCAGATCACCTCAGCCTGGTCAGAGCTGTGCCCCACTGGCAGACGGACTGAGACAGCTATTGAGAGTGTGAGCAAGTCGAAGGGCACAGTGGAAGGAATTGAGAAGTGCTTTAGGATTGGAGAAGTCCTGCACCTTGTCACCGGTCACTGGGGACCGACGTGTCACTATAGCTCCAGGCATAGTGATAAAAGAACCAGAGGCTTACTGGACCTTAGGTGGCAGCAAGTAGCCTTGGAGTGTCAGTACGTAACAGAGGTCAGTTGGAATAGGAACTTTGAGCCTGATCAGCAAAAGAAAGAACCTAGTTCCATCATTGGAAGGCTTCGACCACAAAACTGACCGGGCAGTACAGCGTTGAAATAGCTGGAGTTTATAGAGGGAACTACGCTTTATGCTGGTTGGACTCATCACCATTTTGAAAGTAAAGGAGGCCCCTAACTTGCTCAGCCGTTGCCTCAAAACTCATCCTCCATCAACCCCATCAGCCTCCCTGGGACCTGCCTGAACAACTTGAAGTAAAAGGTATGGAAAGACGCTGATGTGTGAGACTGTGTTATTCAATTGCACCCCTGCACAACCCTATCATAATTATCGACCTGAGGGAAGAGTCCCACCTGTAGGGGACCTGACATCTAGCTGCCTCACCATCCCCTCAGAGATCTACAGCAGCGCTGGTCTTAGTGATCAGGAAACTACAGGTGGCGTCACGAACTGTATATAAATCTATCCCCTGTAAATATACCCCCCAACATACGCCTGACCGCCAGGGCCACAGACCGAGTCACCGCTACCTGTGACAACCCCATAGACTTCCATGGGCTCGGCTCTGAGTACCCCATTGCCCTGGTAACCCACAATTGTGGTGCGTGGTCACGACACCGGCACCTGCGCAGAAGAAACAAGAAGCCAATGCTCATAGATGGGCGGAATATGGAAATTGCAGTGCACAGGCATGGGACAACCACTGGACGTCACAGGGTCCTGTGACGCTGATGGGAGGCGAGAGGCACACAAATGAAAACCGGAAGCCAAGTTTCCTTCCAGACACCGCATGCCCCGGAGCCTGGAAGAAAGCATTAACATAAAGGATTGAAAAAGGATTTCTGAAGAACTAGACCGCAGATATGAGGCTTACAGCTATACTATTTTAAGTATTCCAGTACCTGCATGCCCATATTAATAGCATGCAGGGGTGACCATCAGAACTTCATGCTCCACGGTCTGAGTACATCCCAGCAACTCTGAAAACAGAACTGGGTTTCGCTGGAGGAGTTTTCGGCAATGTTGTCTCTTGGCCTGTGCTAGTGTCTCTGCCACCTCGACATTGGCTCCAGGGTTAGAACACATGGAGCTTCTGTGTAGCCCTGGTATGTAAGGCACACATTATCCTGGAGTCTGCACAGAAAGGTAACAGTTAAAGCTCACATCATCCATTCACACTTTAGACACACCCTCAGGGTATATAAGCTTGTGACATGTGTGTAGCCCTGGTGTGAAGGCACACGCAGTACCCTGGAGGATGTGTGGAGAGATAGCAGTTCAATGCTCAATGAACATTCATTCCAACACGCACTTAGACACGCCCTTAGGGTATTTAGCCATTCGTCAGGGAGTGTTCATTGTCAGTCAGTGATTCAGAGTCTAGCCTGGACGTGGAGGGAGGAAGTAGTCCAGCCTGGGTCTGTGTGCAGTTCAGAAAGTGGAGGCCAGTAAAGGTGAGCCAGATCACCTCAGCCTGGTCAGAGCTGTGCCCCACTAGAAGACAGACTGAGACATTTATTGAGAAGGAAGAGGGAGTTGCAGATACTTCAGTCTCCTGTCCCAAGGACAGTGAAGGTTCAGAGACGTGCTCCTGCCTAGAGGATTACTGAGATTCTGTCAACAAGCTCAAGAAAGAAGTTAAGAAAGGGACTGACTTATATAACCTTTGGAAGTGAGGAATGCTTATGCTACAAGCGCGGACAAGGCGAAAGGCACAGTGGTAGGAATTCTGAGTGCTATAGGATTGGAGAAGTCCTGCACATTGTCACCGGTCACTGGGGACCGAAGCATCACTATAGCTTCACGCATAGTGGTAGAAAAACCAGAGGCTTACTGGACCTTAGGTAACAGAAAGCAGCCCTTGGAGTGTCGGTACGTAACTGGGGTCAGGGGAGTGAGAACCTTGAGCCTGATCAGCAAGAATAGGAACTCAGCTCTCTCATAGGAAGGCTCCAACCACAAAACTGACCGGGCAGTACAGCTTTGAAATAGCTGGAGTTTATAGAGGGAACTACGCTTTATGCTGGTTGGACTCATCATTGTGAAAGTAAAGGAGGCCCCTAACTTGTCCAGCTGCTACCTCAAAACACATTCTCCATTGGATCAGCCTCCCTGGGACCTGCCTTACCATCTAACAAGTAAAAGGTATGGAAAGACGCTGACGGTGTGAGACTGAGTTATTTAATTGCATGCCTGCACAACCCCACCATAACTATCGACCTGAGGGAAGAGTCCCACCTGTAGGGGACCCGACATCTAGCTGCCTCACCATCCCCTCAGAGCTCTACAGCAGCGCTGGTACAAATTACCAGAGACTACAGGTGGCGTCACGAACTGTATATATACCTATCCCCTGTAAATATTCCCCCCAACATACGCCTGACCGCCAGGGCCACAGACCGAGCCACCGCTACCTGTGACAACCCCATAGACTTCCATGGGCTCGGTTCTGGGTACCCCATTGCCCTGGTAACCCACAATTGTGGTGCGTGGTCGAGACATCTTGGCGTCACGAACAGGATACGAAACTCGCAAAATTGCGAGCCCTGTGTGCCTATGGAGTTGTTTTTGTGAAAAAGGACTGTTTGCACTTTTGGCGCCAAAGATCGCCATCTTTGTCGCCATATTCGCGCCCTCAGGCGCTGGAGAAGAAGGTGGGCGTGGATTCGTGGGCGTGTGCCCCCCTGTGGCGCGAAGAAAATGCCTGCCCTCTTAAAGTGCTATTACAAAATGCGATCCTGCCCTACAGCAAAGGAGGTCCGCCTCCTCTTCACCTTCCCTGCGAAGAGGAGGAGACGCAAACCCCGCCTCCACGGAAGAGACGGTTCTGGAACATCATGGAAGCAGGACGTGTGCAGCCGAGCAGGGAAGCGGTGGAAGGCAGGCCCCGCTCCCCAGCCAAGCTGCCACTGGAACCGGAACCATCGGTGGTCCTGCACCTGCAGCAAGCATTGCTGGAAATTAAAGAAGAGAATGCACGACTGAAAAAGATGGTCCAGCACCAACCTGGATTTGAAGAGATCGAGAGACGCCGGCGTACCCTGATGCAGCGGCGGCTGTGGGACGCGGTGATCTCTCCCTTCGATGACCCCTCACATCTGGAACTTCCAAAATTTCTGCTGCCCAAGGCTAAGGAGCAACCGGAGGCTGCCCCCGAAAGTACCGACCCTGATCCCACCGGTGAAGCGGTGGAGGCGAAGGAGGTTGAGGAGGTACCGCCAGTTCCGGAACGCCCGCCCGGCCAGGAGGCCGCAGCAGATGATCGATCCCCGATAGGGACACCGGAGGGGTCCTGTCCGTCCTTACCAGATGTTGACTGGGATGAGATGGCGCGCCTGGATGACGTCGCCTACACCGTCCAGTGGGAACGTGAGTGGCAGCGTCGCGAAGAGAAACAGCAACGCCGGCAGGAGGAAGAACAGGAGGCTCAGCGCAACCGACAGCGGCAGCATGCAGAGCTGATCGCGGACAAGGAAAGTGTCCGTAGAGAAAAAGGTACTCTGAGGGAACCGCGGCGGCAGGGGTGTGTGACAGAGTTCCAGCTCCGGAAGGGCTGGGGCTTCATCAGAGAACCGGGCCTCTACCCAGGGGTCTTTGTCAGCAGACGCGATGTAGAATCCCACCTACCGCAAGGCCATCCCGGGAGGGACCTAATTAATGGAGACATTGTCACCTATACACGACACTGGGGTATGAAGGGATGGTATGCCCTTAATGTCACAATCGTCCGTGACCCCGTCCCCGACGCAGGTAACGTCACCACTACTGCAGCGTCCCCATCTCCAGCTCAAACAGCACCAGGCCGTGCCCCAGCATCGCCCCCTGCAGGCTCCTCGCAAATGGAAGCAACATCTGCATACTCTTCATTATCTTGTCCTGCTGCATCGCAACCTGCGACCCAGACCACATCTCAATCAGCAGTTTACACGACGACGCGCACAGCGACTATTTCCGCATCACGAGAGCAAGTGGCCATTACAGTAACGCAAACAGCGTCTCATAAAGCGAAAGCACCCGTTGCGCCCCTAGTGGTTCGTACAAGAACTGTGGCAACCCAGACTCTGATAGCAGGTCACGACTTGTTAGTCATGGGATCTAGGGACCATCGCATTGTTCCAGCCCCCGGGATGGAAAGTGTAACCGAAGTTAACAAAGAAATGTGAAGAACGGTAGTACCCAGACAGGGTTTACCGCATCTGAGAAGATGTATATAAGTTTTTATAAAAGTGAAAATGGTTTACACTGTTGATATGAGTATATAATGTTTATATATATTGCCCAAAAATAGAATGCCCGGCTGGGTAAGGAGGTAAAGAGTTTTTGCACTTTATTGTGATGTATATATATATATGTGTCTTTGTCTTATAATGGACTGAGAGGCTGAGGACTGTGCCAGCCCAGAACTTATCCTGTAAATAGTTGCGCTTCGGTGCACAATATTGGTTTTACATAAAACCACCACAACTACCTCTGAATAATAAAACCCGTGTGGTGTGGCACTGAGTGAGGTCTGCATTCATATGTCCTGCAGCCCACCCAGGACCCACGTTGAAGGTTTGGTGCGGGTCCTTCACAAGAATATTGTCGTCTATGTATATGAACATGTCTATTTAATATTTTGTATTTTTCTATATTTAATGTTTTGTTTGCAACGTTCAAGAAATCCTTACCTCCGGATGGGACGAGTTAATGTTAATGTTTAATGCATAAACAAAAATTGTCTCTTTGTATTTCACAGCCCGGGAGTGCTGTCTTTTACCATGGGGGAATGTGTAGCCCTGGTGTGAAGGCACACGCAGTACCCTGGAGGATGTGTGGAGAGATAGCAGTTCAATGCTCAATGAACATTCATTCCAACACGCACTTAGACACGCCCTTAGGGTATTTAGCCATTCGTCAGGGAGTGTTCATTGTCAGTCAGTGATTCAGAGTCTAGCCTGGACGTGGAGGGAGGAAGTAGTCCAGCCTGGGTCTGTGTGCAGTTCAGAAAGTGGAGGTCAGTAAAGGTGAGCCAGATCACCTCAGCCTGGTCAGAGCTGTGCCCCACTAGAAGACAGACTGAGACATTTATTGAGAAGGAAGAGGGAGTTGCAGATACTTCAGTCTCCTGTCCCAAGGACAGTGAAGGTTCAGAGACGTGCTCCTGCCTAGAGGATTACTGAGATTCTGTCAACAAGCTCAAGAAAGAAGTTAAGAAAGGGACTGACTTATATAACTGTCAGTATTCCGGGTTTTCTAGGTAACTTTGTCAATGATTTTGCCCTTTGTTAAGATGGAGTTTGCTGTTTTCTGTGCCCTACTTCCTGTTCGTTTGTTTAAAACCCGGCTCAGGTGCTGGCTTCACTGCTGGAATATTCTGCTTCTGTTTCCCTGCAACCCAGCTGCTTGTTCCTCACAGATCGTTGTGTGTTTACCAGGGAAGTGCATAATCAGGTTATCTTCAGGTGTTTTCTCTGCCACAGCAGTTTCTACCCATGGCTCTGGACTTTCTCTGCATATGTAAGTTGCACAGACTGTGTTGTCACTAAACTGTTGACTTGGGAAATTAACCTTTGTTTCACTCCATCTGATAAGAACTGCGTTTCTGAACTGTTGCTGTTTAACCCTTTGTGCATTACCTCTGGTGAGAGCTGTTGGAACTATTACTGGAACCTTACTGACTTATGAACTTGTTGTTGGACTTCATTGAATTTAGCCACAACTGAGATTAACTTGTTCCTGGACCTCCCTGTGTTTTCTGCATACCTGGATCTGACTCTTCACACACCAGCAGTGTGTAAATCCAGCCACGTAACTTGTGCATCAGACTTACCTTGTGGTCACATTTGTGTGAGGACTTCGTCGTAAGAACTTTACCACCCTCGCTATAGAGGTTCAAGGACTTATATATCCGGATTCATATAACTGGACTTGTGTATATATATATATATGGACTCATTGCATGTCACTACGGGTTGTTTGAATATTGTTTTTGGGGGTTTTGCTGTTTCACAAATACATTATTTGCATTCAAAGAAACCCGTCTCTGATTGTTCATTGCCCCACGCTATCAGAATCCTCGAGTTCCTACAATAGTATTACAGGATATTCCAGCCTAAAAAAGAGGATTCTGCTGGGGCAATGACGGAGACACGGGCAGACAAACTGTTCACCATAGTTAACTCCTTGCAGCAGGAGGTGTCAGCTGCACTCAATCAAATTAGAGACTTGGAGTCTCGGGTTAACCACAATGCACAGGGGTTTGGTCAGGCTCTCCAAGATCTACGTTCTAGGTTAGGAGTCCTGGAGGCCTTACCTACTGAGCCTACCTCATCCACCAGTATGCCCAA
Source organism: Oophaga sylvatica (assembly GCA_033576555.1). Taxonomy (NCBI): domain Eukaryota; kingdom Metazoa; phylum Chordata; class Amphibia; order Anura; family Dendrobatidae; genus Oophaga; species Oophaga sylvatica. The sequence continues at coordinate 976,387,689 of JARQOD010000001.1, read as the reverse complement.
ATTGCCTCCATTCCGTTTTAATGGTGACCGAAGTCAATTCCGTGGGTTTGTTAATCAATGTATATTATTTTTTGATGTACATGCCTCTTACTACCGGTCTGATAGATCTAAGGTTCTATGTATTATTATGTTGTTGACATCACGTGCACTGGCTTGGGCAAATCCTATGGTTGAAAGTCATGATACCCGTCTAAATAATTTGGATAATTTTCTGGCAGCCATGGCGCAAATGTTCGACGATCCCAACCGCCGTGCTACCGCTGAATCTGCCTTGCTTTCCTTACGCCAGGGGAAACGGTCAGTCATAGAATATGTTACTGAATTTAAAAGGTTAGTGGTGGACACCCAGTGGGAAAACAATGCTTTGTTACCAATCTTTAGAAAAGGTTTGTCAAATGTAATCAAGGATGAGCTAGCTCGTTCAGAGTCTCCACAGGAGTTTGAATTGTTTATACAGCACTGTGTACGTATTGATACCCGTTTAACTGAACGCAGACAAGAAAAATGGGCCGCTGTAAATCGCATTACTAATTACTCTCTTCCGTCCAGGGAAACCACAGGCAAAAACCCGCGAGAGGCTGAGGAGGTGCCTATGCAGGTGGACTCACTGCAGAGACGTGAGAATAATGAACGCCGCGAACACCGTTTCCGTGAGCGCTTATGTTTCTATTGTGGTCAATCGGACCATTTCCTTATCAATTGTCCTAAATGTCCTAGGCGACCCAACAAGGTGTTGGCGGTAGTAGGAGATTATGATAACACAGACGCTGAGTCTGAAGTTTCAGAAACCAGTCTACATCTAGATGCGGTTTTTCCCCCAATACTAATGCCGACTTCCCCTAAAGATCACGGGGAGAAATATTCACATTGTTCTCTTCCTATACAGATTCAGTGGGAGGAACAGTGGATATCAAGTTCTGCCATGATAGACTCTGGAGCAGGTGGGAATTTCATGGATTCTTCTTTTGCAGAGAAACATGGTATAAAGACACAACTAAGAGCTTCACCAATCACTATGGAAACGGTGGATGGTTCCCCATTAGTTTCTGGACCAGTAGATCGGGAGACAGTGCCTCTGGAGTGTAAGATGGAACCAGACCATCAAGAAACACTTTCATTCATGTTAATATCTTCTCCTCATTTTCCTGTAATTTTAGGAATTCCCTGGTTACGGTCACAAAATCCAATCATCAATTGGGAAACCAAGGAGATAACCTTTCTCCCGAAGTGCAGTTCTACCATCAGTCCAACTGTAGCGGCTCCAGTTACCCAGAACTTGGAAGAGGTGATACAGGTACCTACTCTCCCTCTGATTTATCAGGAATTCTCAGACATTTGTGATAAAAGGAAGGCAGATCAACTTCCCCCACATAGGCCGTATGACTGCCCCATAGAATTGCTTCCTGGAGCAGCGATTCCTTTCGGCCATGTTTACCCGTTGGCGGCTCCGGAATTAAAATCTTTACGAGAGTATATAGATGAGAATTTAGCCAAGGGGTTTATCCGACCATCTTCTTCACCAGCGGGAGCTCCAATATTCTTTGTAAAGAAGAAGGATGGTACTCTAAGACCTTGCATTGACTACCGGGAGTTAAATAAGGTAACCATTCGTAACAGGTACCCGTTGCCCCTAATTCCAGAATTGTTGGAAAGAGTTCGCCAGGCCAAAGTATTTACCAAATTAGATCTTCGTGGGGCATATAATTTACTCCGTATACGGCCCGGAGACGAATGGAAGACAGCTTTTAGATGCCGGTATGGACATTTTGAATATTTGGTGATGCCATTCGGACTCTGTAACGCTCCTGCTGCTTTTCAACATCTAGCCAACGACATTTTCAGGGATTTATTGGACCAATATGTGGTAATTTACCTTGATGACATCTTAATCTTTTCTGACTCCTTACAGGAACATCAGGAACATGTCAAGACCGTACTTAGACGTTTGAGAGATAATCATTTGTACATCAAACTCGAAAGTGTGAGTTCCATTGTTCTGAAATTCAATTTTTGGGCTATGTTATCTCGCCTCAGGGATTGAATATGGAGTCCAGCAAGATCCAGGCAATCTTGGACTGGCCGGTACCAGGAAACATTAAGGAGGTACAACGATTCATTGGCTTTGCTAACTTTTATAGACGGTTTATCCGAAATTTTTCAGAAATTGTCCGTCCCATCACTTCCTCACCAAGAAGGGGAAGAAGTTTGAATGGTCTTCGCAAGCTCAGGAAGCCTTTGATCGCCTGAAGGGTTGTTTTACCACAGCTCCAATATTGATGCATCCGGATCCTGCACAGCCTTTTATTGTGGAGGTGGACGCGTCTGACTGTGCATTGGGAGCTATCCTCTCACAACGTAACCGGAGACAAAGGTTTGCTGCACCCGTGTGCCTTCTTCTCTCGTAGGTTATCTTCTGCAGAACTGAACTATGATGTGGCAGATAAGGAACTTTTGGCAATTATTTCTGCCTTTAAGGAATGGAGACACCATTTGCAGGGGGCAACTCAGCAGGTAGTAGTACTCACGGATCATCGCAATTTGGAATTCCTTAAGTCTGCCAGGTGTCTTTCTCCTCGACAAGCTAGGTGGAGTTTGTTCTTGAACCAGTTTAATTTTATTATTTCGTACCGCCCAGGTTCACGTAATGGGAAAGCTGACGCATTATCCCGAATCCATACCGTGGATTCCGTGCCTGGGACCCCGTCGAAGACCATCTTGTCGGAGGCCAATTTCGTTGGAGTGCTCCGGAACCGGGACTTGTGGCAGGAGATCAAGCTGGCCTATGACGGTGACGTATTTCTTGCAGCTCCACCTGACAATGTGAATCTTGTCCTTCGGAATGGTGTGTGGCTTAGAGATCGATGTATTTATGTCCCAGAGGCTGTAAGACTTCGAGTTCTCAGATTGGTCCACGACTCTAAATTGGCTGGTCATAGGGGGGTACAGAAGACGCAGGAATTGTTAACTCGTTTTTTTTGGTGGCCTACCTGCTTGAAGGATGTGAATGACTATGTCCGCTCTTGTGAAGTTTGTGCCCGGTACAAGGTTCCTCGTGTTTCACCTACTGGTCTTCTTAAACCGCTACCTGTACCGTCTCGCCCTTGGGGGTCTATTTCGATGGACTTTATTGTGGAGTTACCCACCTCTGGTGGTAAAAATACTATTTTGGTGGTAGTAGATCGTTTTAACGAAAGCTGCTCATTTCATTCCGTGCGCTGGTCTTCCCTCAGCTACAGAGACAGTAGATCTAGTTATCCAGAACATTTTCCGGCTGCATGGGGTACCAGATGACATCATTTCTGACCGGGGAATACAATTTACCTCTAGATTTTGGAAAGGATTTTGTTCTGCGCTCCACATTAATGTTTGCTTGTCTTCTGCATACCATCCTCAGACCAACGGGCAGACCGAACGGACAAATCAAACCTTGGAGCAATATCTACGCTGTTACGTCAGTCATTTGCAGGACGATTGGCTGAAGCTACTTCCTCTAGCGGAATTTTCGTACAACAACTCCCAAAGCAGTTCCACGAAGGTAACGCCTTTTTTTGCCAACCTGGGTTATCATCCAAATATTTTGCCTAGGTCTCCGGTTACGATTTCGGTACCAGCGGTTGAAGACAGAGAGTGACGGCGTTGCAACGTAATCTTGAAGTTTTGAAGGACCCCCTGACCACAGCACAGGAGCGTTACAAAAAGTCGGCCGATAGATTCCGGAAACCAGCACCTATGTATAAGGTAGGAGACTCAGTTTGGTTGTCCACCAAGAATCTAAAATTGGGTGTTCCTTCGCAGAAACTGGGACAGAAATTCATCGGTCCATTCAAGATCACGGGGATTGTGAGCTCTGTTGCCTGTCGGTTGAAGCTACCACGGACTTTAAAGGTACACCCAGTATTTCATGTTTCCTTATTAAAACCAGTCTCTCCTAACACATTTCAGGGACGTATCGTACCTCCCCCTCCACCAGTGTTGGTTGATGGCGAAGAACAATTCGTGGTACAGGAGATTGTTAATTCGAGACTTCATAGAAAACCGGCTTCAGTATCTAGTTAGATGGCAAGGTTACTCTCCTGAAGATGATTCTTGGGAACCAGTAAGTAACATCAATGCGCCTCTGAAGATTGCTCAGTTTCATCGGAGATACCCGGACAGGCCTGGTCCAGGACGTCCGGAGGCCGTCTTTAGGGGGGGGAGTAATGTCAGTATTCCGGGTTTTCTAGGTAACTTTGTCAATGATTTTGCCCTTTGTTAAGATGGAGTTTGCTGTTTTCTGTGCCCTACTTCCTGTTCGTTTGTTTAAAACCCGGCTCAGGTGCTGGCTTCACTGCTGGAATATTCTGCTTCTGTTTCCCTGCAACCCAGCTGCTTGTTCCTCACAGATCGTTGTGTGTTTACCAGGGAAGTGCATAATCAGGTTATCTTCAGGTGTTTCTCTGCCACAGCAGTTTCTACCCATGGCTCTGGACTTTCTCTGCATATGTAAGTTGCACAGACTGTGTTGTCACTAAACTGTTGACTTGGGAAATTAACCTTTGTTTCACTCCATCTGATAAGAACTGCGTTTCTGAACTGTTGCTGTTTAACCCTTTGTGCATTACCTCTGGTGAGAGCTGTTGGAACTATTACTGGAACCTTACTGACTTATGAACTTGTTGTTGGACTTCATTGAATTTAGCCACAACTGAGATTAACTTGTTCCTGGACCTCCCTGTGTTTTCTGCATACCTGGATCTGACTCTTCACACACCAGCAGTGTGTAAATCCAGCCACGTAACTTGTGCATCAGACTTACCTTGTGGTCACATTTGTGTGAGGACTTCGTCGTAAGAACTTTACCACCCTCGCTATAGAGGTTCAAGGAACTTATATATCCGGATTCATATAACTGGACTTGTGTATATATATATATGGACTCATTGCATGTCACTACGGGTTGTTTGAATATTGTTTTTGGGGGTTTTGCTGTTTCACAAATACATTATTTGCATTCAAAGAAACCGTCTCTGATTGTTCATTGCCCCACGCTATCAGAATCCTCGAGTTCCTACAATAGTATTACAATAACCTTTGGAAGTGAGGAATGCTTATGCTACAAGCGCGGACAAGGCGAAAGGCACAGTGGTAGGAATTCTGAGTGCTATAGGATTGGAGAAGTCCTGCACATTGTCACCGGTCACTGGGGACCGAAGCATCACTATAGCTTCACGCATAGTGGTAGAAAAACCAGAGGCTTACTGGACCTTAGGTAACAGAAAGCAGCCCTTGGAGTGTCGGTACGTAACTGGGGTCAGAGGGAGTGAGAACCTTGAGCCTGATCAGCAAGAATAGGAACTCAGCTCTCTCATAGGAAGGCTCCAACCACAAAACTGACCGGGCAGTACAGCTTTGAAATAGCGGGGAGTTTATAGAGGGAACTACGCTTTATGCTGGTTGGACTCATCATTGTGAAAGTAAAGGAGGCCCCTAACTTGTCCAGCTGCTACCTCAAAACACATTCTCCATTGGATCAGCCTCCTGGGACCTGCCTTACCATCTAACAAGTAAAAGGTATGGAAAGACGCTGACGGTGTGAGACTGAGTTATTTAATTGCATGCCTGCACAACCCCACCATAACTATCGACCTGAGGGAAGAGTCCCACCTGTAGGGGACCCGACATCTAGCTGCCTCACCATCCCCTCAGAGCTCTACAGCAGCGCTGGTACAAATTACCAGAGACTATGTGTAGCCCTGGTACACAATACCAAGAGGATGAGTGGAGAGGTAACGGTTAAGGGCTCTCCATGATATCACGTACACTTCGGACACACCCAGCAGGGGTGTGGAGGGGGTGCTGAGTAGTCTGAGTTCAGTTCAGTCAGTGACTCGAAAGAGTTAGGAAGTGCAGTCTTTGTGCAGTTCAGAAAGTGGAGTCCAGTAAAGGTGAGCCAGTTCACCTCAGCCTGGTCAGAGCTGTGCCCCACTAGAGGACGGACTGAGACATTTGTTGAGAGTCTGAGCAAAGCGAAGGGCATAGTGGAAGAGAACAGAAAAGTGCCATAGGTATAGAATACCTGCACATTGTTACCGGTCACTGGAGACCGAAGCATCACCATAGCTTCATGCATGGTGGTAGGAAACCCAGAGGCTTACCGGACCTTAGGTAACGGAAAGCAGCCCCTGAAGAGTCAGTACGTAACTGGGGTCAGGGAGAGTGAGAACTTGAGTCAGTGCACGACAGGAATTGGAACTCAGCTCTCTCAGAAGAAGGCTCCAACCACAAACTGACCGGGCAGCACAGCTTTGGAATAGCTGGAGTTATAGAGGGAACTACGCTTTACGCTGGTTGGACTCTTCATCATTGGAAAGTAAAGGAGGCCCTAACTTGCTTAGCCGTTGCCTCAAAGCTCATCCTCCATCAACCCATCAGCCTCCCTGGACCTGCTGAACAACTTGAAGTAAAGGTAAGGAAAGACGCTGATGTGTGAGACTGTGTTATTTGATTGCATTCCTGCACTACCCCATCATAACCATCGACCTGAGGGAAGAGTCCCACTGTAGGGGACCCGACATCTAGCTGCCTCACCATCCCCTCAGAGATCTACAGCAGCGCTGGTACAAATTACCAGAGACTACAGGTGGCGTCACGAACTGTATATATATATCCCCTGTAAATATACCCCCCAACATACGCCTGACCGCCAGGGCCACAGACCGAGCCACCGCTACCTGTGACAATCCCATAGACTTCTACGGGCTCGGCTCTGAGTACCCCATTGCCCTGGTAACCCACAATTGTGGTGGCGGGTCGACACAAAAATTTTGGCGTCACGAACAGGATACGAAACTTGCAGCATTGCGAGCCTGTGTGCCTGTGGAGTGTTTTGGCGAAAAAGACTGTTGCTGTTGTTTGGCGCAAAATACCGCCATATTTGCGCCAGATTCGCGCCCTAAGGCGCTGGAGAAGAAGGTGGGCGTACCTGAAAGAGCGCGCAGAGTCTTGGACACGCCCCTGGCTCTGACTCATCGGCAGGTCCTGCAACAGGAAGTGAACGCTCTGACATCAGAGCGCCTGCGACGAAGGTCCTGTTCCCACTGCGGTGCCTGTGAAGTAGCAGCATCTGAAACGGTAGGCTCCGTTTAACCAAGGGGGCGCTAAGATGTCACAACAAACCGGCTGACAGTGCGGCCCCAGCCGGAGTCCCCAATCCCGCACCGTCTGGTATTGTAGCGCCAGATGGGGGCGCAGGCCCTGCACCAGTCCGGTAGTCCCGATCATGCCACTAACGCTCCCATATATGCCTGGGGCGAAATGGCTTCCCCAGTACAGCGGTGAGCCAGGCACATTAGCAGGCTTCAAGCGGAAGTTATGCAGCATCCTAGAAATGTACTCCATGCCTGAGAGACAAAAAGCTGCTGTGCTAATAGGGCAGCTAACTGGCGCTGCTGAGAGGGAAGTGGAGACTTGGATACGTTGATCAGGAGTCGGTACCTGCGATCTTCCTTAAGCTGCATGCCATATTTGAAGACCGCACAGAAACGGATCTCCGGATGGCCTTCTATCACTGTTCACAACAGCCAGGTGACAGCATCCGGGACTACGCTTGCCGACGACAAGGAGCCCTGAGAGCTCTTAAGCAGGTTAATAATTTAAATGCTATTGATGAGAATAAAATGCTGAAAGAACAATTTATACAGGGATTGAGATCCAAGAGGAACGCAGAACTGTAAACTGGTGGTCCTTAGATCATCCGGATGCTACCTTTGATGCCCTAAAAGACATGGCAATAAAAGGGCTGCGGCCCCTGGGCAAACTTGAGGTGGCAACCCAACATCATCAGGCTGAAGTCACTCTGGAACCGGCAGTAAACCCCTTTTCCCCGTTAGTGGCCGAAGCCAAAGCGCAGGTGACCCCTCCTAGTGAATTGGATTGTCTGCGCTCAGAGGTGCGCCAGCTGACTAAAAATCTGGCTGCTGTAATGAGTGCCCTGCAACTGCGGAAAGAGGAAGAAGGGAAGATCTTGTTAGCAGACTGCCCAGAAGACGTCCCGTGGATGCACCGGAGAAGAAAGAAGACGTCGCCCCCCCAGAGGAGGACAACGCACACCCCAGGAGCGACCTCTGATCAACACCCTCCTCGTCGAGAGATCATCTGTTACCGATGCAACCGGAAAGGTCATATGTCTCACAGTGTCCTTTAAACGGGCAGAACCTGGGTCCAAGGGCCAACACCCAGGAGAATACCCGTCAGGCCCCCTAGACTGGAACCGCAGGTATGTGGGTGGGCGACCCTACCTGTCTATCATCTTAGATGGTATTGCAGTTCCGGCATTGTTAGACACTGGGTCCCAGGGTGACCCTAATTCTGATGCCCTCTATACTAAGTACTGGTCAATGGACAGTCTTAAACCCCCGAGCTCTGACTTTACCGTGTATGCTTCTAATGGTCTTCCTGTAGAAGTACTCGGGACAAAATGTGTAGATGTAAAGGTGGGCAGAGAGGAGTTGAAAGACCAGGGGCTTCTGGTAGTAAAGACTGTAAATGAGGAGAACGGTTTAAATATAATTTTGGGTACTAACATTATCGGTAATTGTTTGGGAGAAGTTGTGTTCTGCTCAAACAGCTCGCTGAGATTGCCCGACCAAGGCAGAGAGGAGTAATCCAAAGAGAGATCCGGGCCCTGGTGTGTCAGCAGCAAGCGAAGCTTACAGACGGCGAAATTGGTAATGTACGGGTCACTGACTCGGATCCTATTGTGATACCCCCAATGAGTGAAATGATCATTTGGTGCAGGGCAGCCATAGGTCTGAGAGGACAGAATTACCAAGCTGTAGTAGAACCCCACCATTCAGAACATAGACCTACACTTATGACTGCTAGGGGAGTAGTAGAAGTGGTGAATGGAAGAGTACGGTACGGCTTCTCAATTGGGGAGATGATGAGGTAAACTTACCCGTTACGCAACTATTGCTAAACTACATGCTGTTGATAATAATTCTATTCTCCCGGCTGAGTCCTTAGACTCCTGTCAAATAGCGGAGGACAATGACCCAGCAACTCAGGTGGCGGAATGGTGTCAGCAACTCCATGTTGGGACGGACACCACTCCCGCTCACCAGAAGCAAGGGGTATTACGGGTGGTGCAAGAGTACGCCCAAGTGTTTAGCAAGAATCCACTTGATTTTGGGATAATTAAGGGAGTACAACATCATATCCCTACAGGCAGTCATCCTCCCATCAAAGAGCGGTATAGGCCCATACCTCCAGCTCATTATCAGAAGGCTAAAGAAAATGTTGCATGATATGAAGAAAGCTGGGGTGATAAGGGATAGTTGTAGCCCCTGGGCAGCCCCTCTAGTTCTGGTTAAAAAGAAAGATGGTAGTATGAGAATGTGTGTGGATTACAGGCAGGTGAACCGCATAACACACAAGGATGCATACCCGTTACCACGCATAGAGGAATCATTAGCTGCTCTGAAAACGGCTAACTACTTTTCTACCTTGATCTGACTAGTGGTTACTGGCAAGTGGCTGTGGCTGAGGAGGATCGTGAGAAAATGGCTTTCACCACCCCAATGGGGCTCTGTGAGTTCGACAGAATGCCGTTTGGGCTCAGCAGTGCCCCAGACATTTCAGAGAGTGATGGAAAATTGTCTGGGGACATCTCAATTTTGAAACCTTGCTGCTATACCTAGACAACGTCATCGTGTATTCCAAGACATATGAGGACCATCTGAAGCACCTGGCAGAAGTATTTGAGTCTCTGTCCAGGTACGGGATGAAGTTGAAACCCTCAAATATGCCATCTACTCAAGCAGAAGGTCAATACTTGGGGCACATCGTCAGTTCGGAAGGAGTAGCGCCGGTCCAGAGAAAGTCACTGCCATCCAGAAGTGGCGGAGCCGAAGAACCTTAAGGAAGTGCGACAGTTCCTGGGACTAACGGGTACTACAGAAGGTTCGTGAAAAATTACACGAAGAAGGCAGCTCCTTTACAGGACCTCCTGGTAGGACAATCCTTAAAGAGCAGAAACCCTCCCTTTAATTGGGGTAAAGAACAGGCTGAAGCATTCCAAAAGATGAAAGAGATCCGTACAGTGATGAGATCTTAACCTATCCTGATTACAGCCAAAACCCTTTCCGTTGTACACCGACGCTTAATGAAGGGTTGGGAGCAGTTCTCAGTCAGAAAGCAGAATGGCCAAGAAAAGTAATCGCATTTGCCAGCAGAAAACTCAGGCCAACTGAAAGGAATCCGGAAAATTATAGCAGCTTCAAGCTGGAGTTTCTGGCGCTGGTCTGGGCCATTACTGAAAGATTTAAGCACTATCTGGCCTCCAATCGGTTCACTGCGTTTACAGATAACAACCCCTTAACGCACATGGAAACCGCCAAGCTGGTGCCATGGAGCAGCGATGGATGGCTCGGTTGTCCAATTACCAGTTTACTATCAAGTAACGGGCAGGTCGAAGAATGCTAATGCAGACGCATTGTCCCGAATGCGCATGACTCTGATACGGAAGGAAGAATCGGGACGACCTGGAAGAATTGATGCTACCTGCGTTCCATCGAAATGGGGTAGTCCACGAGCATCGAGTCAACAGAAAGCAGTATGGTGCAAACATTAATCCTTTACCCCATCACAGCTGGAAAGAGACTCAGGACAGTGATCCAGTGGTCAGCCGCATCAAGGAGTTGTTAAGACAGGAAGGTCCTCTTTGGAAAAGGATGCACCAATGTCAGCCAAGCTCTGTGGAACGAGAAAGCAGGTTGTTCCTATACCGTGAGAAGTTGTGCAGGAGATACGTTCAACCCCAGAACCCATGAGATGGTCTGGCAAATCGTGGTCCCCAAGGCAGACGTCCCAATGGTGTTGGAAGCATACCACGATCAAGCAGGACACTTTGGCTGGAGAAGCTGGAGACCCTGTTGAGTTGCCGGTTCTACTGGGTAGGGATGCGCAGCTCCATCGAGAGGTGGTGTCGGAAACTGTGGACCCTGTGGTTCTCAGAAGAAAGGACTACGGTAGTCAGAAGGCACCCCGCAACCTATCCGGACGACTCGCACCCCTGGAGATTGTGGCCCTGACCGTCAAATTGTCGCCAAGTAGATCTGGATACTCATACGCCTTGACCATGGTGGACCATTAACTCCAGATTTCTGGTGGTTGTTCCAGTTAAGGATCAGACCCAGCTGAGTGACGGCCGCGAAAACCTTTCAAGCAAGTTTCTGCAGACCGCATGGGTATCCGGAGCAAGTATTAACCGATCAAGGACCTGCTTTCGAAGCTGATTTATTCAAGGAATTCTGTCACATGTACGGGTGCAAGAAAATTAGAACAACGCCATACCACCATCAAACAACGGTCTTTGTGAAAAAAATGAACCATATTGTCCTTGACTTGTTGAGATCCATGCGTTGGAAGACAGAATCGATGGCCGGACCTTACTACCTGATTTGGTTGACTTGTATAACCATATACCTGTAAGTTCTATCTAACTGCACTCAGCCTATCTTATGAGAGCAAGGCCCGGAAGACTACCAAGGGGATTTAGAACTTGGAGTGGTAGACCGGAGGCAGACGACGCCGTTGAAAACTGGGACATAAATGGGCCCCAAGAGCAGTACAGAAGTGCAAATCTGTGTAGAGGAAAGTCTCAACAAGGCACCGGGAGAAACAGGAAGATATTTACAACAGAAATGCTCCTCCCAAGCCTTTGATGCCTGGAGAAGTGGTATTAAAAAGAAAAAGGAAAATGCACAAATTGGATAACCAGTGGGAGCAAGAACCCTACGTCGGTAACAAGATTCTAAATATGACAACAGAAAAGTTTGTATCATTAGTAAGGACGGAGGAAGAACAATAACCACTGTGTCCAGAGACATTTGAAATTGTGTCCAGAACCCTTAAAGCGTTTGTGAAAAGAACCCTGTCATCAATCAAGAAGAAAGGAAGGAAGAGGTCATACACACGGATCTGGGGATTTTCCTGCGGATTGGCCAGACTGGAGATGCTGTAATAGTTCCGGTGTTGCAGTTTTATCAGCCCACAAGAGGAAGTTCTACCTCCAGTTATGCCCGTGGTACCAGTTGAGCCGTTCAGGGTTACCCATTCCAGCAACACCTCAACCTACGGAATCTCAAGAAGGATCATCAGAAGCAGCGCCCCATACTATGGGATCCCCTGGTGAAGCTGACTCACACGCCCCGCCCTCAGTACGCTTGCCAGATCCATAGAAAGATTGAGGGAGTTCTATAGTTTGCCGTTACGGGAGTGCAGACAGATCGCAACTTAATATACCTGAAGCTACTCCACGTAGATCAGAGCGAATCACAAAAGGGAAGATACCCATTCGATTACCAGCAGTAATTATAACAAATTAATGTGAATATTGTAAAAGTATATATATAAATGTGTCTTTTCCTTATGGTGTCTTATAATGGACTCAGAGGCTGAGGGGCTGAGCCAGCCCAAAAACTGTATCTTGTAAATATGTTGCAACTAAGGTGCCTTTTAATGGTTTCACACGAAGCCTTGACTTACCTCTGAACATAAAACCCGTGTGGTGAGGCACTGAGTGAGGCTGCATTCGGTGTCCTGCAGCCCACCCAGGGACCAGTTGAAGGTTTGGTGCGGGTCCTTCACAAGAATATTGTTGTTTATTTATGAACATGTTTATTTAATTTTCGTATTTTTTCTATATTCAATGTGTTGTTAGCAACGTTCAAGACATCCTTACCTCCGGATGGGACGAATTAATGTTTAATGTTGATGTTTAATGCATAAACAAAAATGTCTCTTGTATTTCACAGCCCGGGAGTGCTGTCGTTTACCATGGGGGAATGTGTAGCCTGGTACACAATACCAGTGGATGAGTGGAGAGGTAACGGTTAAGGGCTCTCCATGATATCACGTACATTCGGGCACACCAGCAGGGGTGTGGAGGGGAGTGCTGAGAGTCTGAGTTCAGTTCAGTCGTGACTCGAAAGAGTTAGGAAGTGCCCGTCTTTGTGCAGTTTCAGAAAGTGGAGTCCAGTAAAGGTGAGCCAGTTTTACCTCAGCCTGGTCAGAGCTGTGCCCCACTTAGAGGACGGACTGAGACATTTGTTGAGAGTCTGAGCAAAGCGAAGGGCATAGTGGAAGAGAACAGAAAAAATGCCATAGGTATAGAATACCTGCACATTGTTACCGGTCACTGGAGACCGAAGCATCACCATAGCTTCATGCATGGTGGTAGGAAACCCAGAGGCTTACCGGACCTTAGGTAACGGAAAGCAGCCCCTGAAGAGTCAGTAAAGTAACTGGGGTCAGGGAGAGTGAGAACTTGAGTCAGTGCACGACAGGAATTGGAACTCAGCTCTCTCAGAAGAAGGCTCCAACCACAAAACTGACCGGGCAGCCAGCTTTGGAATAGCTGGAGTTATAGAGGGAACTACGCTTTACGCTGGTTTGGACTCTTCATCATTGGAAAGTAAAGGAGGCCCTAACTTGCTTAGCCGTTGCCTCAAAGCTCATCCTCCATCAACCCCATCAGCCTCCCTGGGACCTGCCTGAACAACTTGAAGTAAAGGTATGGAAAGACGCTGATGTGTGAGACTGTGTTATTTGATTGCATTCCTGCACTACCCCATCATAACCATCGACCTGAGGGAAGAGTCCCACCTGTAGGGGACCCGACATCTAGCTGCCTCACCATCCCCTCAGAGATCTACAGCAGCGCTGGTACAAATTACCAGAGGACTACAGGTGGCGTCACGAACTGTATATATATATCCCCTGTAAAATATACCCCCCAACATACGCTGACCGCCAGGGCCACAGACGAGCCACCGCTACCTGTGACAATCCCATAGACTTCTACGGGCTCGGCTCTGAGTACCCATTGCCCTGGAAACCCACAATTGTGGTGCGTGGTCGAGACAACTACAGGTGGCGTCACGAACTGTATATATACCTATCCCCTGTAAATATTCCCCCCAACTTACGCCTGACCGCCAGGGCCACAGACCGAGCCACCGCTACCTGTGACAACCCCATAGACTTCCATGGGCTCGGTTCTGGGTACCCCATTGCCCTGGTAACCCACATTGTGGTGCGTGGTCGAGACACATGCAGCAGAGACAAGTCAGTCTAGTCTGGATTCGTGGAGTAGTGAAGAGTCTTCCAGGAAGTGAAGTGAAAGACAGTCACTCCGTTGGTTCCTGTCAGCAGTTCATAAAGTGGAGGCTAGTAAGGGTGAGCCAGTTCATCTTAGCCTAGTCAGAGCTGTTCCTTAACCTGAAGACAGAGACAGCTTTGAGAAAGGATTGACTTGTACTACCTTAGAAAGTGTGCAGTGCCTGTGTTGAGAGTGGAAAAGCAGGGCGAAGGGCACAGTGGAGAGGACGGAGCAGTGCCTTAGGTAGTGAATTGCTACACTAATTATCCGGTCACTGGGGACCCGAGGAGTTGCTATTGATTCACTCATAGTAACAGGACAACCAGAGTCTTACTGGACCTTAGGTCGCAGAAAGCAGCCCTTGAAGTGTCGGTACGTAATCGGGGGTCAGGAGGAACAAGGACTTTTAGCTAGGCCTAGCATAGAAGGCCCTCTGTTCCCACCACATAGAAGGCTCCACCACAAAACTGACCGGGCAGTACGGCTAAGGAGTAAGCTGGAGAATTCGGAGTGAACTTAGCTCTATGCTAGTTGGACTCATAATATTGGAAGTAAAGGAGGCCCCAAACCTGCTTGCTGTTACCTGGACGTGCAGTCTCCACCCCGACCAGCTCCCGGGACTGCCTAAACATCTGACAAGTAAAAGGTATGGAAAGACGCTGGATGGTGTGAGACTGATTCATTTATCTGCACCCTAATCATTATAACCATAGACTTTGAGGGACCAGTCCACCTGTGGGGGACCCGTCATCTAGCTGCCACAACATCCCTCAGAGATCCACAGCAGCGCTGGTCTTAGTGACTAGAAAACTACAGGTGGCGTCACGAACTGTTATCTACTAATCCCCTGTAAATAATTCCCCCCCATCATACGCCTGACCGCCAGGGCCACGGACCGAGCCACGCTACCAGTGACATTCCCTATAGAAATCTACAGGCTCGGCTCCGAGTACCCCATTGCCTGGTAACCCACAATTGTGGTGCGGGTCACAACAAAAACTTGGCGTCACGAAAAGGATCCGAAACTTGCGCATTGCGAGCCCTGTGTGCCTGTGGGTGTTTTGGTGAAAAAGACTGTCTGTGCTTTTGGCGCCAAATACCGCCATATTTGCCGCCATATTCGCGCCCTGAGGCGCTGGAGAAGAAGGTGGGCGTACCTGAAAAGCGCGCAGAGTCTCGGACACGCCCCCGGCTCTGACTCAGCGGCAGGTCCTGCGACAGGAAGTGAACGCTCTGACATCAGAGCGCCTGCGACGAAGGTCCTGTCCCCATCGCTGTGCTTGTGGAGCGGGCAGCTTCTGGAAACGGTAGGCCCGATTAACAAAGGTGGCACTAATATGTCGCAACAACCGGCCGACAGTGCGGCCCCAGCCGGAGGCCCCGACCCCGCGCCGCGTGGCATTGTAGCGCCGGATGGGGGCGCAGGCCCAGCACCCGGCCGGTAGTCCCGCTCATGCCACTAACGCTCCCATATATGCTGGGGCAAAATGGCTTCCCCCGTACAGCGGCGAGCCAGGCACTTTGCAGGATTCAAACGGAAGATATGCAGTGTCCTGGAAATGTACTCTATGTCTGAGAGGCAAAAAGCTGCAGTATTAATAGGGCAGCTAACTGGCGCTGCTGAGAGAGAAGTGGAGACTTGGGCTACCACGGACCAGGAGTTAGTGCCTGCGATCCTCTTAAAGTTACAGGCCATTTTTGAAGATCGCACCGAAACATCTCCGGATGGCGTTCTACAAACTGTTCACAGCAACCAAGTGACAGCATAAGGGACTATGCCTGCCGACTACAAGGGGCCCTGAGAGCCCTCAAGCAGGTTAATACCATAAGTGTCATTGATGAAAATAAGATGCTGAAAGAACAATTTGTGCAAGGACTGAGGTCCAAGCGGAACGCAGAACTGTAAATTGGTGGTCTTTAGATCATCCAGATGCCACCTTTGATGCCCTAAAGGACATGGCAATAAAAGGACTGCGACCCCTGGGCAAACCTGAAGTGGCAACCCAACATCACAGGGTGAAGTCACTCTGGAACCGGCAGTACCCACCTTTTCCCGCTAGCGGCAGAAGCCACAAGCAGGTGACGCCTCCTAGTGAATTGAACTGTCTGCGCTCAGAAGTGCACCAGTTGACTAAAAATCTGGCTGCTGTGATGAGTGCCTGCAGCTGCGGAAAGAGGAAGAAGGAAAGATCTTATTAGCCGACTGCCCGGAGGATGTCCCATGGATGAACCGGAGGAGAAGGAGGACGTCGCCCACCGGAGGAGGACAACGCCACCCCCAGGAGCAAACCCTGAGCCAGCCCAAAAACTGTATCCTGTAAATAGTTGCACTTTGTGCCTTGTCTCGGTTTCACACGAAGCCTTGACTTACCTCTGAACATAAAACCCGTGTGGTGTGGCACTGAGCGAGGTCTGCAGTCAAATGTCCTGCAGCCCACCCAGGGACCCAGTTGAAGGTTTGGTGCGGGTCCTTCACAAGAATACTATGAATATTTATTGAGTGTCTTGATGTTCTGATACTTTTGTATTTTCTTACTGTACATATTGTAAAGTTTAAGATTTCGTACCTCCGGATGGGATGAGTTTCCTGTTAATTGTTTAAATGCAAAACAAAATGTCTTTTTCTTTTTGTATTTCACAGCCCGGGAGTGCTGTATTTTACCAAGGGGGGATGTGTATCCCTGGTATGTAAGGCACCATTATCCTGGAGTCTGCACAGAAAGGTAACAGTTAAAGCTCACATCATCCATTCACACTTTAGACAAACCCTCAGGGTATATAAGCTTGTGACATGCAGCAGAGACAAGTCAGTCTAGTCTGGATTCGTGGAGTAGTGAAGAGTCTTCCAGGAAGTGAAGTGAAAGACAGTCACTCAGTTGGTTCCTGTCAGCAGTTCATAAAGTGGAGGCTAGTAAGGGTGAGCCAGTTCATCTTAGCCTAGTCAGAGCTGTTCCTTAACCTGAAGACAGAGACAGCTTTGAAGAAAGGATTGACTTGTACTACTTAGAAGTGTGCAGTGCCTGTGTTGAGAGTGGAAAAGCAGGGCGAAGGGCACAGTGGAGAGGACGGAGCAGTGCCTTAGGTAGTGAATTGCCTACACTAATTATCGGTCACTGGGGACCGAGGAGTTGCTATTGATTACTCTATGTAACAGGACAACCAGAGTCTTACTGGACCTTTAAGGTCGCAGAAGCAGCCCTTGAAGTGTCGGTACGTAATCGGGGTCAGGAGGAACAAGGACTTTTAGCTAGGCCTAGCATAGAAGGACTCTGTTCCACCACATAGAAGGCTCCACCACAAAACTGACCGGGCAGTACGGCTAAGGAGTAAGCTGGAGAATTCGGGAGTGAACTTAGCTCTATGCTAGTTGGACTCATAATATTGGAAGTAAAGGAGGCCCAAACCTGCTCTGCTGTTACCTGGACGTGCAGTCTCCACCCCGACCAGCTCCCGGGACCTGCCTAAACATCTGACAAGTAAAAGGTATGGAAAGACGCTGGATGGTGTGAGACTGATTCATTTATCTGCACCCTACATCATTATAACCATAGACTTTGAGGGACCAGTCCCACCTGTGGGGGACCGTCATCTAGCTGCCACAACATTCCCTCAGAGATCCACAGCAGCGTGGTTTAGTGACTAGAAAACTAAGGTGGCGTCACGAACTGTTATCTACTAATCCCCTGTAAATAATTCCCCCCATCATACGCCTGACCGCCAGGGCCACGGACCGAGCCACGCTTCCAGTGACATTCCCTATAGAAATCTACAGGCTCGGCTCCGAGTACCCCATTGCCCTGGTAACCCACAATTGTGGTGCGGGTCACAACACTTCCTCCAGCTCCCTATCACGCCATGGCTTGAGCAGGTTGACTTGGTAGACCTGATAGGGTTTCTTTATTCCCTGGTTGGTGGACCTTGTAGTAAACTTTGCTTAGTTTTTCAACCTCTTCGAATGGCCATTGCCACTTAGCTTGTAATGACCAGAGGTCCGTATATGGTCCAGTGGGTCACAAACCAAGACTGAGGCAGAAATAACAATACTGTCTTTACTAAAATGACAGTTGGAGTGAGGAATAGTATTGAAGAAAACAGACTGAAAATCCCTTATTAATTACACTCACTCAAGCCAGAGCTGAAATCAATGTGTCAATCCCAAAGTTCCCCTTTGAATGTGTTACACTGAGATATGAAATAAATTTACCTGTCCAAAAGGTCAAGCCAGGTACTAAGAAAACAGGTATCAAATCGGATGAGGTGGTATTATGGGACCCCTGCGATGGCACACTAAGTATAAAACCGTTCAAAACACATAATAACAATACATATAAATATAACCAAAGTTCTTAAACACTTAATCTAGGGTTACCCAGGTATCTATGTAATGGTACCATTAACCTGAGGTGAGTGACCACTCAGGCATATAATTTGCATCAGCTGCAGCCAGTCCCAAAATCTTTGGCGCCAAACAGTTACAGCAAAACAAGGCTCTGGTCTTGTCGGCCGTTGCCGAGCCACACGCGAGGACTTACAGTTCTGTAGCCTCAGGATGCGGACAGGATAGCACTTCAACGGGGCTTGTTAGGATCCCTCTCAATATGAATGGTACAGGACACCGTCTCTCCTCCAGCAGTCACTCACGAATTCTCCTGAGAGCAAACCGCCTGAATCTTCACAAGATTAACTGTTTTCTATTGCTTCTCAGCTCATCACAAAAGGGGCTCCATAGAGCTCCACACACAGCTCTCAAGGGTGCTTTCTCTTGTTACACAGCAGAACCACGGTTCACAAGAGGAAGGGGTTAACTCTCTCACTGACACGCTGCTGGCAGCAAAACAATCTTTTTAGAGTCCAAACTACTCACTTCACATAAGTTGCCCCAAGAGGTGTCCCACACCAGTTTCTCTGCTTCCTGCAGCATCACATCTCAGAGTCTATACCACCAGCACACACAGTTTCCCAGGCTTTCACTCTCAGCCCAGACATACAGCAGCAGGATCCTAATGCTCTACTGATGTCATCACAGTTCACCCTTTACATAGCCAGAAATTTACTTTCCACCATGGGAATCAGCACTACAACTCGATCTCCAGGGTTAACTATCTTAGCCTTGCCCACCGATTGTAGACCCTTGATTGAGCCTCGAGTGCCTGGAGTAGGCTCTCTTTGCAATTGACATTATCTCTGCAATTCTCTCCTACATCTGGACCACATGCTCAATGATGTTCAGGTGGGGTGTAACTTCTGCTTCTCAGGTCTCCTTTGCAACCTGCAGGAGACCCCGAGGGTGCTGGCCAGACAACAGCTGAAATGGAGAGAACCCTGTAGATACCTGTGAAACTTCCCTGATGGACAATAGCGATGTCCTGAGTTGCGTAATCTGGAGGGCCTTACACAACAGTCACTTCAAGAATACCAATATTCTGTCTTTAGTTTGGCATATTATTTTGTGTACTGTAAAGTGAGGTGATAATAAGCATTTTGGGTCTCGCTAGTTAGATAGGGTGCCAGCACCTCTACCTACTGCTTCGGCGGCAGCTTCTCCTGCTTTGCAACCCTTTCAAATACCACCAAAATGCCTCGACATCATCCCCCTTGGTCATCTTTTGCATGGCTTGTCTTACTGCCTTCCGGATATGGGAGTCATCACCTGGGTATGGGGTTGGGGCGGTTTCTCTGCTGCAAACATCTCTTACCAAGAGTTCCATCTGCCATTGTTGCTGTTGTATATGTTGTATCAAGTTTATTTGTCTACTGCTGGGTTTGCTGCTGCTGCTGGTGCTGACTTTGGACCAGGTGCTTGATCAGCTCCTCCATTTTGCTGAAATCCTGTTCCATACTTAAAGCCTCGTTCACCCTGTACATGCAGTTTGTTCACAGCCATTATACTTGCTTCCTGGGGATCTCGCCCCCACTTCTAGCACCAAATGTAGTAGATTGGCTCACTCAGCTGCTTAATGAAGCAGTCACAGGAATGCTTCCTGTTTAAATTTCAGCTGGTTTATTAAAAACACTTCATAATACAGGTCAACAGAAAAATAGCCGTATTTTCACTTGTTAGCATAAACAAAAAACACTCTTTACGGTCCGTATGACTGCGGGAATCAGTCTGTACAGACAAGAGGTGTCACGGGAAGTGACAGGTGTGTCAATCAACCTGGATCCGGCTGTAAAAGGTCTTTGCGTTTAGCTCAAGCACCTTCTTGATTTTTGCATGTCTGTTATGATGCGATATCCTTCTCCCGCTAGGACCCAATAGTTACCTCCACCTTCTGCTGCTAATCATACATCTGTGCTGAAGGCTTAAATACATTCAATTGCTGCAGCATGGTGCGGGTGTTAGCTCTTACTTGCCTCAGTCTTGTTGGAAGCTCTAGCAGTTAGAGGCTTCCCTGAGGACCCTTGGATTATTGCAGGCATGCTATCTCGATAGTCTTCTCAAAGCTAAGTTTTCCCCATCCGTCTACCCTCTCTGTCTTTAGTTTTAATGGGGACTGACTAGTGCTTGCCTCATCCCTCCCTATGTAGGGCCTATCGCTAGGGTTAGGCAGGGAATTAGGTTCCTGCTTGGTGATAGGTGCAGAACCTATATAGGGACGTTTAGGGTAGACAGGGCAATTCTAGATCTGCCTAGGGGTCTCCACTCCCTCTTCCTAGTGTTTGGGCTCCCCTTCCCTTTGTTGTGCACTTACGTATCCTACACCCAGCGTGACATTAACACCAGCAGTACACTTTTTTGTGTGTTCTTTTGGTGTGGGTTTTTTTTATTTTTCCGGGTTCATGGATCCCCTTTTTGTGTATTTCTGTTATTGAAGGCGGCCATGTCATTGGCTATTCGGGTGGATAGACGCCTACGGGATAGCTGGGTAAGACCACCTTCTCCTGAGCCTTTTTCCGGGACAATACCCCCGTGTCGGGAAGAAGGTCCAGGGGTGAACCTATACTTGTGGAGTTAGAGGAACCCATGCAGTTAGGAGGCGCGGTCCGCATCGTATGTCTTCCCCGACATTCACAAGAATAAGGGCATGTTTTTTTTGTGGGAGGAAGGGACATTTTATTGGGGCATGTCCTTTGATTCCCAATCAAAAAGAGACTTAATTACCCCTTGGGAGCCCGGAGTTTGATAATCAAGTGGTAGGTTCGTCTTCAACCAGTAATTCTTGGTTTGTCCTGACAGCAGAGGTGGTGCTAGAGAGCAGAACTGAGAAAATTTCTGTGTTTGTAGACAATGGAGCTGGGGTCAGTATGGTGGATGCTGAGTTTGCTAGAACTCATGGGCTTGCTTGCTCTACCTTAGCTAAGCATATTCCTATTTACACCATCAACTTAGAACAACATTCAGGCTAAGTTCACACGTTCAGGAATATTTGCGTTTTTTCGCGTTTTTTCCGCGATTTTCCACGGTATAAAAACGTGAAAAAAAACGCAAGCATTAAGCATCCTATACATGTTAATGGATTCCGCATGTTTTGGCCACATGTTGCGTTTTTTTCCGCGAAAAAAAAACGCTTCGTGGAAAAAAATAGCAACATGTTCATTAATTTTGCGTAATCTCGGCGGAATCGCCGCCATAGGAATGAATTGAACCGCTTACTGTCCGCATGTGGCTATGCGGAATGTAAGCGGTTCATGTGCGGATGGTACCCAGGATCTGGAGGAGAGGAGACTCTCCTCCAGGCCCTGGGTACCATATCCCTGGTAAAACAATAATTAAAATAATAAATAATGATATTCTCACCTTCCGGCGGCCCCCGCAGCCTTCCCGCCTCTCAGTGACGCTCCCGTTCCCAGGAGTCCTTTGCGAGAATCACCCAGATGGCGTAGCAGTCTCGCTTTGATGCTACGTCATCTGGGGTCTGCTGCAATGCATCCTTGGGAACGCGATTGGCCGGGAGCGTCGCTGAGAGGCGGGAAAGCTGAGGGGCCGCCGGAAGGTGAGAATATCATTATTTATTATTTTTTTTATTATTTTTACATTAGATCTTTTTACTATTGATGCGGCATAGGCGGCATCAATAGTAAAAAGTTGGTCACACGTGTCAAACACTATGTTAGACTCGTTGTGACCAACCTGTCAATCAGTTTTCCAAGCGATGCTACAGATCGCTAGGAAAACGCTAGCATTCTGCAAGCTAATTACGCTTAAGAAACAATGTCATATACAACAGTATGAGTATAGTACTGTTGAAGCAAAATTGCTTCATCCCAAATTTGGCCCCATGGCCCATAAGTAAAGATGAGCTACTCCAAAGAGTTAACAATATATACCAAAAGAAAGAAGTATAGACTCCATCATTTATAAAACTACAAAAAACTTTATTTAATAAGCAATACAAATGCCAACAATAATGGCACACAATACAGAGTAAAAATGGAGGCAATAAACTGCGGGTATAGATGCAGGGGTTGCACAGACTGATTAGTAACCAGGGTAAAACAGAACATACAATTATAGCACTAAAGTTGTGCAAATGGGGAATGCATATCACATATAACGACAATTGGTATTAAAGACCCCTAGGATCAATATTATCCAGGTATAGTGCCATATGCGCCCTATAAATTATCACAAGTTCTTACCCATGTCTTACCCATATCAAACGGTTAGACTGTGCGTCCCCAGCGACCCCCCTGACGCGCGTTTCGCGGCAGTGCTTTCTCAAAAGGGGAACAGGATCAATTGTATCAAAGAAAACTATAAGTAATGCACTCAACCTCCATGTCCTGTATGCACGCTCACCACGCAAGACTCCATTGCTAAACATAAAGCATGTTTAAGCGCGTTTAAAGTTTGCCCAACAACATTTAGAGAAGCCTGTGAAATACCGGAAGAATATAGTATGGTCAGATGAGACCAAAATTGAACTCTTTGAATGCTATAATACACACCATGTTTGGAGGCCAAAAGGAACTGCATATTACCACAAAAACACCACACCAACAGTGAAGACTGGAAGTGGGGACATCATGGTGTAGGGCTGTTTTTCAGCATATGGCACTGGCAAACTTCATATCTACTATATAATCGTCTAATTCTGTCTGTCTGTAACAGAAATCACGCGTCGCTGATTGGTCGCGCCCGGCAGGATGCGACCAATCAGCGGCAGGCGCAGTCCGGCCGCAAATTGGCGCAGGATTTGAACCACGCATGCCACCGCTACATATTCTAGAATGCCAGATGCGTTAGAATCGGGCCACCATCTAGTAACTGAATAAGGATTTAAGAAAAAATGTACAGAGACAGGCTTGAACAAATTTGCTGCCATCTACCAGGATGAGGAAGATGAAACAAAGGTGGAAATTTACAGCAAGACAATGATTCCAAACACACAGCCCAGGAAACTCTCAATTGTTTTCAGAGAAAGAAAATAAAGCTGCTAGAATGGCGAGCCAATCACCGGACTTGAATCCAATAGAAAATGTATGAAATTAACTGAAGCTCAGAGTTCATGGAAGGAGCCCACGGGACCTTCAGGATGTGAAGAGTGTTTCTGTGGAAGAATGGGCCAAAGTCACACGTAAGCAATGCCTGCAACTAGTTTCTCCATACAGGAGGCGTCTTGAAGATTCATAATCAACAAAGGCTTTTGTATGACGTATTGCATAAATTTCAGTAGTTCAATACCTTTTCCCTGTGTCATTTCTCACTACTACACATAACTTAATTTATGGACATATATGGTTTGATTTCTTTGCCTGTGTGGATTGGACGGGTTGTTACAGACATCTGGTGAGAACTTCATGTCAGTAGCACCTTTAGAATATATTTACGGTACTTAAAAATTGATGACATGTTCAATACTTATTTCACCCTCTATATACATAATAAAAAATATATATATATTTTTATATTAGGCGCAAGGTAGGTGTGGTGCTAATTTTGGAAGAAAGCAGCCTTATTTTTCTATCCCTAGACAACGTCTTTAAGGATTTCATAGATCTCAGAGAATGCCCAAAGCCTCTCATGCACTATTAGCATGAAACAAGACCATCATCAAGATGGTGGTACCCATTAATCAAACGTCAAGAGTGAATGATACATTTTTAAGGGTCGTACTAGCAGATGAGTTCTGCTGCAACCCTAGGCACGAGTAACATGGGTTCCTTTGGGTGTGTGATGCAGTTTGCAGTAGATGCTTTCCATTCAGGCCTCATACATTAGGATGACTCAGGAACCCCAGATATGATGCATTAGCAAGGAAGGATTCAATCTGTTTTATAAGAGTAAAGTGAACTTTACTGGTGAAACTGATGAACAGTGGGTGGCAGGTACAAAGCGTCTGTTTCACATCTTCTGCTATATACTGAGGCACAGACATATCAGTTTCATGTGAAAGCACCATTTAAACAATACGGCAAGTGTGGCTTAAATACTGTATTTCATCTATCCGTCCTTCACCAACTATAGCCCAATTTTGTGTGGTACCTGTGCCTCAGCCTGGCAAGTCCAATATCTCTTCACTACATTCCTAAGTACGGACTGTATGTTGCCTCCTCAGCCCCACTTCACCGATGCTGTCCACAGCTCTACCTTCTGGGCTCCCAAATATACCTGACTCGCACCACAATTGTGGATACCAGGGCTATGGGGTACTCGGAGCCGAGCCCATGGAAGTCTATAGGAGTTGTCACTGGCAGCGGAGCTCGGTCCGTGGCCCTGGCGGTCATGCAATGGGGGACATTTACAGGGGATTATAAGGATAGGTAGTTCGTGACGCCACCTGTGGTATCTGATCAATTGGACCAGCGCTGCTGTAAGGATCTTCACAGGGGATGTTATGGGGCAGCTGGGTGGTAAGTCTCCCACAGGTGAGACGGGTCCCTGGAAGTCTATGGTGATGATGCAGGGTGTAGATAAGAATTCAGTCACACACAATGTAGCTTCTTTTCATACCTTTACTTGTAGGTGTTTCAGGAAGATCCCGGGGAGCTGGTCGGGGTGGAGAATGCACATTCGGGATACCGCTGAGCAGGTTAGAGGCCTCCTTTACTTCATATGTATCTGAGTCCAAACTTGCATGTGTGTAGCCCTGGTGTGAAGGCACACGCAGTACCCTGGAGAATGTGTGGAGAGTTAGCAGTTTAATGCTCTATACCCATTCATTCCAACACACACTTAGACACGCCCACAGGTATATATAAAGTCTAGTCACAGGGAGTGTTCAGGGTAGTTCAGTCAGTGACTCGAAGGAGTCAGGAAGTGCAGTCTGTGTGCAGTTCAGAAAGTGGAGGCCAGTAAAGGTGAGCCAGATCACCTCAGCCTGGTCAGAGCTGTGCCCCACTGATAGACAGACTGAGACATTTATTAAGAAGAGAGAAGTGAGTTGCAGATATACTTCAGTCTCCTGTCTCAAGGACAGTGAAGGTTCAGAGACGTGCTCCTGCCTAGAAGATTACTGAGAGTCTGGCAACAAGCTTAAGAAAGAAGTTAAGAAAGGGATTGACTTTTATAACCTTTGAAGTGAGGAATGCTTATGCTACAAGCGTGGACAAGGCGAAAGGCACAGTGGTAGGAATTCTGAGTGCTATAGGATTGGAGAAGTCCTGCACGTTGTCACCGGTCACTGGAGACCGAAGCACCACTATAGCTTCACGCATGGTGGTAGAAAACCCAGAGGCTTACTGAACCTTAGGTAACAGCAAGCAGCCCCTGGAGTGTCAGTACGTAACTGGGGTCAGGTGGAATAGGAACTTTGAGCTAGGCCAAGCAGAGAAGAACCTAGTTTCATCACAGGAAGGCTCCGACCACAACACTGACCGGGCAGTACAGCTTTGTAATAGCTGGAGTTTATAGAGGGAACTACGCTTCATGCTGGTTGGACTCATCTTTGTGAAAGTAAAGGAGGCCCCTAACTTGTCCAGCTGCTAACTCAAAACACATTCTCCATTGGATCAGCCTCCCTGGGACCTGCCTAACCATCTTGCAAGTAAAAAGGTATGGAAAGACGCTGATGTGTGAGACTGTGTTATTTGATTGCATTCCTGCACAACCTGCCCATTACTATCGACCTGAGGGAAGCGTCCCACCTGTAGGGGACCCGACATCTAGCTGCCTCACCATCCCCTCAGAGATCTACAGCAGCGCTGGTACAAATTACCAGAGACTACAGGTGGCGTCACGAACTGTAAATATATCTATCCCCTGTAAATATTCCCCCAACATACGCCAGACCGCCAGGGCCACAGACCGAGCCACCGCTACCTGTGACAAACCCCATAGACTTCCATGGGCTCGGCTCTGAGTACCCCATTGCCCTGGTAATCCACAATTGTGGTGGCGGGTCGATACACATGAAGCGAAGTTAACTCTATAATCTCCAGCTTTTCTCAATAGCTGCCAAGCCCGGCTGACATTGTAGTAGAGCCTTCTATGTCTCTGATTATCAGATGTTGAGAGAACTAAGTCCTTACTTTTGCAGGGCCCTGCTCAAAGTCCTTGTTCTCCCTGACTCCGTTTACGTATCAGCGCTCAGGGCTACCTTCTGCGACTGTAGTCCAGAAAGCCTCCGGTTATCTTGTTACTAGGCTTGAAACACTAGCAACGCTTCGGACCCCGGTGTCCGGTGGATTAGTGCAGGTAATCCGGTACCTGGTGCACTAGCATCTATCTTCTCCACTGCGCCCTTCGCCCTGCTCTCGCTCTTAACATAAGCACTTGTAGCTTTTGATGGAAATGTCAGCTTTCTCCAGAGCTCACTGAACAGCTCTCAGTATCCTCCAAGTCCAGACTGGACTGACACTGAACTGCACTGTCCTAAGACAGGAAACTTGAATGATCTGAGCTCTTCTCAGACAGGAAACAGACTGAACCCTGATTGCTAAGTGTCACTTCCTCTTATACCCCTGATGGGTGTGTCTGAAAGTGTGAGTGACGTGAATGGATATCAAGCTTTTGCGGTTACCTTCCTGTGCATTTTCCTGGATATGTGTGCCTGACATAGCTGGGCCACACATACCCACTGAAGCTGAGCTCTCCAGAATCACACATTGCTGTACCTGAATAAAGCTCTGGAGCTTCCTGTATTACGTGTCTAGCCCTACTACCCTCTCCTATCCACCAAAGTTACCTTATTCTGTTTGCCCCACATAGCTGCACTGTCCTCCACATTCATGTCATGTAGTTTATGATATAACAATGCCTTCCTCCACTGCTCTCCTGTGATCATGACAGGGTGTTCTCATCTCCTTTGTGAGGCTTGCTATCAGAGGTCCAACTAACTTATTTGAGTGTGAGTGTCTGTGTTTGTATAAAGTGTATTTATTACGGAGTGTCAAGATGGATAGCTGGACCATGGGACTTCTCCTCAACACAAAGAAGACAAAGATATTGACTACTGTCAGGTACAACCGGGACACATTTGAAATGGACGGCGCTGAATAGGAAGTTGTAAAGGACTTCAACCTACTTGAATCAATGATCACTCAAGATGCAGTGACGATGAGGTCTTCAAATAAAGGAACATTTCACTGGTGACAAAAACACGGCTTGTACATAGACTGGTCTTTTCTGTGGCAACATATGGACAAAACTTAGACGATAAAGAAACAAGACAGAAGAAGAATCGAAATGTTATCAACTCCATGGATGGCAAGAAGAACAAACATATCAATTTTGGAACAAATCAAGCCAGGCATGTCACTCAAATCAAGGCTCATCAAGTTATGACTTTCCTACTTTGGACACATCATATAAAGAGTGCAATCACTGGAGAAGGACATCATGGCCGGATGAATAGAAGGAACAAGGTGAAGATGAAGATCAGCAACCCGATGGTTTGATACTATCAAGATAACAGCGGAGAAGACCCTGGTGGACCTATCTAGGCTTATGTCACGATGTGTGACTCAACCCAACGGGTGATCGGTCAACGGACGGCACAACTCACTCACAATGAGATGGGAAAGGCGAGAGGTGGGCCCTAACAATAGGGAATGAGGGATGGTAATCACCTGAGCTCAAACCTGAGCCTTACCCCGCATGCCCCTAAGGCACTATGCAGGTCCTTCCCCCCGCTGCCGTCAGGATACCTCGTCCCTAGTTGTCACCTATAACTGCCCTTGCTTGATTTGGTGTATGCCTCTCCCTGAGGCATGTATCCACTTGGATAGCAAGGGACATGGTGGCTTCCAAAAACCTGGGGGTAGCATGCTGCACCAGAGTACCCTGCTGCACCAGAGTACCCTGCAGCCTAGGTGAAAGACCCTGACAAAAATGGCTCCTAAGGGCAGGGTCATTCCACTGCATGTCAGTGGCCCACCTCCTAAACTCTGAGCAGTACTCCTCAGCCGGCCTGCTCCCCTGCTTGATTTTACGGAGACGAGATTCCGGCACGGAGACGCCATCAGGATTCCCATACAGAAGTGCCAATGCTGAAAAAAACTCGTCCACCGACCGCAAAGATGGTGAACCGGTCGGCAGGGAGAAGGCCCAGGACTGGGGATCACCCTAGAGAAGGGAGACTATAATCCCCATGCGCTGTTCCTCGCTCTCTCATGAATGAGGGCGGAGCCTGAAGAGTAATTTACAGGCCACCTGAAAAACCATAAATTTATCTCTTCCTCCAGAGAACCGGTCAGGGAGAGATATCTTGGATTCTGGTTGATCCTGCAACTGGGCTGATGCCCAGATCCCCGTCAACTGCTGAGGCTGCTGCGTCACCTGACCCCACAGCTCCTTAAGCTCATCAGTGAGGGTCTGGATCAGTTAGGCGAAGGTCTGCAGTTGAGCAATTGCTCACCGGAAACTGTGACAGTTGGTGATAATGTCACGATGTGTGGCTCGACCCAATGGGTGGTCAGTCAACGGATGCCACAACTCACAACAGGATGGGAAAGGCAAGAGGTGGGCAATAACAATAGGGAATGAGGTCACCATCTGAGCTCAAACCTGAGCCTGTCCCTGCACGCCCTATGCGAGTCCTTCCCCATGCAGCCGTCAAGATACCTCATCATTATTTGTCACCTATAACTGCCCTGGCTAGTGCACTGGCCAGCAAGAAGCACTAGACTCACCACTGCAGATAAAAAACACAGGGGGAAGTGACAAACATAAAAGGGACAAGATAACAAAAAATCACAACACTAAAGGCCCTGTCACATATAGCGACACACCAGCGATCCCGACAACGATATGCACTTGTCAGGATCACTGGTGTGTCGCTACATGATCACTGGTGAGCTGCCAAACAGGCAGCTCAGACAGCGATCAGGACAGCGACACTGCGGGTAACATCGCCTAGTTACCCGCAGTGTACGTTGGATACCAGCTCGCTGGTGCCGGGAGCTGGTAACCAAGGTACACATCGGGTTTCCAGGTGCTGCGCGGTGCCTGGAAACCCGATGTGTACCTTGGTGACCAGCTCCCCTGCAGCAGCGCGCTGGTATCCAACGTACACATCGGGTTTCCAGGCACCGCCCGGCGCCTGGAAACCCGATGTGTACCTTGGTTACCAGCTGATCGATGGTCTCCTGCCTGCCACACGCAGCGATGCGTGCTGGCCAGCGAGAGACCAACGATCAAAAAACTGTCCTGGCCTTTGGACAATGATCAGCGATACCCGGCAGGGGAGGCGGTTGCTGATCAGTGTCACACACAGCGATATCGCAGGGGAGATAGCTGTTGCGTCACAAAACTAGTGTAAGGTTCTTTGTCTCTTTTGACATGTTCCTTGAAACCCAGTTTTCCGTCGGCCATTTTGCTTTCTGTCTTTCTGCAGCTCTTGCCCTCAGTTAATATGGAGTTTCCAGTTTTCATGTTCCCGCCCTGATTCTCTCCCTCTTGCTTCTTAAGCAGCCTCAGCTGAACAATCAGTGCTCCTGAATCAAGCTTCAGTCAGCCTGTGACCTGACTCCTGGAAACATTGGACTTTGTACTCCAGCTATTTCCTACTGAGGAACCTTGGAACACTTTTGGACTCTGGAAACCTGCTGTTTGGTGAATCCATGTTTGCAGAGGAATTACGGTAGAGAGAAGAGATCCTGAACCTGCTTTGGAGAGTTACTGTAGTGCTTGAAGTTACTCTGGCCTGCTGTGTCTCCTGCCTCTGTTCCTGCAAACTGTGTGACCTTTTCCGCATGCTTGTATGAAGTAATACAAGTCATTTCATATCAACCTGTGTCTCATGAGTTTTCCTCGCACCCAAGCACAAGACGCTATAGGAACTGTACACTATACATGACAAGATTCAGGAGCCAATGTTTAGTGTCTGCTGGGTCTGGAAAAGCCGTGTCTGCCGTGACTGTGGATATCAGATGTCCGTTTAATACCTTCTGTGATGACAGTGGTTGTGACTTCTCACAACCATTCCAGGTGAGCGCATTCCCTTAAATTTTACTCTGGAGTGTTACCACAGGTAAACACTATTGTTTTTTTTCCTTTCCTCTTCTCCTTCCAGCACTTCTGCCTTAAAAGATCTGGAAGATGGAGGCCCGCATAAAGGAGCTTTGCGGAGTGACTGATACAATCCTTGCAGATATACAGACTATAAAGACCCGTTTTGCAAGCCTACAGGACCTCACTAATCATAATTTGCAAGTGTTTGGACAAACTACCCAGGAATTACGAGCCAGGATTGAGGCTCTAGAGGAACGAGTCCAGGCTCCTGCCATAACCCCGAGTTCTAGGATCCCCAAGTTACCTCCTTTTCGTTTTGGCGGTGAACGTGAGAAATTCAGGGGATTTATTAACCAATGCAATCTATTTTTCTCTGCACATGCTTCACAATTTCCCACTGAACGATCCAAAGTGCTTACTATAATCATGTTGCTTACCAATAAGGCTTTGATGTGGGCAAACCCTCTGATTGAGACTGAGGATGATTGTTTGAAACACCTTGATGCTTTTATTTCAGCCATGGGGCAGGTGTTTGATGACCCCAATCGAGGTGCAACAGCTGAAGCAGCCATGTTAACCTTGCGCCAAGGTAAGCGTTCAGTAGCCGAATATGCCTTGGATTTCAGGAGATGGGCTCTTGATACCACTTGGGACACTTCCGCCAAAAAATCTATTTTTCGGAAAGGGTTGTCTCCACTGGTTAAGGATGAACTTGCTCGTGCCGACCCTCCCACTGCGTTAGGTGACTTTATTAACTATTGTATCCGTATCGATGCTCGCCTGACTGAACGCAGACAAGAGAGATGGTTCGAAAATAATCGCACTAACCTTTTCCTACCTCCCTCCTCAGCTAAGGAACCTTTGAGTAGGATCACAAGGGAACCAGAACCTGAACCCATGCAGGTGGACTCTTTACAAAGACGGGTTAGTGATGCACGCAAAGAACATCGTATCAAGGAAAATCTATGTTTCTACTGTGGTAAGTCAGGGCACTTCATTATAAACTGCCCCAGCCGTTCTCGCAAGACTACTGCAGCAGTCATTCACTGTGAGTGTTGCGAGAGGAGCTCTGTCATGTCCGAGCCTCAGACTCCAGAGAGATCTGCTGCAAGAGATCTTGATTTCTCGGACTTAAACTCTGTTAGTTCTGGGGACAATGACGGTATAAACGCTGCAATTTTTCAAGTTTCCTCAGCGGTGTCCCACCTGAGTTGTAAAGAAACAATTCTCATTGCTTCCTTTCCATCAAACTCTGGGTTGACTCAGTCTGGGTGTCTAGCTCTGCTATGATCGACTCAGAAGCAAGTGGAAATTTTATGGATATCTCCTTTGCTCTGAAACAGGGGATACGTTCAGTGAAGAAGGCTACTCCAGTACAGATGGAGACTGTGGATGGCTCCCTGCTGACCTCTGGACCAGTGGATCAGGAAACAGAGCCTTTGAGGGTCCTTATGGGTAAAGATTGTGTGGCCCAGCTGCGCAAGGCACACATGTCTCCTGGAAAATGCACAAGAAGGTAACTGTAAAGCCTGATATTCATTCACGCACACTTCTCAGCATTGCCACTAGAGGCATATTAGACTATTTAGTAGTGTGACGTAGCGATGGTGAGTCATTCAAGTTCCTGTCTTTGGACAGAGAAGTTCAGTTTAGTTTCTGTTTCAGTCAGAGACAGACGGAAGGAGAGGAGAGTTCAGTCAAGCCAGGGTGGCTCAGGAGTGAGTCATCCCATCCATCTAGATTCAGATTAGTCATTCTAGTCTAGTCAAAGCTACTCCTAAATCTGTTACCTCAGCACAAGCTGCCTGTGTTCCTTAAAGACGTGGAAGGCGACTCTCAGAGCGTGCATTGAAATCAGTTGACAGAAGTTCCTGATAGCCACTCGAAGTGGGGTCTAAGAAGGAAAGAAGGAAAGGAATCACAGCAGTCACAACATCGAGTTAACTGAGGACAGGTCAGCGAGCGCTGGAAGGAAAGCTGACATTTACACCATTGCTACTCGTGCTTATGTTAAGGGCGAGAGCAGGGCGAAAGGCAAGTGGAGAAAGAGAGAAGTAAGTGATTCAGGTGACAGATCACCTTCACTAAATTGACCGGACACCGGGGTCCGAAGTGTTGCTAGTGCTTCACGCCTAGTAATAAGAAACACCGGAGGCCTAGCTGGACTTCAGGTCACAGGAGGCAGCCCAATGTGTCGATACGTAACTGGAGTCAGGAGAACAGGAGTCTAGCGGGACGCTGCAGAAATAGACTTAGTTCTACCACAGAAAAGGCTCTACCACTATGTCGGCCGGGCGTAGTTGCTACTGAAAGAGTTAACTTGACTTCATGCAAGTTTGTACTCACATACACATTAAGGAGAAAGGAGGCCTTAAACCTGCTCAGCAATATCCCGAATGTGCATTCTCCAACCTGACCAGCTTCCCGGGACATACCTGCAACATCTACAAGTAAAGGTATGGAAAGAGACTGCATTGTGTGTGACTGACTTCTTATCCGCACCCTGCATCACCATAGACTTTGAGGGACCAGTCCCACCTGTGGGGGACTTAACATCTAGCTGCCATAACATCCCCTCAGAGATCAACCCTGCAGCGCTGGTCAATCAGATCAGAAACCACAGGTGGCGTCACGAACTATCTTTATAATCCCCTGTAAATATCCCCCATTGTATGAGCGCCCAGGGCCACGGACCGAGCTCTGCTGCCAGTGACATCCCCCATAGACTTCCATGGGCTCGGTGCCGAGTACCTCATAACCCTGGTACCCACACCATCTGGTGTTGTGCGACTCAAGATCATCAGGAGAAAATGTATTTTATGCTTATCTCTTCTCCCCACTTTCCCATTATTCTAGGGCTACCATGGCTGCAGGCGCAGAATCCTACGATTAACTGGGAGACCAAGGAATTACACTTTCCGGAGAAACAGATGAATCAAGGAGTTTCAGCTTGCTCTGTTCCTAAAGGAACCATGTCAGTCCCTGAACTACCAGCTGTATACCAGGACTATGTGGATTTATGTGACAAGAAGAACGCTGATCAGCTTCCTCCTCACCGTCCATATGATTGTCCAATTGAATTATTGCCTGGAGCCGAGATAGCCTTTTGGTAAGATCTACCCCCTAGCGGGGCCCGAGCTAAAAGCTTTGAAGGACTACATAGATGAAAATCTAGCCAAAGGCTTCATACGCCCCTCTTCATCTCCCGCAGGTGCACCCATCTTCTTTGTGAAGAAGAAAGATGGATCTCTGAGACCCTGCATAGACTATAGGGAACTCAATAAGGTTACTATTAGAAACCGTTATCCATTGCCTTTAATCCCTGAGTTGTTGGAGAGAGTGCGGCATGCCAAAATTTTCTCTAAACTGGATCTCCGTGGGGCCTATAACTTGGTCCGTATTAGACCTGGGGATGAATGGAAGACTGCATTCAGGTCACGCTATGGACACTTTGAATATCTAGTTATGCCTTTTGGTCTGAGTACCGCCCCAGCCACTTTCCAACACTTGGTGAATGACATCTTCAGGGATCTCCTAGATACATTTGTGGTGATTTATCTGGATGATATTCTAATTTTTTCTAACTCCACAGAGGAACATCATGGACATGTGAGAATGGTCTTAGAATGCCTAAGACAAAACCATCTCTACATCAAACTTGAAAAGTGTGAATTCCATAGGACCAAATTCAATTTCTGGGTATGTACTATCTACGCAAGGGATTAGTATGGATGGAAGCAAGATCCAAGCCATCAAGGATTGGCCAATTCCTAGAAATGTGAAGGAGGTGCAGCGCTTCATCGGGTTTGCCAACTTCTATAGACGTTTCATTAGGAATTTCTCTGAGGTAGTGTCACCTATCACCCAACTTACCCAGAAACAGTCTAGGTTCTCCTGGACCCCGCAAGCTCAGGAAGCATTTTCCTGTTTAAAGGATAAATTTACCACCGCACCTATCTTAGTACATCCCAACCCCGAGCTTGCCTTCATAATAGAGGTGAATGCTTCAGACTGTGCCATTGGAGCTATACTCTCTCAGAGAACAGGTGAGAAGAATGTCTTGCATCCATGTGCCTTCTTTTCCCAGCAGTTGTCTTCGGCTGAGAGGAACTACGATGTGGGCAATAGAGAATTGTTGGCCATTATTGCCGCCTTCAAGGAATGGAGACACCTTCTTCAGGGAGCTGCACAGCAAATAGTCGTCCTGACAGACCATCGTAACCTTGAATTTATCAGGTCGGCTAAGTGCCTGACTCCTCGCCAGGCTCGCTGGAATCTTTTCCTAAACCAATTTAATTTTGTAATTTCTTATAGACCAGGATCGCGCAATGGAAAGGCTGATGCACTCTCTAGGATTCATTCAGCAGAGACACGTCCACTTACTCCTCCTAAGACTATTCTTCCTGACTCTAGATTCCTGGGAGTGATTCATAATCAAGACCTACTTAAGGACATCAAGGAAGCATACCATGCGGATTCTTTGTTGGCTCAACCCCCAAGGGACGTAAGTCTTGTCTTTAAGAATGGTGTGTGGATTCAGGGACAACGTCTGTATATACCTGAAACAGTCAGATTGAGAGTATTGCAACTCATCCACGATTCCAAGATAGCCGGGCATAGGGGAATTCTAAAGACACAAGAATTTCTTTCTCGTTTCTTTTGGTGGCCCACTTACAGGAAAGATGTTTTAAACTATGTCACTTCATGTGAAGTCTGTGCAAGATGCAAAACACCTCGCTCCTCACCAACTGGTCTGTTGCAACCTCTTCCCACCCCGTCCCGCCCGTGGGGATCCGTTTCTATGGACTTCACTGTGGAGTTACCAACCTCTCAAGGAAGAACACCATTCTAGTGGTGGTTGATCGTCTAACAAAGGCAGCTCATTTTATCCCTTGTGTCGGCTTACCCACTGCAAAACAGACATCAGACTTGATGATTAAGAATGTGTTTCGCTTACATGAAGTACCGGATGAGGTTCATTTCGGAACGAGGGGTGCAATTCACTTCAAGGTTTTGGCAAAATTTCTGTGCCGCATTGGACATTAAAGTAAACCTTTCTTCTGCTTTTCATCCCCAGACTAATGGACAGACAGAACGAACCAATCAGACCCTGGAGCAGTATCTCCGCTGCTTTATCTGCCACCTACAGGATGATTGGGTGGATCTACTTCCACTGGCTGAATTCTCTTATAACAACTCTCAGAGCGCCTCCACTAAGCAGTCTCCTTTTTACTCCAATCTAGGTTATATCCTAACATTCTTTCTCGATTTCCCATAGATACGCCCTTGCCGGCAGTGGCTGAAAGAATCACTTCTTTACAAAAGAATATGGATCTTCTAAAGGAAAATCTAGAATTGGCTCAGGAAAGGTACAAGAAAGCAGCAGATAAATTCGTAAACCTGCACCAGCTTTCAAGGTAGGAGATTTGGTCTGGCTGTCAACCAGAAATCTTAAATTAAAGATTCCATCGTCTAAATTGGGACATAAGTACATTGGACCTTATAAGATCAGTAAGATTATAAGTGCTGTTGCTTGTCGTCTTCAACTGCCCAGAACTATGAGAATCCACCCTGTCTTTCATGTATCCCTACTAAAGGCTGCAACACCCAATACGTTTCCTGGACGCTCTTCTCCTTGCCCTGACCCAGTGCTGGTCGATGGTCAGGAAGAATTTATGGTGGAAAGGATTCTAGATTCCAGGTTGTACAGAAATCAGTTGCAATATTTGATTAAATGGCAGGGCTACCCAGTGGAGGACAACTCATGGGAACCAGTCAATAATGTAAATGCTCCTCGCCTGCTCCGCCAGTTTCATCAGAGGTACCCTGACAAGCCTGGTCTGAGGTCATCCGGAGGTTGTCCCTAAGGGGGGAGTAATGTAAGGTTCTTTGTCTCTTTTGACATGTTCCTTGAAACCCAGTTTTCCGTCGGCCATTTTGCTTTCTGTCTTTCTGCAGCTCTTGCCCTCAGTTAATATGGAGTTTCCAGTTTTCATGTTCCCGCCCTGATTCTCTCCCTCTTGCTTCTTAAGCAGCCTCAGCTGAACAATCAGTGCTCCTGAATCAAGCTTCAGTCAGCCTGTGACCTGACTCCTGGAAACATTGGACTTTGTACTCCAGCTATTTCCTACTGAGGAACCTTGGAACACTTTTGGACTCTGGAAACCTGCTGTTTGGTGAATCCATGTTTGCAGAGGAATTACGGTACAGAGAAGAGATCCTGAACCTGCTTTGGAGAGTTATTGTAGTGCTTGAAGTTACTCTGCCTGCTGTGTCTCCTGCCTCTGTTCCTGCAAACTGTGTGACCTTTTCCGCATGCTTGTATGAAGTAATACAAGTCATTTCATATCAACCTGTGTCTCATGAGTTTTCCTCGCACCCAAGCACAAGACGCTATAGGAACTGTACACTATACATGACAACTAGTGACTCAGCAGCAATCTCGTAGCGAGATCGCTGTGTGTGACGGGGGCTTTAGCTTATGAACTCTGCTGCTAATCTCCACACAGCAGAAAACACAACAACTGGACTCCGCACACCAGATGTGGCTGACACCAGAGAGCTGTTCTTGCTAGGCTGGTTTCCAGGTAAGACCTGTATCACCAAAAGTCAGCTGATGCATCAGATGACCTTTTAAAGGATGGTGGGAGTGGTCATCACCTGCATCAGCTGACCAGCAATACTGGGGTAACACCAGATTGACAGCAGGGAGAAACTGACATTAACCCCTGATGGTGCAAAAGGAAAAAAGTTTTAAGTGAGAGGAACCAGAGCTGCCACTTATCCAAAAATGGATCGTGACAGGTTACACAATATTGATTTTCCTACAGATTGTTCATCCATCAAGTGGTCAAGGCCCGAGACCTAATAAAAGGCTGTTGAAAATATGAATTATATATTTATATATATATATATATATATATATATATATATATATATATACAGCTCTGGCAAAAATTAAGAGACCACTTTCAAATGTTCAGTTTGTCTAATTTTTCTCTTTATAGGTATATTTTTGAGTAAAATGTAAATTGTTCTTTTAGTCTATAAACTTCAGACATGTCTCCGAATTTCCAAGCAAAAAATTTTGTATTTTTTTTCTGTCAAAGAAAAATGGTCAAAATAAAAAAAAGTGCTTTCAGACCTCAATTATTGCAAAGAAAACAAGTTCATAATCTTTTAGAAACAACAATACTAATGTTTTAACTCAGGAAAAGTTCTGAAATCAATAATTTGTGGAATAACCGTGATATTTAAAACCAGGTTTCATGCGTCTTTCACATTGCTCCTGGCGCAAAAATGTAAGCAGTTCTTCTTTGATGACTTGTGACAATCCATCTTCCTCTTGATTACATTACAGAGGTTTTCAATATGGTTCAGGTCTGGAGAATGGGCTGCCCATGACAGGGTTTTGATGTGGTGGTCTCTTAATTTTTGCCAGAGCTGTATATACAGTTATATGAAAAAGTTTGGGCACCCCTATTAATCTTAAGCTTAATGTTTTATAAAAATTGGTGTTTTTGCAACAGCTATTTCAGTTTGATATATCTAATAACTATTGGACACAGTAATGTTTCTGCCTTGAAATTAGGTTTATTGTACTAGCAGAACATGTGCAATCTGCATTCAAATAAAATTTGACAGGTCATAAGTATGGGCACCCTTATCATTTTCTTGTTTTAAATACTCCTACCTACTTTTTACTGACTTACTAAAGCACTTTTTTTGGTTTTGTAACCTCATTGAGCTTTGAACTTCATAGCCAGGTGTATGCAATCATGAGAAAAGCTTCTTAAAGTGGCCACTTGCAAGTTGTTCTCCTGTTTGAATCTCCTCTGAAGAGTGGCATCATGGGCTCCTCAAAACAACTGTCAAATGATCTCAAAACTAAGATTATTCAACATAGTTGTTCAGGGGAAGGATACAAAAAGCTGTCTGAGGCTATGTGCACACGTTCAGGATTATTTGCGTTTTTTTCACATTTTTTCGCGGGAAAAAATGCGTCACAAGCGCATGATTTAAGCATCCTATCATTTAGAATGAATTTCGCAATTTTTGTGCACATGGTGCGTTTTTTTTGGCGAAAAAAACGCATCTCGGAAAAAGAAAAAGAACCAACATGTTCATTAATTTTGCGGAATTCTAGCGTTTTTCCCCCTAAATTATTGACCTAGAAAGTTCAGGAAAAAATCGCGGTAAAAATGCGCAAAATCCGCGCAAAAAAAACGCACCAAAAAACGCGGAAAAAATGCGCGTTTTTACCACGGAAAATGTTTTTGCTCAGGAATATTCTGCAAACATTCCTGAACGTGTGCACATAGCCTCAGAGATTTAACCTGTCAGCTTCCACTGTGAGGAACATAGTAAGGAAATGGAAGAACACAGGGACAGTTCTTGTTAAAGCCAGAAGTGGCAGGCCAAGAAAAACATCAGAAAGGCAGAGAAGAAGTATGGTGAGATCAGTCAAGGACAATCCTCAGACCACCTCCAGAGAGCTGCAGCATCAACTTGCTGCAGATGGTGTCACTGTGCATCAGTCAACTATACAACGCACTTTGCACAAGGAGAAGCTGTATGGGAGAGTGATGCGAAAGAAGCCGTTTCTGCAAGCACGCCACAAACAGAGTCGGCTGAGGTATGCAAAAGCACATTTGGAGAAGCCAATTTCTTTTTGGAAGAAGGTCCTGTGGACTGATGAAACCAAGATTGAGTTGATTGGTCATACAAAAAGGCGTTATGCATGGCGTCAAAAAAACACAGCATTCCAAGAAAAACACTTGCTACCCACAGTAAAATGTGGTGGAGGTTCCATCATGCTTTGGGGCTGTGTGGCCAATGCCGGCACCGGGAATCTTGTTAAAGTTGAGGGACGCATGGATTCCACTCAGTATCAGCAGATTCTTGACAATAATGTTCAAGAATCAGTGACAAAGTTGAAGTTACGCAGGGGATGGATCTTTCAGCAAGACAATGATCCAAAACACCGCTCCAAATCTACTCAGGCATTCATGCAGAGGAACAATTACAATGTTCTGGAATGGCCATCCCAGTCCCAGACCTGAAGATCATTGAACATCTGTAGGATCATTTGAAGAGGGCTGTCCATGCTCGGCGACCATCAAACTTAACTGAACTGGAATTGTTTTGTAAAGAGAAATGGTCAAAAATACCTTCATCCAGGATCCAGGAACTCATTAAAAGCTACAGGAAGCGACTAGAGGCTGTTATTTTTGCAAAAGGAGGATCTACTAAATTAATGTCACTTTTCTGGTGAGGTGCCCATACTTATGCACCTGTCAAATTTTGTTTGGATGCAGATTGCACATTTTCTGTTAGACAATAAACCTCATTTCAAGGCAGAAACATTACTGTGTCCAAAGGTTATTAGATAAAACAAACTGAAATAGCTGTTGCAAAAACACCAATTTGTATAAAACATTAAGCTTAAGATTAATAGGGGTGCCCAAACTTTTTCATATAACTGTATATATATTGTACAGTCTATAATTTTAAGGGTAGTTGAATTTTAACATTGAGAGATAGAATATCAAAAGTAAAATCCAGAAAATCACATTGTGTAAATAATATAAATGTATTTGCATTTTTCAGTAGGAAATAAGTATTTGATCCCTCTGGTAAACAAGACTTAATAAGGGTAAAACCCTTGTTGGCAGCACAGCAGTCAGACGTTTTTTGTAGTTGATGACGAGGTTTGCGCACATGTCAGGAGGAATTTTGGTCACTTCTCTTTGCAGATCATCTCTAAATTATTAGGATTTTGAGGCTGTCGCTTGGCAACTCGAGCTTCAACTCCCTCCATAAGTTTTCTATGGGATTACGGTCTGGAGACTGGCTAGACCACTGCATGACCTTAATGTGCTTCTTTTTGAGCCACTCCTTTGTTGCCTTGGCTGTATGTTTTGGGTCATTGTCTTGCTGGAAGACCCAGCCACGACCAATTTTTAATGTTCCGGTGGAGGGAAGGAGGTTGTCACTCAGGAATTTACTGTACATGGCTTCATCCATTCTCCTATTGATGTGGTGAAGTAGTCCTGTGCCCTTAGCAGAGAAACACCCCAAAACACAATGTTACCTTTATGATTTGGTAACCTAGGAGAATATTAGAAAAATAGGCTAGGCAACCAAACACCCAGAGAGATTGGTAACTTAGCGGATTGCAGAC
Organism: Oophaga sylvatica; assembly: GCA_033576555.1. Taxonomy (NCBI): domain Eukaryota; kingdom Metazoa; phylum Chordata; class Amphibia; order Anura; family Dendrobatidae; genus Oophaga; species Oophaga sylvatica. The sequence continues at coordinate 976,347,033 of JARQOD010000001.1, read as the reverse complement.
CCCTAAACTGACAACACAACTAGAATTAGCCATGGGATGTACCTACGATGCCCTAGACGCCTTGACACAGCCAAAGCGTTAACTAACCTAAAGAGAGAAAGGGGAAAGCTAAACTGCCCGGAGTAGAGCCCCAAAGGAATAGATAGCCCCCAAACAATATATGCCAGTGAGACAGATGAAGTACAAAACACAGGCAGAAAATAGAATAAGCACATGCTGGGGCCCAAACTGTCTGGATAGAACAGGACAGGAAAGGATACTGTCTGCAATCCTGCAAAAACCCTAAGAAAAATTCCAACATGTCTGATATGCAAAAATACTGAGGCCACACGACCTCTCACCCACTAAATCAGAACTCTGGTGTGAACTATAACGCAAAACAACAGATACTGAAATAACAGGAGACTAGAAATACAGAAAAGACTGACATAAGCTGTGGCAGAGGAAAACAGAGTCCAGCACAGGTCCCAGCGGGAACCCGGCTGAACTCACACCAGCAAGGCAGAGAACAGAGAAAAGCAAAAAGGGAAAAAATGCCACAGATTAAAACAGACAAATAACTTATCTGAAAGATGCGGGACAAAGCAGGGAGCAAGCAGACTTCCAAAAGGCTCAGGAAGAAAACCAAATCACCGGCAACCACTGGGGAAGGCTGCTCACTTAAATCTCCCCAGTCAGTAACACCTGACCCCAATCATCCTCTTCAAGTGATTGACCTCTGTCAGCCAGACAGCTCCATTACCAGCAGCAACCACCAAGGGAGCTCAAACTCAGAAGCCAGATCAAAAGTGTTCACAACAGTTACCACCTCCATGCTTGACAGTGGGGACGGTGTTCTTTGGGTTATAGGCAGCATTTCTCTTCCTCCAAACACGGCGAGTTGAGTTAATGCCAAAGAGCGCAATTTTTGTCTCATCTGACCACAGTGCCTTCTCTCAGTCACTCACAGAATTATCCACGGGTTCATTGGCAAAGTTCAGATGGGCCTGCACATGTGCCTTCTTGAGCAGGGGGACCTTGTGGGCACTGCAGGATTTTAAACCCTTACAGCGTAATGTGTTACCAATGGTTTTCTTGGTGACTGTGGTCCCAGCTGCCTTGAGATCATTAACAAGTTCCCCATGTAGTTTTAGACAGATCTCCTTCCTCATGATCAGGGATACCCCATGAGGTGAGATTTTGCACGGTGCCCCAGATTGATGTTGATTGACAGTCATTTTGTATTTCTTCCATTTTCTTACTGTTGCACCAACAGTTGTCTCCTTCTCACCCAGCGTCTTACTTGTGGTTTTGTAGCCCATTCCAGCTTTGTGCAGGTCTATGATCTTGTTCCTGACATCCTTAGAAAGCTCTTTGGTCTTGCCCATGTTGTAGAGGTTAGAGTCTGATTAATTGAGTCTGTGGACGGGAGTCTTTTATAAAGGTGACTATGTAAGACTGCTGTCTTTAATGCAGGTCACGAGTTGATTAGGAGCATCTAACTGATCTGTAGGACCAAAACTCTTAATGGTTGGTAGGGGATCAAATACTTATTTCTCACTGCAAAATGCAAATACATTTTATATAATTTATACAATGTGATTTTCTGGATTTTATTTTTGATATTCTATCCTCAATGTTAATATTAACCTAACCTTAAAATAAGAGACTGTTCATGTCTTTGTCAGTGGTCAAACTTACAAAATCAGCAAGGGATCAAATACTTATTTCCCCCACTGTATATATGTATAAATGCACACATACACAATATACAGTCATGGCCAAAAGTTTTGAGAATGACAGAAATATTAATTTTTACAAAGTGTACTGCTTCACTTTTTCTAATGGCAATTTGCATATACTCCAGAATGTTATAAAGAGTGATCAGCTTAACAGCAATTACTTGCAAAGTCAATATTTGGCTAGAAAATGAACTTTATCCCCAAAACACATTTCAACATCATTGCAGCCCTGCCTTAAAAGGACCAGCTAACCTCTTTTCAGTGATTGCTCCATTAACACAGGTGTGGGTGTTGATGAGGACATGGCTGGAGATCAATCTGTCATGATTAAGTAAGAATGACACCACTGGACACTTTAAAAGGAGGCTGGTGCTTGGCATCATTGTTTCTCTTCTGTTAACCAAGGTTATCTCTAAAGAAACACGTGCAGTCATCATTGCAATGCACAAAAATGGCCTAACAGGGAAGAGTATCGCAGCTAGAAATATTGCACCTCAGTCAACAATCTATCGCATCATCAAGAACTTCAAGGAGAGAGGTTCCATTGTTGCCAAAAAGGCTCCAGGGCGCCCAAGAAAGACCAGCAAGCGCCAAGACCATCTCTTAAAAGTGTTTCAGCTGCGGGATCGGGCTACCAGCAGTGCAGAGCTTGCTCAGGAATGGCAGCAGGCAGGTGTAAGTGCATCTGCACGCACTGTGAGGCGGAGACTCTTGGAGCAAGGCCTGGTCTAAAGGAGGGCAGCAAAGAAGCCACTTCTCTCCAGAAAAAACATCATGGACAGACTGATATTCTGCAAAAGGTACAGGCAGTGGACTGCTGAGGACTGGGGTAAAGTTATTTTCTCTGATGAATCCCCTTTTCGATTGTTTGGGACATCAGGAAAACGCCTCATTCGGAGAAGACAAGGTGAGCGCTACCATCAGTTTTGTCTCATGCCAACTGTTAAGCATCCTGAAACCATTCATGTGTGGGGTTGCTTCTCAGCCAAGGGAATCGGCTCTCTCACAGTCTTGCCTAAAAACACAGCCATGAATAAAGAATGGTACCAGAATATCCTCCAAGAGCAACTTCTCCCAACCTCCAAGAGCAGTTTGGCGATCAACAATGCCTTTTCCAGCATGATGGAGCACCTTGCCATAAAGCAAAGGTGATAACTAAATGGCTCAGGAACAAAACATAGAGATTTTGGGTCCATGGCCTGGAAACTCCCCAGATCTTAATCCCATTGAGAACTTGTGGTCAATCATCAAGAGACGGGTGGACAAACAAAAACCTAAAAATTCTGACAAAATGAAAGCATTGATTGTGCAAGAATGGACTGCTATCAGTCAGGATTTGGTCCAGAAGTTGATTGAGAGCATGCCAGGGAGAATTGCAGAGGTCCTGAAGAAGAAGGGTCAACACTGCAAATATTGACTTGCTGCATTAACTCATTCTAACTGTCAATATAAGCTTTTGTTACTCATATGTTTGCAATTATATTTCTGTCTGTGATAAAAACATCTGTCAAACACACATAAAAACCAGAGGGCAGCAGATCATCTGAAAATATAATATTTGTGTCATTCTCAAAACTTTTGGCCATGACTGTATGATGTATATGTGTGCATTTGATATGTATATGTACATGTGTGACATTTTTAGCGATAAAATTCAGGCAATAAAAACACAATTTATACAAAAAGCACCACAAAAAGTACTTTAAATGCCATACATAGACTAATTTAGAATGGTGTGTCTTAAAAATGATTCCCAGAAAGAAGGTCACGACCTATAAATGGTGAAAATAATAGTAGCAGCAAAGTAGTAATGGGCTCACCCACCAAACCTTATCCCAAAATGCTTTATTAGGGGTAAATTTTATACATATTCATACTAGATTTTATATTCAAAGTAATATAGCTGTCGTAGAATAATGGGTCAGATTTATCACTGCTGTCTAATTCTTAGTGCAAATTTAGACTTTATGACTGGATATTTTCCATCATTGCAAATTCATTTTGCTGTTACCATCTTCCAAGAGCCAAAACAATGACTTGCTTTTAACAAGATGAGTGGCAGTTTTCAATCACGTGTCAGTATTTTACCTTACAATTAACTGAGAAAAGTGCTGTCATGGGTTTACTGCGACAGAGAGGAGGCATAAGCCTTCAGTGTCTGATTTCTCCTACTCCTGCATTGTTTAGAAGCACTTCCTCTTCATATTAAATGGTGCAGGATTATTTACCAGTGCAGGGGTTAATCTACTCAGTGGAGAGCTCTTGGAAGCTTTCCTGCATTAAGGCTCTCTGCTGTTCACTGTTAGCCACTCCCTCTCCTATGTAATCTGGGCCCTGGCAAGCACTCATTGCCAGAGTTAGCTTCTTGCTGCATGGTGATGGATGGTGAGGAGATGGTGGTTTGTTGTTGTTGTTTGAGAAGGCGTTTAATGGATATATCTGTGACTGTTGCAAGGTTTTTGGTTGTGTGCTAATTCCCTTCCTTCTACTACTTTGGTTTTCCCCAGCCTCCACTCCTTGATGTTTACCTCTGTTTGTGTGAGTATAGTTGCATGATTGGTATTTTCCTTTATCCCTGTTTGTATTACCTTGTTAGTCTGGTTGGTGCATTACAGTATACTACTACTTCCTTCTTCACTGGGTGGTGGAAGGGTACAGACTGAGGGTGGATTCAGGACCTAAGGGAAGGTATGTGGACATGACGTCTTCACCATCAGAAGTAATCAGGGTTAGCTAGGGCGCCCTTAGCATTAGAGACCGGGAAGGAGCAGGGGCCCATGGTCCCGAGTCGCCCAACAAAATCGTGACAATGGTGTTACACCCAATGGTGGCACATGTGGATTTGTGGACCCACTGTGATACAGGACCTAGGAAAGGGCATAGTTAAGTGGCTACCAAGTGTTCACTGGAGCTCCTGATGATGGAGACAGACTGGGCTGCAGATAGCTGAAGGTACCACCCCTAGGTAGAACCCAGTACTGCAGGTGCTGACCCAAGGGGTCGGGTTCTATGACACTGATTAGGGCTATGTTCAAACACTCCGATCTAGGATACTGGATCAGGGACTGGCCGCACATGGACAAGGGGACAATGTTGGGCAGTGGCCACACTGGGATCAGGGGACATTTGGAACAGGACTGGCTGCCGCGGGTATAGGGAAGTTTGAAAACAGGACTGGTCGCACCAGGATTAGTGGACATTGTTCAGGCACTGGCCACGCCGGGACCAGGGGACTTTTGGAACAGGACTAGCCACACCAGGATCAGGGGACAACGTACAGGCATTGACTGCACCGGGAACTGGGATTTAGGTTCATGACACTGGCTGCATCGGGACCAGGGATCCGAGTTTAGGACACTAGCTGCATTGGGACTTGGGATTCAGGTTCAGGACTTTGGCTGCACTGGGACCAGGGGACCTCACAACTGCACTGGTAGAGCACCAACTACCTAATGACGCAACTCATTACTTGGCGACTCCCTAGGGGAGAGGAAGTCTTTTATACAGGATGACTCCCAGAAATTGTCTGGGAGCCATCTTGCAGGTGTACATATTATACTAAATGCCTCTCATCAACAAGCTGAGGGCATTTACTATATGCGTGCTGCCCCTTTAAGAGCAGAGAGTACGCGCACTAGACGTTGCTGAGTATTGCAGCATGCACACCAGGAAGTAGCAGGAGCACGCAAAGGACCCACACTGGAGCCGGGGCGGTGTGGAAGCAGGTGTCACTGCACGGAGGAAGAAGTGGACACCATGCAGGGGCGCCGGCCATTGCGCCACAAATTTTTCTTGCATTCATTGTGTACCAAAAAAATGAGCTCACAATGACCAGGATTTTCCCGCACTGAAATCTGTGGCCAGGTGTTTGCCAGCTAATCTGACAGGTGCATAATGTAGGGATGCAGACCCGATTCCAGCAGTGTGTCACTTACTGGTCTGGTTGGTGCAGTTTTGATAAAATATTGGATGTCTCCTGACATACAGCAGGAATAAAAACATGTCACATGGCTTAGTAAAATATACAGGGATGCCAAGCTCAGTTTCCATCATTCGTCCATAAAGTTGCAAATGCTGCAGCTTTCTTACATGCAAAGCCAAATATTAGAAAACTACAATGTAATTCTGCATCTATCCACTAGGGGGCAGTGTTTGAGCACTGTATTTTGCAGCTCTAGACCTGCACTGTTAATAACTTTTAATTTGGCATCTCAGGATGAACACTCATGTACTGTATATATATATATATCAGTAGGGAGCAGCAATGAAAGGTCACCCCACTTACTTAGTCACACTGCCTACAGAGGCAGCGTAGCGTTAAATACCACTGCCTATAGTGGGTCACAATAGTTCCGCCATTATACTCATCAACCAGAAGGTGCTTAGAAGATTATCTCATATCAATGACGAGTAAATTGGAGCGTGGAAAATGCATCAGACTTGCTGGTACTGACATGGGGGTTTGGTGGAAGGAGGGAACTGGTTTGCATGGTACAAAGATGTTGGCACTTACAGAGGCACTGTGGTTCACATTGTTAGGCCGGGGTCACACGTGCGAGTGTATGTGAGAAACTCGCGCGAGTTTCTCGTCTCAATACCCGGAACTGCCACTGGCATTCGGGACCGGAATGTGCGGCTGTATGTATTTCTATGCAGCTGAACGCTCTAGTCCGAGTGCCGGCGGCAGTGCCGTTTATTAAGTCTGCAGTGTGTATTCAATAAGTGTGTATTATACAAGTGACAAATTGCAAGCTTTCGAGACTACGCAGGTCTCTTCATCAGGCAAAGACTGAAACAAAAGCTGAAGAATCACATATTTATACACAAGAGGACACAGGAATAATGCAATAGGTATTGTCCTCTTGTGTATAAATATGTGATTCTTCAGCTTTTGTTTTAGTCTTTGCCTGATGAAGAGACCTGCGTAGTCTCGAAAGCTTGCAATTTGTTACCATCTTTTCAGTTAGCCATTAAAAGGTATCAACCACTGAGGACTCTCAACTCTAAATATTTTTCTATCTACTGGCTAACACGGTACGAAGATACACATCTTTCCTATATTATACAAGTGTGAGATAAGAATTAATCCAGAACGATGTATACAGACTGTGCCCTGCCATCTGCCACCATCGCACTCTAACCAGCATGTCTATTCATCTGTTCTCCCTACAGGTACGTCACCCAGCTTTCTACACAGCCTTCTACACAGACTGTTCTTACCTCTGCTCATAGTAGCCACATGGTACGTCACCCAGCTTTCTACACAGACTGTTCTTACCTCTGCTCATAGTATCCACGTGGTACGTCACCCAGCTTTCTACACAGACTGTTCTTACCTCTGCTCATAGTAGCCACATGGTACATCACCCAGCTTTCTACACAGACTGTTCTTACCTCTGCTCATAGTAGCCACATGGTAGTCACCCAGCTTTCTACACAGACTGTTCTTACCTCTGCTCATAGTATCCACATGGTACATCACCCAGCTTTCTACACAGCCTTCTCACACAGAACTGTTTCTTACCTCTGCTCATAGTAGCCACATGGTACATCACCCAGCTTTCTACACAGACTGTTCTTACCTCTGCTCATAGTAGCCACATGGTACGTCACCCAGCTTTCTACACAGACTGTTCTTACCTCTGCTCATAGTGTGGTCGACCCGCCACCACAATTGTGGGTTACCAGGGCAATGGGGTACTCAGAGCCGAGCCCATGGAAGTCTATGGGGATTGTCACAGGTAGCTGTGGCTCGGTCTGTGGCCCTGGCGGTCTGGCGTATGTTGGGGATATATTTACAGGGGATAGGTTTATATACAGTTCGTGACGCCACCTGTAGTATTCTGGTAATTTGTACCAGCGCTGCTGTAGATCTCTGAGGGGATGGTGAGGCAGCTAGATGTCGGGTCCCCTACAGGTGGGACTCTTCCCTCAGGTCGGTAGTTAGGTAGGGATTGTGCAGGCATGCAATAATAACTCAGTCTCACACGGTCAGCGTCTTTCCATACCTTTACTTGTAAGATGTTCAAGCAGGTCCCAGGGAGGCTGATGGGGTTGGTGGAGGATGAGCTTTGAGGCAACAGCTAAGCAACTTAGGGGCCTCCTTTACTGTCCAATGAAGATGAGTACGACCAGCCTGAAGCGTAGTCCCTCTTATGATTCCAGCTTATCCAAAGCTGTGCTTCCCAGTCAATTTAGTGTTAGGAGCCTTTCTATGAGGGAGCTGAATCCTTATTTTGTCCTGCAGAGACTCAAAGTCTTCACTTCCCCTGACCCCAGTTACGTACTGACTATAAGGGGCTTGTTTGCCGCGACCTAGGGTCCGGTAAATCTCTGGTTTTCTCTTCACTATGCTTGTAGCTAATAGTGATCCTTCGGTCCCCAGTAACCGGTAGCAATGTGCAGGACTTTTCCAAGCCAAACGCACTTTTCCAATAATCTTCCTTCCACTTTGCCCTTCGATTTGCTCAACTCTTAATAGCTAGTTCAGTCTTTCTTCCAGTGGGGCACAGCTCTGACTAGACTAAGGTGAATTAGACCACCTGTACCAGCCTCCACGTTCTGAACTGAAGACAGGCTCAAACTGGACACGTCTACTCTGTCCAAGGACAGGAAACTGACTGACTAGAAATCACTCCCTTCCACACCCTGCTGGGTGTGTCAGAAGTGTACATGATGTCATGAAGAGACCTTAACTGTTACCTCTCCACTCATCCTCCTGGTATTGTGTACCAGGGCTACACATTCCCCCATGGTAAACGACAGCACTCCCGGGCTGTAAAATATAAAGAGACATTTTTGTTTATGCATGAAAACATTAAACAGTAAACAGTAATTCGTCCCATCCGGGAGGTGAGGATATCTTGAACGTTGCAAACATTAACATTTTATATAGAAATACAAAAGTATTAAATAGCATTCAATAAATATACAGTATACTTGTGAAGGACCCGCACCAAACCTTCAACGTAGGTCCTGGGTGGGCTGCAGGACATCCGAATGCAGACCTCACTCAGTGCCACACCACACGGGTTTTTGGTTCAGAGGTAAGTCAAGGTTTCATGTGAAACCATTAAAAAGGCACTTTAGTGCAACTATTTACAGGATACAGTTTTTGGGCTGGCTCAGTCCTCAGCCTCTGAGTCCATTGTTAAACGAAGACATAATAGGGAAAAACACATTTATATATATAGACTTTTTACAATGTTCACATAAATTCGTTATAACTACTGCTGATATCTAATGGGTAACTTCCCTTTTGTGATTCTCTCTGATCTACGTGGTGTAGTTTCAGGTATATCAAGTTGCGATCTGTCTGCACTGCGTAACGGCAAACTATAGAACTGCCTTAATCTTTCTATGGATCTGGCAAGCGTACTGATGGCTGGGCGGTGTGAGTCAGCTTCACCAGGAGATCCCATAGTATGGGGCGCTGCTTCAGATGATCCATCTTGAGGTTCCACAGGTTGAGGTGTTGCTGGGATGGGTAACTCCTGAGCGGGCTCAACTGGCACCACAGGCACAACTGGAGGTAGAACTTCCTCTTGTGGCTGATAAAACTGCAACACTGGAATTATCACAGCATCTCCCAGTCGGGGCCAATCCGCAGGAAAATCTCCCAGATCTGTGTGTAGGACCTCTTCCTTTCTTTCTCTTGATTGAGGACAGGGTTCTTTTCACAACGCTTTAAGTGTTCTGGACACAACTTCAAATGATCTCTGGACACAGTGGTTGTTGTTCTTCCTCCGCCCTTACTGACGACACAAACTTTTCTATTGTCATATTTAGAATCTTGTATGACGTAGGGTTCTTGCTCCCACTGATTATCCAGTTTGTGCATCTTCCTTTTTCTTTTTAATACTACCTCTCCAGGCATCAGAGGCTTGGCAGGAGCATTTCGGTTGTAAACATCTTCCTGTTTCTCCCGTGCCTTATTGAGACTTTCCTCCACACAGATTTGTACTCTTCTGTATTGCTCTTGCCGATTGACGTCCCAGTTTTCAACAGCGTCGTCTGCCTCCGGTTCTACCACTCCAAGTTCTAGATCCATTGGTAGTTTTCCGGGCCTTGCTCTCATAAGATAGGCTGGAGTGCAGTTAGTTGAGCTTACAGGTATATGATTATACAAATCAACCAAATCAGGCAGTAAATCCGGCCATCGATTCCTGTCTTCCAACGGTATGGATCTCAACAAGTCAAGGACAATATGGTTCATCTTTTCACAAAGACCGTTGGTTTGAGGGTGGTATGGTGTTGTTCTTATTTTCTTGCACCCGTACATATGACAGAATTCCTTGAATAAATCGGCTTCAAAGCAGGTCCCTGATCGGTTAAGACTTGCCCCGGATACCCATGCGGTCTCAAAAGCTTGCTTGAAAGGTCTTCGCGGCCGTCACTGCGGTCTGGTCCTTACTGGAACGACTACCAGAAATCTGGAGTAATGGTCTACCATGGTCAAGGCGTATGAGTATCCAGATCTACTTGGCGACAGTTTGACATGGTCCAGGGCCACAATCTCCAGGGGACGAGTCGTCCGGATAGGTTGCAGGGGGGCCTTCTGACTACCGTAGTCCTTTCTTCTGAGACCACAGGGTCCACAGTTCCGACACCACCTCTCGATGGAGCTGCGCATCCCTACCCAATAGAACCGGCATCTCAACAGGGTCTCCAGCTTTCTCCAGCCAAAGTGTCCTGCTTGATCGTGGTACGCTTCCAACACCATTGGGACGTCTGCCTTGGGGACCACGATTTGCCAGACCATTTCATGGGTTCTGGGGTTGACGTATCTTCTGCACAACTTCTCACGGTATAGGAACAACCTGCTTTTCTCGTTCCACAGGAGCTTGGCTGACATAGGTGCATCCTTTTCCAGAGAGGAGCCTTCCTGTCTTAACAACTCCTTGATGCGGCTGACCACTGGATCACTGTCCTGAGTCTCTTTCCAACTATGATGGGGTAAAGGATTTAATGTTGCACCATTCTGCTTTCTGTGGACTCGATGCTCGTGGACTACCCCATTTCGATGGAACGCGGGTAGCTCAATTTCTTCCAGGTCGTCCGATTCTTCTTCCGTGTCAGAGTCATGCGGCATTCGGGACAACGCATCAGCATTAGCATTCTTTCGACCTGCCCGGTACTTGATAGTAAACTGGTAATTGGACAACCGGGCCATCCATCGCTGCTCCATGGCACCCAGCTTGGCGGTTTCCAGGTGCGTTAACGGGTTGTTGTCTGTGTACGCCGTGAACTTATTGGAGGCCAGATAGTGCTTAAATCTTTCAGTAATGGCCCAGACCAGCGCCAGAAACTCCAGCTTGAAGCTGCTATAATTTTCCGGATTCCTTCTCGTTGGCCTGAGTTTTCTGCTGCATAAGCGATGACTTTTTCTTGGCCATTCTGCTTCTGACTGAGAACTGCTCCCAACCCTTCATTACTGGCGTCGGTGTACAACAGGAACGGTTGGCTGTAATCAGGATAGGTTAAGATCTCATCACCTGTCAGGATCTCTTTCATCTTTTGGAATGCTTCAGCTGTTCTTTACCCCAATTAAAGGGAGGGTTTCTGCTCTTTAAGGATTGTCCTACTAGGAGGTCCTGTAAAGGAGCTGCCTTCTTCGTGTAATCTTTCACGAATCTCCTGTAGTAACCTGTTAGTCCCAGGAACTGTCGCACTTCCTTAAGGTTCTTCGGCTCCGGCCACTTCTGGATGGCAGTGACTTTCTCTGGGTCCGGCGCTACTCCTTCCGAACTGACGATGTGCCCCAAGTATTGTACCTTCTGTTTGAGTAGATGGCATTTTGAGGGTTTTAATTTCATCCCGTACCTGGACAGGGACTCGAATACTTCTGCCAGGTGCTTCAGATGGTCCTCATAAGTCTTGGAATACACGATGACGTCGTCTAGGTATAGCAGCACGGTTTCAAAATTGAGATGTCCCAGACAGTTTTCCATCACTCTCTGAAATGTTCCTGGGGCACTACTGAGCCCAAACGGCATTCTGTCGAACTCACAGAGCCCCATTGGGTGGTGAAAGCCGTTTTCTCACGATCCTCCTCAGCCACAGCCACTTGCCAGTAACCACTAGTCAGATCGAGGGTAGAAAAGTAGTTAGCCGTTTTCAGAGCAGCTAATGATTCCTCTATACGTGGTAACGGGTATGCATCCTTGTGTGTTATGCGGTTCACCTGCCTGTAATCCACACACATTCTCATACTACCATCTTTCTTTTTAACCAGAACTAGAGGGGCTGCCCAGGGGCTACAACTATCCCTTATCACCCCAGCTTTCTTCATATCATTCAACATTTCTTTAGCTTTCTGATAATGAGCTGGAGGTATGGGCCTATACCGCTCTTTGATGGGAGGATGACTGCCTGTAGGGATATGATGTTGTACTCCCTTAATTGTCCCAAAATCAAGTGGATTTTTGCTAAACACTTGGGCTACTCTTGCACCACCCGTAATACCCTTGCTTCTGGTGAGCGGGAGTGGTGTCCGTCCCAACATGGAGTTGCTGACACCATTCCGCCACCTGGGTTGCTGGGTCATTGTCCTCCTCTATTTGACAGGAGTCTAAGGACTCAGCCGGGAGAATAGAATTATTATCAACAGCATGAAGTTTAGCAATGGTTGCATAACGGGGTAAATTTACCTCATCATCTCCCCAATTGAGAAGCCGTACCGGTACTCTTCCATTCACCACTTCTACTCCCTCTTAGCAGTCATAAGTGTAGGTCTATGTTCTGAATGGTGGGGTTCTACTACAGCTTGGTAATTCTGTCCTCTCAGACCTATGGCTGCCCTGCACCAAATGATCATTTCACTCATTGGGGGTATCACAATAGGATCTGAGTCAGTGACCCGTACATTACCAATTTCGCCGTCGGTAAGCTTCGCTTGCTGCTGACACACCAGGGCCCGGATCTCTCTTTGGATTACTCCTCTCTGCCTTGGTCGGGCAATCTCAGCGAGCTGTTGGAGTAAGAACACAACTTCTCCCAAACAATTACCGATAATGTTAGTACCCAAAATGATATTTAAACCGTTCTCCTCATTTACAGTCTTTACTACCAGAAGCCCTGGTCTTTCAACTCCTCTCTGCCCACCTTTACATCTACACATTTTGTTCCGAGTACTTCTACAGGAAGACCATTCGAAGCATACACAGTAAAGTCAAGGCTCGGAGGTTTAAGACTGTCCATTGACCAGTACTTGGTATATAGAGCATCAGGTATTAGGGTCACCTGGGACCCAGTGTCTAACAATGCTGGAACAGCAATACCATCTAGAATAATAGACAGGTAGGGTCGCCCGCCCACATACCTGCGGTTCCAGTCTAGGGGGCCTGACGGGTATTCTCCTGGGTGTTGGCCCTTGGACCCAGGTTCTGCCCGTTTAAAGGACACTGTGTAGACAGATGACCTTTCCGGTTGCAGCGGTAACAGATGATCTCTCGACGAGAAGGGTGTTGATCAGAGGTTGCTCCTGGGGGTGGCGTTGTCCTCCTCCGGGGGCGACGTCTTCTTTCTTCTCCGGTGCATCCACGGAACGTCCTCTGGGCAGTCAGCTAACAAGATCTTCCCTTCCTCCTCTTTCCGCAGCTGTAGGGCACTCATCACAGCGGCCAGATTTTTAGTCAGCTGGCGCACCTCTGAGCGCAGACAGTCCAATTCACTAGGAGGTGTCACCTGTGCTTTGGCTTCGGCCACTAACGGGGAACAGGGGGTTACTGCCGGTTCCAGAGTGACTTCACCTGATGATGTTGGGTGGCCACCTCAGGTTTGCCCAGGGGCCGCAGCCCTTTTATTGCCATGTCCTTTAGGGCATCAAAGGTAGCACCGGATGATCTAAGGACCACCAATTCACAGTTCTGCGTTCCTCTGGGGATCTCAATCCCTGTATAAATTGTTCTTTCAGCATTCTATTCTCGTCGATAGCATTTAAATTGTTAATTTGCTTGAGGGCTCTCAGGGCTCCCTGTAGTCGGCAAGCTAGTCCCGGATGCTGTCACCTGGCTGTTGTGAACAGTGATAGAAGGCCATCCGGAGATCCGTTTCTGTGCGGTCTTCAAATATGGCATGTAGCTTCAGGAAGATCGCAGGTACCGACTCTGATCAACGGTATCCCAGGTCTCCACTTCCCTCTCAGCAGCGCCAGTTAGCTGCCCTATTAGCACAGCAGCTTTTTGTCTCTCAGGCATGGAGTACATTTCTAGGATGCTGCATAACTTCCGCTTGAAGCCTGCTAATGTGCCTGGCCCACCGCTGTATTGGGGAAGCCATTTCGCCCCAGGCATATATGGGAGCGTTAGTGGCATGATCGGGACTACCGGACTGGGTGCAGGGCCTGCGCCCCATCTGGCGCTACAATACCAGACGGTGCGGGATTGGGGCCTCCGGCCGGGGCCGCACTGTCAGCCGGTTGTTGTGACATCTTAGCGCCCCCTTGGTTAAACGGAGCCTACCGGTTTCAGACGCTGCTACTTCACAGGCACCGCAGTGGGAACAGGACCTTCGTCGCAGGCGCTCTGATGTCAGAGCGTTCACTTCCTGTTGCAGGACCTGCTGATGAGTCAGAGCCGGGGGCGTGTCCAAGACTTTGCGCGCTCTTCTCAGGTACGCCCACCTTCTTCTCCAGCGCCTTAGGGCGCGAATCTGGCGGCAAATATGGCGGTATTTGGCGCCAAACAATAGCAACAGTCTTTTTCACCAAAACACTCCACAGGCACACAGGGCTCGCAATGCTGCAAGTTTCGGATCCTGTTCGTGACGCCAAGTTTTTGTGTCGACCCGCCACCACAATTGTGGGTTACCAGGGCAATGGGGTACTCAGAGCCGAGCCCATGGAAGTCTATGGGGATTGTCACAGGTAGCTGTGGCTCGGTCTGTGGCCCTGGCGGTCTGGCGTATGTTGGGGATTATTTACAGGGGATAGGTTTATATACAGTTCGTGACGCACCGTAGTATTCTGGTAATTTGTACCAGCGCTGCTGTAGATCTCTGAGGGGATGGTGAGGCAGCTAGATGTCGGGTCCCCTACAGGTGGGACTCTTCCCTCAGGTCGGTAGTTAGGTAGGGATTGTGCAGGCATGCAATATTAACTCAGTCTCACACGGTCAGCGTCTTTCCATACCTGTATTGTAGATGTTCAAGTGTGTCGACCCGCCACCACAATTGTGGATTACCAGGGCAATGGGGTACTCAGAGCCGAGCCCATGGAAGTCTATGGGGTTTGTGTCACAGGTAGCTGTGGCTCGGTCTGTGGCCCGGGCGGTCTGGCGTATGTTGTTGGGGGATATATTTACAGGGGATAACTATATACAGTTCGTGACGCCACCTGTAGTATTCTGGTAATGGGTACCAGCGCTGCTGTAGATCTCTGAGGGGATGGTGAGGCAGCTAGATGTCAGGTCCCCTACAGGTGGGACTCTTCCCTCAAAGTCTGTTAAGATGGTGAAGTCGGGTGCCGGTAAATAACACAGTCTCACACAGTCAATGTCTTTCCATACCTTTACTTGCTGAATGTCAAGGCAGGTCCCGGGGAGGCTGATCCAAAGGGAGTGTATTTTGAGACGGCAGCTGGACAAGTTAGGGGCCTCCTTTACTTTCCAATGAAGCTGAGTACAACCAGCCTGAAGCGTAGTTCCCTCTATGATTCCAGCTAATCTTAGCTGTAACTGCCCAGTCAGCTTAGTGTTAGGGGTCCTTCCTTTGAAGGAGCTGAATACTTATGTTTGTCCTGCAGAACGCCAAAGTCTTCACTCCCCCTGACCCCAGCTACGTACCGACTATAAGGGGCTTGTCTGCCGCGACCTAGGGTCCGGTAGATTCCTGGTTTTCCTGCCTCTGTGCCTGAAACAACAGCGACTCTTCGGTCCCCAGTGACCGGTAAACAGGGTGCTGGACTTATGCAATCCTGTAGCACCAATTCTATAATCCACTTGCCTTTCGCCTTGTCCACGCTGGTAACATAAACATTCTCACTAGCAGGGGTCGAGCAGTCACTTCCAATCTTTCTCCTTCCAATGAAGCCAGCCACAGATGCTCAGTTGTCACAGGCAGGAGCACGTCTCTGTACCTGATACTGTCCTTAGACAGGAACGCTGAAGTCTTTCTGTGCTGATACTCCTTCTTTCCTCAATGTGTGCTGAGAGATAATCCAGCTCTGACCAGACTAAGGTATATTTCAAAACCTATACCGGACTCCACTATTTGAACTGGTTATGAAGCAGGCTAGACTCCTTTCTCCTCCGTGTTCTCACAGAAGTCTAAGCTCTCCTCCCACGTCTTCTCTGTCCAGAGACAGGAACTAGACTCATTTTCAAAATCACCCTACACCCACTACTTTGACCACTCCCTAGAGTATACTTCACTACCCCAAGGGTGTGTCCCGTGTGTGCAGAATGAATGCATATTGAGCATTAAGCCGCCGTCTCGCCATACACTCCCCAGGGTACTGCGTGTGCCTACACCAGGGCTACACATTCCCCCATGGTAAACGACAGCACTCCCGGGCTGTGAAATACAAAAGACAGAAAAATTTTGTTTATGCAATAACATTGGAACAATAACATCTTCCCATCCGGGAGGTAAGAATACTTCGAACGTTACAAACTTTAATACAGAAATACAAATAGTATCAAATGTCATTCAATAAATAAATTTACAAGATACTTGTGAAGGACCCGCACCAAACCTTCAACGTGGGTCCTGGGTGGGCTGCAGGACATCCAAGTGCAGACCTCACTCAGTGCCACACCACACGGGTTTTGTTTTTCAGAGGTAGATATGTATGGCTTATGTAAAACCAAGATAGGGCGCCGGAGCGCAACTATGTACAAGAAAGTTTTTAGGCTGTCTCAGTCCTCAACCTACGAGTCCATTGTAAACCAAAGGCATATATCAAATCACATTATGATAAAGTGCAATAACTTTTTATGGTTCTATTCACCATTTACCCAGCCGGGCATTCTATAATTAGGAATATATATATGTACATTATATATAAACTTGTGCAAAAACTTTATAAACATTTTTCAAACTTTGACTGATGGTAGATCCTTTATGGACCTTACCAATTCTTTCTATATATTTATTCATCAAATAGTACGCTTTCCACCCCGGGGGCTGGAACAACGCAATGGGCCCTAGATCCTAAGACCAGCAAGTCATGTGCTGCGATCAGGGTTTGGGTTGCGACATCTCTGGTTTGAACCTCTAGGGGCGCAACCGGTACACTTTCTTCACACGACACCGATTGCGTCTCCATTACTGTTAATGATATAGACCGCGTCAGGGTTTGCGATCTATACTGGGTCGCATTTGGCGATATGGAAGTGGCTTTTACTTGCGATAGACCTTGGGTCGCATGTTGCGATGACTTTGACGGGGGCGATGCTGGGGCACGGCCGGATGCTGCTGAAGCTGGAAACGGGGACGCTGCGGTAATGGTGACGATACCTGCGTCTGGGACGGGGTCGCGGATGATGGCGACGTTCAGGGCATACCACCCCTTCATTCCCCAATGCCGCGTATAGTGACTAGGTCGCCGTTTACTAAGTCCCTCCCGGGATGGCCTTGTGGCAGGTGAGATTCCACGTCACGCCTGCTGACGAAGACCGCGGGTAGAGACCCGGTTCACGAATAAAGCCCCAGCCCTTCCGGAGCTGGAACTCAGTCACACACCCCTGCCGCCGCGGTTCCCGTAAGGTACCTTTGTCGCGACGGACAGTCTCCTTATCAGCAATCAGCTCGGCAAACTGTCGCTGGCGGTTCTTCTGGATTTCCCGCGCTTCCTCCTGCTGGCGCCTCTTTGTCTCCTCACGACTCCGCCATTCTTGCTCCCACTGGGCGGTGTAGGCGACGTCATCCAGGCGCGCCATTTCGTCCCAGTCCACATCTGGTAGTGACGGACAGGACCCCTCCGGTGTCCCTGCCGGGGACCGATAATCTGCTGCGGCCTCTTGGCCGGGCGGGCGTTCCGGGATCGGCTGTACCTCCTCAACCTCCTCCGCATCCACCGCTTCACCAGTGGGATCGGGAACGGTACTTTCGGGGGCAGCCTCCGGTTGCTCCTTCGCCTTGGGCAGCAGACTTTTCGGTTACTTTGAATCGTGGGGGTTCGTTGAGGGGAGGAGACGCCGTGTTCGTCATCCGCCATTTCTGCAGGTTACAGCGGCGTCTCTCAATCTCCTCCAGTCCAGGTTGGAACAACTGCTTTAGTCGTGAGTTCTCCTCCTGGACCTCTAACAACGCCTGTTGCAGGTGCAGGATCGCATAGGCCTCGGATGCCGATGGCAGCTTGGCGGGGGCACGGGGTCTGCTTTCCTCCGCTGCTCCGCTCGGCTCCACACGTCCGGCCTTCATCATGTTCCAGAACAATCTCCTTTCTTTTGGAGACATCCGGTCTCTTCCGTGGAGGTGGGGTTTGCGTCGCCTCCTCCTCGCAGAGAAGGTGAAGAGGAGGCGGACCTCCTTCGCTGTAGGGCAGGACCGCATGTTGTAATAGCACTTTGAGAGGACAGGCATTTTCTTCACGCCACAGGGGGGGTAGACGCCCACGAAGGCACGCCCACCTTCTTCTCCAGCGCCTGAGGGCGCGAATATGGCGACAAAAATGGCGATTTTGGCGCCAAAAGTGCAAACAGTCCTTTTTCCAAAAACAAGTCCTTAGGCACGCAGGGCTCGCAATTTCGCGAGTTTGGTATCCTGTTCGTGACGCCAAGTTAGTTGTGTCGACCCGCCACCACAATTGTGGATTACCAGGGCAATGGGGTACTCAGAGCCGAGCCCATGGAAGTCTATGGGGTTTGTGTCACAGGTAGCTGTGGCTCGGTCTGTGGCCCGGGCGGTCTGGCGTATGTTGTTGGGGGATATATTTACAGGGGATAACTATATACAGTTCGTGACGCCACCTGTAGTATTCTGGTAATGGGTACCAGCGCTGCTGTAGATCTCTGAGGGGATGGTGAGGCAGCTAGATGTCAGGTCCCCTACAGGTGGGACTCTTCCCTCAAAGTCTGTTAAGATGGTGAAGTCGGGTGCCGGTAAATAACACAGTCTCACACAGTCAATGTCTTTCCATACCTTTACTTGCTGAATGTCAAGGCAGGTCCCGGGGAGGCTGATCCAAAGGGAGTGTATTTTGAGACGGCAGCTGGACAAGTTAGGGGCCTCCTTTACTTTCCAATGAAGCTGAGTACAACCAGCCTGAAGCGTAGTTCCCTCTATGATTCCAGCTAATCTTAGCTGTAACTGCCCAGTCAGCTTAGTGTTAGGGGTCCTCCTTTGAAGGAGCTGAATACTTATGTTTGTCCTGCAGAACGCCAAAGTCTTCACTCCCCCTGACCCCAGCTACGTACCGACTATAAGGGGCTTGTCTGCCGCGACCTAGGGTCCGGTAGATTCCTGGTTTTCCTGCCTCTGTGCCTGAAACAACAGCGACTCTTCGGTCCCAGTGACCGGTAAACAGGGTGCTGGACTTATGCAATCCTGTAGCACCAATTCTATAATCCACTTGCCTTTCGCCTTGTCCACGCTGGTAACATAAACATTCTCACTAGCCAGGGGTCGAGCAGTCACTTCCATCTTTCTCCTTCCAATGAAGCCAGCCACAGATGCTCAGTTGTCACAGGCAGGAGCACGTCTCTGTACCTGATACTGTCCTTAGACAGGAACGCTGAAGTCTTTCTGTGCTGATACTCCTTCCTTTCCTCAATGTGTGCTGAGAGATAATCCAGCTCTGACCAGACTAAGGTATATTTCAAAACCTATACCGGACTCCACTATTTGAACTGGTTATGAAGCAGGCTAGACTCCTTTCTCCCTCCGTGTTCTCACAGAAGTCTAAGCTCTCCTCCACACGTCTTCTCTGTCCAGAGACAGGAACTAGACTCATTTCAAAATCACCCTACACCCACTACTTTGACCACTCCCTAGAGTATACTTCACTACCCCAAGGGTGTGTCCAGTGTGTGCAGAATGAATGCATATTGAGCATTAAGCCGCCGTTCTCGCCATACACTCCCCAGGGTACTGCGTGTGCCTAACACCAGGGCTACACACAAGCAGGTCCCAGGGAGGCTGATGGGGTTGGTGGAGGATGAGCTTTGAGGCAACAGCTAAGCAACTTAGGGGCCTCCTTTACTGTCCAATGAAGATGAGTACGACCAGCCTGAAGCGTAGTCCCCTCTATGATTCCAGCTTATCCAAAGCTGTGCTTCCCAGTCAATTTAGTGTTAGGAGCCTTTCTATGAGGGAGCTGAATCCTTATTTTGTCCTGCAGAGACTCAAAGTCTTCACTTCCCCTGACCCCAGTTACGTACTGACTATAAGGGGCTTGTTTGCCGCGACCTAGGGTCCGGTAAATCTCTGGTTTTCTCTTCACTATGCTTGTAGCTAATAGTGATCCTTCGGTCCCAGTAACCGGTAGCAATGTGCAGGACTTTTCCAAGCCAAACGCACTTTTCCAATAATCTTCCTTCCACTTTGCCCTTCGATTTGCTCAACTCTTAATAGCTAGTTCAGTCTTTCTTCCAGTGGGGCACAGCTCTGACTAGACTAAGGTGAATTAGACCACCTGTACCAGCCTCCACGTTCTGAACTGAAGACAGGCTCAAACTGGACACGTCTACTCTGTCCAAGGACAGGAAACTGACTGACTAGAAATCACTCCCTTCCACACCCCTGCTGGGTGTGTCAGAAGTGTACATGATGTCATGAAGAGACCTTAACTGTTACCTCTCCACTCATCCTCCTGGTATTGTGTACCAGGGCTACACAATAGTAGCCACATGGTACGTCACCCAGCTTTCTACACAGACTGTTCTTACCTCTGCTCATAGTATCCACGTGGTACGTCACCCAGCTTTCTACACAGCCTTCTACACAGACTGTTCTTACCTCTGCTCATAGTAGCCACATGGTACGTCACCCAGCTTTCTACACAGACTGTTCTTACCTCTGCTCATTGTATCCACATGGTACGTCACCCAGCTTTCTACACAGCCTTCTACACAGACTGTTCTTACCTCTGCTCATAGTATCCACATGGTATGTCACCCAGCTTTCTACACAGCTTTCTACACAGCCTTCTACACAGACTGTTCTTACCTCTGCTCATAGTATCCACATGGTACGTCACCCAGCCTTCTACACAGACTGTTCTTACCTCTGCTCATTGTATCCACATGGTACGTCACCCAGCTTTCTACACAGCCTTCTACACAGACTGTTCTTACCTCTGCTCATAGTATCCACATGGTATGTCACCCAGCTTTCTACACAGCTTTCTACACAGCCTTCTACACAGACTGTTCTTACCTCTGCTCATAGTATCCACATGGTACGTCACCCAGCCTTCTATACAGACTGTTCTTACCTCTGCTCATAGTATCCACATGGTATGTCTTTCAACTAACCGCTCCTTTACCCCAGTGTTATTTATGACCTTGTTTAGTTTGGCTTGATCATATGCATCTGGTGGACTCTTAATTGTCTGACCAAGATGAGCACAGGCCACTCCTCTGTGCTTCACACCTTATCGTACTTTGTAGCACATATATTGCATAGCACAAGTCTGCCAAGACTTTAGTCTGCAGTGTGTATTCCATAATTGTGTATTTTACAAGTGTGAGATATGAATTAATCCAGAATTGAACCAGAAGGGAACTGAAGGTAACTGGATACAGTCACTGTAAACAATGTTTCTGTTCGTTTTCACTCTCATCCCTATAATCCTTCACTTTCTGCTAACCCCCCTAATTCCTACACCAAGCAAGGAACTGTTCATCTCTTCTTCAATCCTCCCCATCCATCTCACCTCTTCCTCACATCTGTTTCTCAACATACAATCCTCTGTCTCCAAACACAGACAGCCCCCTCATGCCCTCTGCTGCTCCCACCTGCTAACACTCTCTCTGCTCCTCCTCACTGCCTGCGATATCTCTGCAAATCTTGGACCTCCTCACCACATCCCCACAGTCATTTCTACCTCCCATCCACGCTCTATCACAAATTTCCGTAACCTCTCCAACCTTATACCCATTTGCCCAGCCCCAGCTTCCCCAGTCCCACTAACAGGAGCTCTGTGGAACGCTCGCTCTGTCTGCAACAAACTTTCCTTCATCCATGATCTTTTTATTACTAACAAACTTTGCTTCCTCGTCATCACCGAAACCTGGCTCACCCCCTCTGACACAGCCGCTCCTGCTGCACTCTCCTATTGTGGATTCCACCTTTCCCATACCCCCCGCCCCAGCAGCAAGCATGGTGGAGGAGTTGGCTTTCTCCTGTCAGATAACTGCTCCTTCACCCCAATCCCACTGCCACCCTCTGTTACCCTCCCTTCCTTTGAGGTGCACTATGTACGCATCTACTCCCCCTCCAACCTTCAACTAGCTGTCATTTACCGCCCCCAGGGCCAACCACCACCTTCTTCGACCACTTCACCACCTGGCTACTTCATTTCCTTTCCACTGACATCCCCACTATCATCTTGGGTGACTTCAACATCCCCATTGACTCTTCCCTCTCAGCTGCCACTAAACTTATATCCCTCACTTGCTCCTTCGGCCTCACTCAATAGTGTTCTGCAGCCACTCACAAAGATGGCCACACACTAGACCTCATCTTCACCCGCCTCTGCTCCCTATCTAGCCTCTCTAACTCACCTCTTCCTTTTTCTGACCACAACCTACTTACATTCTCTCCCTCTCCTCTCCAGGTCCGCAATCCCACCCCACAAACTTGCACACCCTCGCAGAAATCTTAAACACCTCGATCTACACTCACTGTCTGAATCCCTCCTAACTCTTAAAGGCATAAGTTCCCTACACAATGCGGATGCCGCTGCCGCCCTATATAACACCACAATAGCTGCAGCTCTGGAATCGGTCGCCCTCTCACGCATACCAAAGCTCCCAAAATCAACAGACAGCCCTGGCACACCAGCCTGAACAAAGAACTGAGGCGAGCTTCCAGGACTGCTGAGCGGAGATGGAAAAGATCCCACTCCAATGAAGACTTCATCACATTCAAACAGTCCCTCACTACTTTCAAGGCCACACTCGCTACAGCAAAACAAACCTACTTCTCATCTCTCATATCCTTCCTGTCTCACAACCCTAAACAGTTATTCAACACCTTCAATTCGCTCCTCCGCCCCCTCAGCACCTCCTGCCTCCCCCCTCATCTCAGCTGAAGACTTTGCCTCATTTTTCAAGGAGAAGATTGATAACATCAGACACAGTTTTGGTCAACAACCCCCAGAGCCCTTCCTCCTAACTGCCCAGACCTCCTCCTCCTCCAAAACCAACTTCTCCCCATTACAGAAGATCGACTCTCCACTCTACTCTCAAGATCACATCTCACTACCTGTGCACTTGACCCGATCCCATCCCATTTCATCCCAAACCTCACCACAGTTTTCATCCCAATCCTAACCCATCTCTTCAACCTATCACTAACAACTGGTGTTTTCTCCTCAAGCTTTAAACATGCCTCAATCACACCTATCCTCAAAAAGCCCTCTATTGACCCATCCTCTATATCTAGCTATGGCCCTATATCACTTTTCCCCTATGTCTCAAAACTACTGGAACAACACGTCCATCTTGAACTGTCCTCCCACCTCTCTTTTTGCTCCCTCCTTGACCACTTACAATCTGGCTTCCGGCCACACCACTGAAACTGCCCTAACTAAGGTCACCAATGACCTATTAACCGCCAAGACCAAGCGACACTACTCTGTCCTCCTCCTGGACCTGTCTTCTGCCTTTGACACAGTGGACCATTCCCTATTACTACAGACCCTCTCATCTCTTGGTATCACAGACTTGGCCCTATCTTGGATCGCATCATACCTAACAGACCGGATATTCAGTGTCTCTCACTCGCACACCACCTCCTCACTACGCCCCCTATCTTTCGGAGTCCCGCAAGGTTCAGTCCTAGGGCCCCTGCTCTTCTCCATTTAAACCTTCGGCCTCGGACAGCTCATAGAATCTCACGGCTTTGAATATCACCTCTATGCTGATGACACACAGATCTACATCTCTGGACCAGACATCACCTCCCTACTAAACAGAATCCCTCAATGTCTGTCTGCTATTTCATCCTTCTTCTCTGCTAGATTTCTAAAACTTAATATGGACAAAACAGAATTCATCATCTTTCCCCCATCTCACTCAACCCCTCCAATGGACCTATCCATTAAAGTAAACGACTGCCCACTCTCCCCAGTCCCACAAGCTCGCTGCCTCGAGCTTATCCTTGACACTGATCTCTCTTTTAAACCACATATCCAAGCCCTTTCCACTTCCTGCCGACTTCAACTCAAAAATATTTCATGAATCTGTACATTCCTCAACCAAGAATCTGCAAAAACCCTAGTCCATGCCCTCATCATCTCCCGCCTTGACTACTGCAACCTCCTTCTCTGTGGCCTCCCCTCTAACACACTCGCACCCCTCCAATCTATTCTAAACTCTGCTGCCTGACTAATCCACCTGTCCCCCAGCTATTCCCCGGCCTCTCCCCTCTGTCAATCCCTGCACTGGCTCCCCATTACCCAAAGACTCCAGTTCAAAATCCTAATCATGACATACAAAGCCATCCACAACCTGAGTCCTCCATACATCTGTGACCTCATCTCCCGGTACTTACCTGCACGCAACCTCCGATCCTCACAAGATCTCCTTCTCTACTCCCCTCTTCTCTCCTCTTCCCACAATCGCATACAAGATTTCTCCCGCGCATCCCCCTACTCTGGAACTCTCTACCACAACATATCAGACTCTCACTTACCATAGAAACCTTCAAAAAGAACCTGAAGGCCTACGTCTTCCAAGCCTACAACCTGCAGTAACCACCAATCCACCGAACCGCTGCACAACCAGCTCTACCATCACCTACTGTACCCTCACCCATCCCTTGTAGATTGTGAGCCCTCACAGGCAGGGTCCTCTCTCATCCTGTACCATTTGTGACTTGTATTGTTTAAGATTACTGTACTTGTATTTATTATGTATACCCCACCTCACATGTAAAGTGCCATGGAATAAATGGCACTATAATAATAAATAATAATAATAATAATTAAGGCAAGACACTCGCGTGAGTTTCTCGCATCACACTCGCAAGTGTGACCTCGGCCTTAGAGGGGTACCCTGGTTATGCTTTGGGGTAGTAGTGTCTGGCTTGGGACCATCGTACCGTACGTGCAACTTCTGCAGCTGCTAAGTTATTGGAGGCAAAGGGATCTCCAATAACTTAGATGTTTGTGCCCGCATTTGGTGTCATCTCATGGGGACATCACGGCTAGCTCTTTTTCTCATGGGGCACTGTGCTTTGGTAATATGGGAGCACTGCAGCTAGCTAGAACTACACTACAGTAGCAGTCAAAAGTGTGGACACACCTGCTCATGCAGTGGTTTTGCTTGTTCTTATTGGAACGTGCACATTGTAGATTCAGACTGAAGGCAGAAAAACCACAAACATGTGGAAACCAGGAGTAAAGAGATGTGTGACAAGAAGCATAGCAGAATCTAGGTTACACCTTAGCTTCCTCCGATGACAGGTTATCCATCCCTTGGCATTGTCTGTAGAACCTTAATCAGGTCATTACCTAGAATGGCATCCAACAGTCTTGAAGGATTCCCTGGAGGTGCTGGGTACTTGTCGGCTGCTTTGCCTTAACTCTGCATCTAACTCATCCCCAAAAATCTTAATTCAGTTGAAGTCAAAGGATTGTGACGGTCATGCCATCTGATGCAGCCTCCATCATTCTCCTTCTTGGTCATAGTTTTTACCTAGCCTGGAGTTCAGTTTTGGGTCATTATCAAATCATGGTCCCAATAGGTGCAAACCAGATAGGATGGCGGTCGTAGAAGAATGCTGTGATAAGAAGAACAAGAAAACAATTGCATTTACATGTATGTCCAATCATTTAGCTGGTACTATAGGTGCAGGTCAGAACTGGTCGCTGGCTGGGAGGCAAACTTAAAAGGCAAGTTGGCACTAGAGCTGAGCATGTTAAGAGAGCTGTATGGCTACCACTGTTAAGAAGGCACCTGTGGCTTGTGCTCCTGGTGATGGTGACAGCAGGGGCATAACTACAGTATGTGCTGGAGTTGCAGTTGTGCCAGGGCCCTGAAGCCTAGGGGGGCCTTAAAGGTCTTTTTCAAATATATCAGAAGATCATGATAGAAGGGTCCCTGCTGGAAATTTTGCATTGCTGACAAGCTTTATATTATACCTCTATGGCTAGATTCATAAATTATAAGGATAGTATGGGAATCCCATCATTATCATGGCCATTATGTGACTATTGTGACTAACCAGGACTGTTATGGTGGCACTGTAGTTGGTTGCACTCGGGATGGGCAATAGTAGGGCGTACTACTATGAAAGCGAACTGGCACAGAGCAGGAGCAAAGGGCATCATGGAAAGTGGGGCTAAGATTCTATTTGTTCTTTGTTGCCGCTACAAATGGACAGCAGTGGACAAAGCCAAGGACCATTTACGTTACATTAAAAGGAAGGCGGCTTCCAAACGTCTGCTTTCTTATATACTGACGCCGCGTTCCATCACCCACTGATGAACCTTCCCTTAGTTATATCCATATGCCATCCCGCAGGGAAGCCACTCACAGAAGTCATTCCTCCCTGTCCTGATGAGTTCCTGATTCTTTCTTATTTGTTTTCTTGTCTCCCCGGGGGGGGGAAATCCAATTTGGAACGAGCGAATATATTGATTTTTGCCATATAAATGCCAACACACTTATCTGCACTGAGGCCAGTGACATCCTAAAACTCATCCTATTTCTCATGTTCTAATTAAAAGGTCTATTCCACCCAGTAGTAATAGGTGCAAGGAAGAGACTGTTACAGAAGGATAGATACATGATGATGTTCAGGACAAGACAGATACTCAGCCAAAGCCAAGAAGGTCTGAGCCAGTCCAGCACTATAGCAATAATATCATGCCTATTCTTGTACATGGGAGTAGTATTATAGTAGTTATATTCTTGTACATAGGAGTAGTATTATAGTATATAATATATTATATTTTGACATTTCCCTCTCCGTGGGCGGCACCATAACACCCCGGCAGCAGGCTCGCTGTCTGGGTGTTATGTTTGATACCAATCTCTCCTTCACCTCCCATATACAATCTCTTGCCCGCTCTTGCCGTCTACACCTAAAGAACATCTCTAGAATCCGCCCTTTTCTCACCATGGAAACAACAAAAACCCTCACTGTAGTATTGATCCACTCCCGCCTGGACTACTGCAACGCTCTATTACTTGGCCTCCCCATTACTCGACTATCCCCTCTCCAGTCCATCCTTAATGCAGCAGCCAGGGTCATCCATCTGGCTAATCGGTACTCGGACGCGTCCGCTCTTCGCCAGTCCTTACACTGGCTGCCCATTCATTACAGGATCCAATTCAAAGTACTTGTTCTCACCCACAAAGCTCTCCACACTGCAGCACCCCCCTACATCTCCTCCCTCATTTCTATCTATCGGCCTAACCGACTGCTGCGCTCTGCAAACGACTTTCGACTAACCTCTGCACTAATCCGTACCTTCCACTCCCGACTCCAAGACTTCTCCCGCGCTGCGCCAATCCTCTGGAATGATCTACCCCAAGAAATTAGGACTATCCACAATTTGCATGGTTTCAGGCGCTCCCTCAAAACACATTTGTTCAGAGCGGCCTATCACATTCACTAATCAAAGTCATTCTATGTGTAAGTGTGTGTGTGTAGCCCATTCACTATCTCCATCCATCCCTCACTCCCTCAAGATGGCTGGACCATCATTGTAAATGCACCATTGTATATACACACCTGTACTTTGTATCTCCCCCACCTCATTGTAGATTGTAAGCTCTCACGAGCAGGGGCGGATTATGTTGCGTTAATTATTGTATTGTTAACGTTGTTACTTATGACTTGTGTTTTGAAACTGTTAAACTGTAAAGCGCTGCGGAATATGTTGGCGCTATATATAAATAAAGGTTATTATTATTATATTATAGTTATATTCTTGTATATAGGAGCTGTATTATAGTAGTTATATTCTTGTACATAGGAGCAGTATTATAGTAGTTATATTATTGTACAAAGGGCAGTATTATAGTAGGTATATTCTTGTACATAGAGGCAGTATTATAGTAGTTATATTCTTGTACATAGGGACAGTATTATAGTAGTTATATTCTTGTACATAGGAGCAGTATTATAGTAGTTATATTCTTATACATAGGAGCAGTATTATAGTAGTTATATTCTTGTACATACGGAGCAGTATTATAGTAGTTATATTCTTGTACATAGGAGCAGTATTATAGTAGTTATATTCTTGTACATAGGGCAGTATTATAGTAGTTATATTCTTGTACATAAAGGCAGTATTATAGTAGTTATATTCTTGTACATAGAGGCAGTATTATAGTAGTTATATTCTTGTACATAGAGGCAGTATTATAGTAGTTATATTCCTGTACATAGGAGGCAGTATTATAGTAGGTATATTCTTGTACATAGAGGCAGTATTATAGTAGTTATATTCTTGTACATAGGGACAGTATTATAGTAGTTATATTCTTGTACATAGAGGCAGTATTATAGTAGTTATATTCTTGTACATAGAGGCAGTATTATAGTAGTTATATTCTTGTACATAGGGGCAGTATTATAGTAGTTATATTCTTGTACATAGGATCAGTATTATAGTAGTTATATATTTGCACATAGAGGCAGTATTATAGTAGTTATACTCTTGTACATAGAGGCAGTATTATAGTAGTTATATTCTTGTACATAGAGGCAGTATTATAGTAGTTATATTCTTGTACATAGGGAGCAGTATTATAGTAGTTATATTCTTGTACATAGGGGCAGTATTATAGTAGTTATATTCTTGCACAGGGGCCTGGAGTTGGAGGAGGGCTCTTATAAGCAGGGGCGTTCTGCCAGGGGCTCGGCTTTCTGCTGCTTCAGTAGATCAGTGCCGTCTTAGTATTAGATGTATACAAGTGCCAGCCGTCATCCTATTATTGCAGACACTGCACGAGGCTGAAGTTGGTTTCTTATTCGTCAGTTTCCTATTCAGCATTTTTTTCTTTTCTGTTTTTTTATAGGTTTAACAACAAAAAATAAGCATCACAATAATATCATACAATGCAATGAGGAGGCTGAGGTGAATACACTTAAAACAGCTACAAAATTATAAAACTGGCACAAAAATGGGCACCGAAGGGCGTTAATGAAAGGGTTAAATGACTGTGGGCCACTGATCTCACACTATTAATATACAGATAGTGATGCCCTGCATCAAACCCAGGCCCCTCCAGCCTGGCCCAAATGGGTTCAAAGTAGGCAAACAGCCGATTTTAACCCCATAAAAACATCAGTTACTAATTCTAATTGTGAAAATTGGCTGTGTGCCCACTTTGATGACAGTTCTGATGCCCAAAACTCATTTGTGCCAGGCTGGAGGGACCTGGGTTTGATGCGTGGCATCATTATGTATGTAATGATGTTGTGAAATCAGTGTCCCAAGGTTATTTACCCCTTTAAAAACATCAGTTACTTATTTAAATCTGTGTGAAATTGGCTGTTTGCCCACTTTGATGCCAAGAACCCATTTGGTCCAGGCTGGAGGGACCTGGGTTTGATACAGGGCATCACTATCTGTATATTCTTAGTGTGAGATCCGTTGCCCACAGTCATTTAACCCCTTAAAACATCAGTTACTTATTCAAATCTGTGAAAATTGTCCGTTTGCCCACTTTGATGCCAGTTCTGATGCCAAGAACCCATTTGGGCCAGCTATAGAGACCAGGGTTTGATGCGGGGCATCACTATCTGTGTATTCTTAGTGTGAGATCAGTGGCACAAAGTTATTTAACCCCTTAAAAACATCAGTTACTTATTGAAATCTGTGATAATCAGCTGTTTGCCCACTTTGATGCCAGTTCTGATGCCCAGAACCCATCTGGGCCAGGCTTGAGGGACCTTGGTTTGATGCACGGCATCACTATCTGTGTATTCTATGTGTGATATCAGTGACTTAAAGTTATTTAAACCCCTTAAAAACATCAGTTACTTATTGAAATCTGTGAAAATCAGCTGTTTGCCCACTTTGATGCCAGTTCTGATGCCCAGAACCCATTTGGGCCAGGCTTGAGGGACCTTGGTTTGATGCACGGCATCACTATCTGTGTATTCTATGTGTGATATTGTGTAGCCCAGCTACGCAGGCACACACATAAAAATCCAGGAGAATGCACAGGAAGGTAACCACAAAAGCTTGTTATCATTCACTGCCACTCACACTTTCAGACACACCCATCTGAGGTATAGGAGGTGGTGACACGTAGCAGAGAGAGTCTGTTTCCTGTCTGAGAAGAGCTCAGATCAGATAGTTTCCTGTCTTCAGACAGTGCAGTTCAGTGCCAGTTCAGTCTGGACTAGGAGAGAGGACTGAATCCTTGCAGAGCTAGCGTAGCTCACCTGACAAAGAAGTGGAGGCTAGTACGGGTGAAGTGCATCATCCTAGCCTAGTCAGAGCTACCCTTAATCAGTACCTCAGTAGAAGCTGAAACAAGGAGGAAACTGAGAGCTGCTCAGCGAGCTCGGAAGAAAGCTGACTATTTCCATCGAAAGCTACAAGTGCTTATGCAAAGAGCAGAAGCAGGGCGAAGGGCGCAGTGGAGAAGCTAGAGAAGTGCTACAGGTATTGGATTGCCTGCACTAAATTGCCGGACACCGGGGTCCGAAGCGTTGCTACAGTTTCAAGCTTAGTAACAAGAAAACCGGAGGCATCTGGACTACAGGTCGCAGGGAGCAGCCCTAAGTGTCAATACGTAACCGGAGACAGGGAAAACAGGAGTCTAGCCTGATCAGCAAATATAGACTTAGTTTTCACCACTTAGAAGTTTCCATCACTATGTTGGCCGGGCAGTACAGCTACTGAGAGAGCTGGAGATTCAGAGTTAACTTCGCTTCAGGCAAGTTGGACTCACCTTCATTCGAAGTAAAGGAGGCCTCTAACCTGCTCAGTGGTTACCGGAATGTGCATTCTCCACCCCGACCAGCTCCCCGGGATCTGCTTGAACCACCATCAGTAAAAGGTATGAAAAGAAGCTGCATTGTGTTTGACTGAATTCTTACTACACCCTGCATCATCATCACCATAGACTTCCAGGGACCCGTCTCGCCTGTGGGAGACTTACTACCAAGCTGCCCCATAACATCCCCTGTGAAAGTCCTTAGAGCAACGCTGGTACAATTTACCAGAAACCGCAGGTGGCGTCACGAACTACCTATACCTAATAATCCCCCTGTAAATATTCCCTCATCGCTTGACTGCCAGGGCCACGGACCGAGTCCCGCTGCCAGTGACAACTCCCATAGAAATCAATGGGCTCGGCTCCGAGTACCCCATAGCCCTGGTATCCACAATTGTGGAGCGAGTCAATTAACTTGGCGTCACGAACAGGATACGAAAGCTTGCAATTGTGAGTCCTGTGTGTCTATTGAACTGTTTGCTGCATTTGGCGCCAAAATACCGCCATCTTTACCGCAAAATTCGCGCCCTCAGGCGCTGGTGAAGAAGGGGGGCGTACCTGAAAGTGCGCGCTGGTTCCCTGGCCCCGCCCCCAACTCTGACGCGGCGGCAGGTCCTGTGAAACAGGAAGTGAACGCTCTGACATCACAGTCCAGCGACAAAGGTCCTCTCTCCACCGCTGTGCCTGCCACGAAGGTCCTGTCTCCACCGCTGTGCCTGCGACGCTGCAGCCTGTGAAAGAGGTAGGCTCAGATTAACCAAGGGGGCACCAATATGTCGCAGCAACCGGCAGACGGAGCGGCCCCCGCCGGAGGCCCCAATAGCCCACCGCTTGGCGTCGTACCGCAGGATGGGGGTGCAGGCCCCTCACCTGGCCCGGTAGTCCCGCTCATGCCGCTAACCCTCCCATACATGCCTGGAGCGAAGTGGCTCCCCCAGTACAGCGGCGAGTCAGGCACCCTGCCAGCATTTAAACGGAAAATATGTAGTATTTTAGATATGTACTCAATGACTGAAAAGCAAAAAGCTGCTGTGGTAATAGGACAGTTAGCTGGTGCGGCTGAGAGAGAAGTAGAGACTTGGCCCATTGCAGACCAGGAGTCGGTACCTGCGATACTCTTAAAGCTACAGGCCATCTTCGAGGACCGCACAGAAACGGATCTCCGGATGGCATTTTATCAGTGCTTCCAGGGACCGAGTGACAGTATTAGGGACTACGCCTGCCGACTACAGGGGGCCCTGCGAGCTCTTAAACAGGCTAACCCCACAAGTCCCATTGATGAGAGCCAAATGTTAAAAGAGCAATTCGTGCGGGGACTGAGGTCTCCAGAGGAAAGGAGGACTGTAAACTGGTGGTCCTTGGATCATCCAGGTGCCACTTTTGATGCTCTAAAGGACATGGCAATAAAGGGACTGCGACCCCTGGAAAAGCCTGAGGTGGCAAATCAGTATCACCCGGGTGAAGCCACTCTTAAGCCGGCAGTACCCACCTTTTCCCCGCAGGTGGCAGAAGCTAAAACGCAGGTGGCGCCCCCTAGTGAATTGGAATGTCTACGCTCAGAAGTGCGCCAGCTGACTAAGAACTTGGCCACTGTAATGGAGGCCCTGCAACTGCGGAAAGAGGAAGGAGGGAAGATCCTACTAGCCGACTGTCCGGAGGATGTCCCTTGGATGAACCGGAGGAAATGGAGGACGTCGCCACACCGGAGGAGGACCACGCCACCCCCAGGAGCGACTCCGGAGCAACACCATCCTCGCCGGGAGATCGTCTGCTACCGCTGCAACCAAAAAGGTCATATGGCACAGCAATGTCCTTTAAACGAGCCGATCCTGGGTCAGAGGGCCAACACCCAGGAGTAGACTCATCAGGCCCCTTAGACTGGAATCGCAGGTTCGTGGGTGGACGGCCCTACCTGTCCATGATTCTGGACGGGATTGCAATCCCTGCACTGCTGGACACTGGATCTCAGGTGACCATCATACCTGATGTCCTTTACAATAAATTTTGGTCCATGGACAGTCTCCAGCCTCCAAACCCTGACTTGACAGTGTACGCCACCAATGGTCTCCCTGTTGAAGTAATTGGAGCCAAAAACGTAAATGTAAAAGTGGGCAGGGTGGAGCTGAAGGATCAGGGACTTTTAGTGGTAAAGACTGTAAATGAGGAGAATGCCTTAAATGTGATACTAGGTACTAACATTATCAGTAACTGTCTGGGAGAAGTTGTGTTTTTGCTCCAACAGCTCACTGAAGTTGCCAAGCCAAAGCAGAAGGGAGTGATCCAGAGGGAGATCCGGGCCCTGATGTGCCAGCAGCAAGCGAAGCTTACAGATGGTGAAATCGGTAATGTACGGGTCACAGACTCGAACCCCATTGTAATACCCCCAATGAGTGAAATGTTAATATGGTGTAGAGCAGCCATAGGTCTGAGGGACAGAACTACCAAGCAGTAGTAGAACCCCATCGCTCAGAACACAGACCTACACTCATGATTGCTAGAGGGGTAGTGGAAGTAGTAAATGGGAGAGTACCAGTACGACTTCTCAACTGGGGGGACGATGAAGTAAATTTGCCACGTTATGCTACAGTTGCTAAATTACATGCCGTAGATAATAATTCTATCCTCACAACGGAGTCCTTAGCCTCCCGCCAACCAGCGGAGGATAATGATCCGGCAACCCCGGTAGCGGACTGGTGTCAGCAGCTTCATATTGGGACAGACACCACTTCCGTCCACCAGAAACAGGGGGTACTACGGGTGGTACAAGAGTACGCACAAGTATTTAGCAAGCACCCACTTGATTTTGGGACCATTAAGGGAGTACAGCATCATATCCCTACAGGCAGTCATCCTCCCATCAAAGAGCGGTACAGGCCTATACCTCCAGCCCACTATCAGAAAGCTAAGGAAATGCTGCATGACATGAAGAAAGCCGGGGTGATAAGGGATAGTTGTAGCCCCTGGGCAGCACCTCTGGTTCTAGTGAAGAAAAAGGATGGTAGCATGCGAATGTGTGTAGACTATAGGCAAGTAAATCGTATAACACATAAAGATGCATACCCATTACCACGCATAGAGGAATCCTTAGCTGCTCTGAAAACGGCTAACTACTTTTCTACCCTCGACCTTACTAGTGGGTACTGGCAAGTAGCTGTGGCTGAGGAGGACCGGGAGAAGGCTGAGGGACGACCGGAGGTTACCACCGAAAGTGCCGTACCTGATTCCACGGAGGTGGAGGAGAAGGAGGCTGAGGAGGTATTGCCCGGACCGGAGTGCCAGTCAGGCCAGGAGGCCACCGCAGAGTACCGCCACCGGTAAGGACACCGGAGGGTTCCTGTCCATCGTTGCCGGAAGTCGACTGGGATGAGATGGAGCGTATTGATGACATCACGTATGCCGTCCAGTGGGAAAGAGAGATGCAGTGTCGTGAAGAGGAGCAGCGACGCCGGCAGGAGGAAGAGCGAGACGTGCAGCGGAACCGACAACGGCAGTATGAGCAGTTGGTCGCTGACAAGGAGATGGTCCGCAACGACAAAGGTACCCGAAGGGAACCGCGGCGGCAGGGGTGCGTGGTAGAATTCCAGCTCCGCAAGGGCTGGGGTTTCATCCGTGAACCGGGACTCTATCCGGGGGTATTTGTGAGCCGCCGGGACGTAGAGTCCCACCTGCCCATCGGTCATCCGGGAAGGGACCTAGTAAACGGGGACATAGTGAGCTATACACGGCACTGGGGTTTAAAGGGCTGGTATGCCCTCAATGTGTCCATCGTCAGTGACCCCGTCCCCGACGCCGGTAACGTCAACACTACCGAAGCGTCCCCGTCTCGAGCGCCCACAGCACCAGGCCGTACTCCGGCATCGCCCCCTGAAGGCCCATCGCAATCTATGTCACAATCGGCATCGCCTCCTGCTTACTCAACGCAAACCAAGTTGCAATCTGTACAGCAGCCCAGGTCTCAGCCAGCGCTGCCGCCTAAACCGCAAACTGCGACCAAATTAGTATCGCAAAATGTTGTGGCACCTGAAGCGACGCAATCGGCGTCTCACAAGGAGGAAGCACCCGGCGTGCCCCTAGCGGTTCGCACAAGGACTGTAGCGACCTAGACATTGATAGCAGGTCACGACCTGTTTGTAATGCGCTCTAAGGAGCATCGCATGGTTCCAGCCCCCGGGGTGGAAGACGTAATTGAAAGCAAGAAAAGTGAAGACCGGTAGGACCCAGACAGGGGTTTACCGCATTCTAGTAACTGTGGAAAGTTTTGAAAGAAAAATTGCATTTTTGCACTTTAAGTATTGTATACTGATGTTTTACATATTTGAAATAGAATACCCGGCTGGGTAAAGAGAGTTAAAGAATTTAGGAAGTTAAATAATGTGTTGATTGCATAGTATACCCTGGTTGGGTAACTCCAGTTGAATTATATGTGAATACTTGAAACATGAATGTCTTTTATTATGTCATGGACTGAGAGGCTGAGGACTGTGCCAGCCCAGAACTTATCTCTGTAAATAGTTGCGCTTCGGTGCATTATATTGGTTTTACACGAAGCCACTATTATTATTATTATTATTATTATTATTAATATTTATTTCTATAGCACCATTGATTCCATGGTGCTGTACATGAGAAGGGGTTACATACAAATTACAGGTATCACTTACAGTAAACAAACTAACAATGACAGACTGATACAGAGGGGAGAGGACCCTGCCCTTTCGGGCTTACATTCTACATTCTATTATACAACTACCTCTGAAGAAAAACCCGTATGGTGGGCCTAGAGTGAGGTCTGCAGTCAGAAGTCCTGCAGCCCACCCAGGACCCACGTGGGAGGTTTTTGGTGCGGGTCCTCCACAAGTATCTTGTAAATATGAGAATGTTTGATATTTTGATAATTTGATACTTTTGTATTTTCCTACTGTACAAATTGTAACGTTCAAGAAAGTCGTACCTCCCGGATGGGATGAGTTATAATGTTTATGTTAATGCAAAACAAAATGTTCTTTTGTCTTTTACAGCCCGGGAGTGCTGTGTTTTACCAAGGGGGGATGTGTAGCCCAGCTACGCAGGCACACACATAAAAATCCAGGAGAATGCACAGGAAGGTAACCACAAAAGCTTGTTATCATTCACTGCCACTCACACTTTCAGACACACCCATCTGAGGTATAGGAGGTGGTGACACGTAGCAGAGAGAGTCTGTTTCCTGTCTGAGAAGAGCTCAGATCAGATAGTTTCCTGTCTTCAGACAGTGCAGTTCAGTGCCAGTTCAGTCTGGACTAGGAGAGAGGACTGAATCCTTGCAGAGCTAGCGTAGCTCACCTGACAAAGAAGTGGAGGCTAGTACGGGTGAAGTGCATCATCCTAGCCTAGTCAGAGCTACCCTTAATCAGTACCTCAGTAGAAGCTGAAACAAGGAGGAAACTGAGAGCTGCTCAGCGAGCTCGGAAGAAAGCTGACTATTTCCATCGAAAGCTACAAGTGCTTATGCAAAGAGCAGAAGCAGGGCGAAGGGCGCAGTGGAGAAGCTAGAGAAGTGCTACAGGTATTGGATTGCCTGCACTAAATTGCCGGACACCGGGGTCCGAAGCGTTGCTACAGTTTCAAGCTTAGTAACAAGAAAACCGGAGGCATCTGGACTACAGGTCGCAGGGAGCAGCCCTAAGTGTCAATACGTAACCGGAGACAGGGAAAACAGGAGTCTAGCCTGATCAGCAAATATAGACTTAGTTTTCACCACTTAGAAGTTTCCATCACTATGTTGGCCGGGCAGTACAGCTACTGAGAGAGCTGGAGATTCAGAGTTAACTTCGCTTCAGGCAAGTTGGACTCACCTTCATTCGAAGTAAAGGAGGCCTCTAACCTGCTCAGTGGTTACCGGAATGTGCATTCTCCACCCCGACCAGCTCCCCGGGATCTGCTTGAACCACCATCAGTAAAAGGTATGAAAAGAAGCTGCATTGTGTTTGACTGAATTCTTACTACACCCTGCATCATCATCACCATAGACTTCCAGGGACCCGTCTCGCCTGTGGGAGACTAAAGGGTATGCCACACTAAACAATATCGCTAACGAGATCGCTAAAAAACGTCACTATTTAGCGATCCCGTTAGCGATATTGTTCAGTGCGGCAGCTTCCAGCGACGAGCTTCCTGCTGTGATCTCGCTCGTCGCTGGAATCGCTCCGGACCCTATTTCATCGCTGGCGCTCCCGCTGGGTGAGTATCTAATCGCTGTGTGGCACCTTTTCTTAGCGATTTAGCGGTACTTTTGTACCGCTAAAGTCGTTAAGAAGATCGCTAACGGCGATAGCGTCGTTAACTATATCGCTAAATGTGGCCGCATTTAGCGATATAGAAACAATCCCGCTAGCGATCGCATTAGTATGCGTCGTTATCGTGATCGCTAGCGGGATTGTTTAGTGTGGCAGTACCTTTACTACCAAGCTGCCCCATAACATCCCCTGTGAAAGTCCTTAGAGCAGCGCTGGTACAATTTACCAGAAACCGCAGGTGGCGTCACGAACTACCTATACCTAATAATCCCCCTGTAAATATTCCCTCATCGCTTGACTGCCAGGGCCACGGACCGAGTCCCGCTGCCAGTGACAACTCCCATAGAAATCAATGGGCTCGGCTCCGAGTACCCCAAAGCCCTGGTATCCACAATTGTGGAGCGAGTCAATATCAGTGACTTAGGTTATTTAACCCTTAAAAACATCAGTTACTTATTGAAATCTGTGATAATCAGCTGTTTGCCCACTTTGATGCCAGTTCTGATGCCCAGAACCCATTTGGGCCAGGCTGGAGGGACTGGGTTTTGATATGGGGCTCCCTGTTCTATATGTCTGCAGTGTGATATCAGTGGCCCAAAGTCATTTAACCCTTTCATTAATGCCCATCGGTGCCCACTTTGATGCCCATTTTTGGGCCAGTTTTATAATTTTTGTAGCTGGTTTTAAGTGTATTCACATCAGGGCACCTCGCTGCATTGTATGCTATTATTGTGATGCTTATTTTTTGCTGTTAAACTTATAAAAAACAGAAAAGAAAAAATGCTGAATAAGAAACCAACTTCAGCCTCCTGCCGGCTGTGTGTCTGCTGAGGTGACCTCACCTGTGCGCCTGTTTCACTCTGCCGAGAGATGAGGCCAGCAGAGCCAGGGGGACGGGCCAGGAGGTATGTGAGGGGGCTTTATCCAGTCTATGGATAGGATGCGGTGATTCAGTGAACACATGCGGTATCACAGCGCGTACAAAGGGGCGCAGCGCTTTGGGTGGAGCGGAATCACCACGCGTCCAAAGCACTGCATATCCGGACCGTGGAAACGTACCCTTACACTTACATACAGATGGGGTCACTCTGTCAGTGGGGTCATCGACTCCAGCGTCACCCTGTATGTAAGCTGAAGCGATAATTCACAGTGATCCTCAAATAGAGACTGCACTGCCTGACCCTGCGCCCGGCTCCAGGATGTCCTGCATTATGTATCAGATATACAGGATAATGTGTGACGTCCTGCAGCCATTCAGAGCATATAACACTGTATATGTGCACATAATAAAGTATATAACACCACCCAGTACACAGATTAGTATATGACTCATATATAACAGACCTGGGGCAATTGGACAGGGCTATCTGAGATAGCCAAACGCCCAAAAACACTGGTCCGGAGGCCGCACCATACGGCCGACCTGCATCCAGATTTCACAGTCATCTGCATCTTCAGGATGCACATAGCGGTGAATATAATGGTGGAAGGACAGAACCACAGACTCCTTCCACCAGTCACAGCGTGTGCAACAGACAGCAGACACGATGACGTCACTATATCACTTCTGCTGTGCGGAGAGTGAGTGTACACAGCAAAGGCCGGAGCAGAGCGCCGGGGGAACGGGAGCGAGATGAGTATTTTTTTATTTTTAATGTGTGTGTGATTTGTTCCTGTATATAGAGGATATATACTGCTTTGAGCAGGGGGTTGGACCAGATGACCCAGGAGGTCCCTTCCAACTCTACCATTCTATGATATGATAGCTCATACTGTATATAGGGGGCTATGTGATGGCTCGTACTGTGTATAGGGGTCAATGTGGGAAATCATGCTGTATATATTGAGGCTCTCTGAGGGCTCCTGTTGTATATAGGGGGCTCTGTGAGGGCTCCTGATGTATATAGGGGGCTCTGTGAGGGCTCCTGCTCTATATAAGCTACTCTGTGAGGGCTCCTGTTGTATATAGGGGGCTCTGTGAGGGCTCCTGTTGTATATAGGGGGCTCTGTGAGGGCTCCTGCTCTATATAGGAGACTCTGTGAGGGCTCCTGATGTATATAGGGGGCTCTGTGAGGGCTCCTGCTCTATATGATACTCTGTGAGGGCTCCTGTTGTATATAGGGGGCTCTGTGAGGGCTTCTGTTGTATATAGGGGGCTCTGTGAGGGCTCCTGATGTATATAGGGGGCTTTGTGAGGGCTCCTGCTGTATATAGGGGGCTCTGTGAGGGCTCCTGCTCTATATAGGAGACTCTGTGAGGGATCCTGATGTATATAGGGGGCTCTGTGAGGGCTCCTGCTCTATATAAGATACTCTGTGAGGGCTCCAGATGTATATAGGGGGCTCCTGCTGTATATAGGGGGCTCTGTGAGGGCTCCTGCTCTATATAAGATACTCTGTGAGGGCTCCTGTTGTATATAGGGGGCTCTGTGAGGGCTCCTGCTATATATGATACTCTGTGAGGGCTCCTGTTGTATATAGGGGCTCTGTGAGGGCTCCTGTTGTATATAGGGGCTTTGTGAGGGCTCCTGCTGTATATAGGGGGCTCTGTGAGGGCTCCTGCTCTATATAGGAGACTCTGTGAGGGATCCTGATGTATATAGGGGGCTCTGTGAGGGCTCCTGCTCTATATATGATACTCTGTGAGGGATCCTGATGTATATAGGGGGCTCTGTGAGGGCTCCTGCTCTATATATGATACTCTGTGAGGGCTCCTGCTGTATATAAGAAGCTCTGTGAGGGCTCCTGTTGTATATAGGGGGCTCTGTGAGGGCTCCTGCTCTATATAGGAGACTCTGTGAGGGATCCTGATGTATATAAGATACTCTGTGAGGGCTCCTGCTCTATATAAGATACTCTGTGAGGGCTCCTGCTGTATATAAGAGGCTCTGTGAGTACTACCAGATACCAGACATATAACATAATATATACATGGTTGGGCTCTGCAGCTTCCCACAGTAATCACATAACCACAAGGAGGCACTTTGCACACTTGCTGTCATGTGCCAACTAATGATGAGCGAGTATGCTCGTTTCTTGGGTTTTCCCAAGCATGCTCGGGTGGTCTCCGAGTATTTGGGCGTGCTCGAAGATTTAGTTTGTGTCGCCACAGCTGCATGATTTGCGGCTGCTAGACAGCCTGAATACATGTGGGGATTTCCTAACAAACAGGCA
Organism: Oophaga sylvatica; assembly: GCA_033576555.1. Classification (NCBI taxonomy): domain Eukaryota; kingdom Metazoa; phylum Chordata; class Amphibia; order Anura; family Dendrobatidae; genus Oophaga; species Oophaga sylvatica. The sequence goes on along the minus strand of JARQOD010000001.1, from coordinate 976,306,788 downwards.
TTCCACACATGTATTCAGGCTGTCCAGAAGCCACAAATCATGCAGCTGCCGACGACAGAGACTAAATCTCAGAGCACGCCAAAATACTCAGAGATCACCCCAGCATGCATGGGAAAACCCGAATAACGAGCATACTCGCTCATCACTAGTGCCAATTAGAGTCTGCCATGTCTGCAGTGTTCTATTCACTGACACAGCGGACACTAGTTGTCACCTGACTGCAAGTCTGATTGGAACCAGCAGAACCAAATCTCAACCAGGGCTTTGATAATGAGGGCAATCTGGCTTGTTGATCGGAGCCAGAGTGCCCTCATCATAAGCAGCATGCTGGGCAGGGAGGGGGCCCAGACACATTTCTTGTACAGGGGCTCAAAGCTGTCAGTGTCCGCCACTGTTCTTGCACATAGGTGGCAGTATTATAGCAGTTATATTCTTGCACATAGTAGCGTTATTATAGTAATATTCTTGTACCTTTATATAGCTATTGAAGAATGCTGGATCTCGCTTGTGCTACACGCTGTATGGTATGCAATATCTGTCCATGCACCTGCTCCAAAGGTGAGTTAGCCATTTTCTTGACTTGTTTGCCTTCGTTCAGTGGCTGTGCTCTTGTTGATGGTTTTTATCATGGCTCATGAAAGGTCCACTAATCCAGCTGTAAGGCTATGTTTCCACGTTAAGGAAACGCTGCGGAGAGGACGCAGCTCCGCCAAAGCGCTGCCCCCTGTTGTACGTGCGGTGTTTCCACATGTATTCATTGAACACATCCGGAATCACCGCATCCTATACATAGACTGTGTTATTTATCTTGCGGAGACGGAGCGTCTCCGCAAGATAAATAGACATGCAGCGGTCTAGAAAGACGCCCCGCATGTCCGGTTACGCAGGTCTGCCCCCTGCGTGTTCGCACGCATAGTGGAGATGGGATTTCATAAAATCCCCTCCACTATGCTGTAACATCTGGACGCTGCGGCTGTACACAGCGTCCAATCCGCAGCATTTCCTGACCGTGGAAACGTACCCTAACAGTACCAGACCCTGCCCCTACCTGCTTTAAATCAATATTTAATCGACAAGAACATCGATCTCGAGGGGCTAGAGTCAGGTAATACTCAAGATTTCTAAGATTTAAAAATGAATAAGACAACCCTGGAGAAATTAATTATTCAAGAATTGTAAAAACAAGACGGTGCGAGGCCGAGAACGCTGATCTTTTGCGCTTTGCAAAGTTCGTTTCACCCTACGAACGTACGGTTTATCCTAATGATGGGGTATTGGCTTGGATATCTGCAGCCAGGACCAAAACTAAAACAAATGTTTCTAATCCTACACTGAAAGCGGTCATGAATGAATGCATAGCGGGTGTGTATTGTGTGCGAATAGTGTATTGTTAGAAACAGCTTGATTGACTGTCATTACACAATCACTGTGAGGTCAGTCTTATCTCAGCCCTGATTTCTTCCCTACTTTCCTTCACATCAATAGATACTGCAGATAGGGATCATTGATTGTAGCAAGGGAAGCTTTTCTACATCAAAAACAGATAAATGCCACCTCCCCCCCATCACCTATGGTTTTAATCTGGACCTACCTATATGTTTTTAAAATGCAAAAACTAATTCTTATAGAGTGATGGGTTATTAAAGGGACACAAATTTCTAAATTTTAGCAATCCGAGGAATAGGGCTTCAGATAATCTCTGTGAATCTTTTTCAACCATCATGTGACTGATCTCCTGAGAATGAGAAGCAGCACGGAACAAACCCTGGTCGCCATGGCAATAGAATCTTCCGTGGCGACCTTTGTACATTGAAACGCTGCTTGCTTTTACCCAGTTCTAAATGAATGGAGTAATCGCTGCGTGACTGGCTCCTTTTATTTTTTTATCCTACAGAAGATTACCAGAAACCACATATGGGAATGGCGGTCTGGTAATCTTATCATATCCTTAGAGCGCGGACAGTGTGCGCTGTCAGGATTCTCCAGCTCCCGGAACGTGGCTGCATGTATGTGAATTGTATACATGCAGTTACATGCCAACTCAATACAATCAATCGAGTTAAGCGAGGCCGGACATATCCGGTCGGAATGTGGCCGTAAGTATGAAATTTGCATGACTGCCCGCTCCCATCACCGGAGAATCCTGACAGCGCACCATGTGCACACTGTGAGGTTTCACAAATCTGCCTTCACAGGAAGTGACCACAAAATTGAACCCCAAGACTGGACAACCCCTTTAAAACACCCAACTTTCTTTTATTTATTAATATATATATTATTGGTATCGCCAAGTGCGTAACTGTGTGACTTCATAAACTATTATAATGTTCATCCCATATGGAGAATGCCAAAACAGAAAGAAAAAAAACTAATCAAATGGCAGAATCACTGTTTTCAAATCACTTTGCCTCCCCAAAACAAATGGAATAAAAAGGGATCAGAATGTCATAACGCCCCCAAAGTGGTACCAATTAAAAAAAAATGCAAAAAAAGCCCTAAGCCATATACAGCTTTATCATTTTAGGCCGGGGTCACACTGGCGACAAAAACGGACAAGTGCAATGCGATGAAATATCGCATTGCAGTCGAACCAATGTTTATCTATGGAGCAGCTCCCAGCATCCGATTTTTTCTCGTCCGTTTTCCTCGGACCGAGACAATCGCAGCATTCTGCGATTGCCACCGATTATTGGTTGACAATCGCCAATGCAAGTCTATGGGGGCAATGAAAAATTGGATTACAAACGGACCACATGTGTGACTTGCGATAAAATCGCACCGGTGTCCTTTAGAAAAGCCGGCAATTCATCCCCGGCTATACTGTAAAGTCACACTGACAGCTTTAATAAAGAATAGAAAGAATACATATACACACATAGAATACATATATATATATTTATAGTTCATGCACTTCTACACAGTATAATAGCCGCTAATTCAATTGCCGGCTTTTGTGAAATTACAGAACCCGACATGAAATGACACATGGTTTACATACAGTTCACCATGTCATTTCATGTAGTTTGATATATGGTTTTCACTAACAATTACATGAGTGAATGTGTGCAAAATTTCATACATGTAGGGGTTAATTAAAGGTGTAAATTTGTTGAAAAAAAATGCGTGGGCTCCCACTGCATTTTTTCCACCAGACAGGCAAAGCCAGCGAGTGGGGGCAAATAAAAATAGCCTAGGGAGGGAGCATTTATTTTGTGCCCCGGCTACTAAGATCTGCCCCCAGCCACCCCAGAAATGGCAAATCTATAATTAGATGCGCTCTTTCTGGCACTTAGCCTGTCTATTCCCATTGCCCTGTAGCGTAGCTAATGGGTTAATAATGGGTTAAAGCCACCTTGCTATTGGAAGGTGACTTTAAGCCAGGTTAATAATTGAGAGTTGTCAATTAGACAACTATCAGTTATTAATCCTATTGTATGAAATAAAAAAAAAAAAACAAGCACACATTAATTAAAAATCATTTTAATGAAATAAACACACATTTTTTGACCATCTTTTATTGTACTGGTATTCCTTCAATTCCCTTGTTCTCCTGTAATAAAAAAATAAAAATAAAACAACATTATTCTTACCTATCCGGCGCTCAGTCAGGTCCAACGTTGTAATCCTTCACAAAGGGTTAACATGATTACTGCGGGGACCGGAGCTAATGCTGCAGCCTGGCAGTAAACCCCCGAATGAATGAGTTCCTCTCCCGGCTGACAGGAGAGGAAGTGATTAGCTGGGAAGCTTAATTGATTGTTTCCCAGGCTAATCAGTTCAGTTCAGGTCAGCAGGGGACACCGAATAGCATCAGTGACGTCAGAGGGAGCAAGGAACCAGCAGATCTCTGCTACATCATTCTGCCTAGTTGTAACATTCTCAGATCACATGAAAGGGCAGCAGAGAGCAGCTATGAGGGCAAGGGCGATGCCTGTGTGAGGGCGACTATGGGGATATCATTCTCTGTGTGTGGGGGGCATCAAACTATGTTGAGGAGCCACGGGGGAATTATACTTTTTTGGGGGCCTATGGAGGGCGTCATACAGTCTTTACAGACTGTAGGGACACTATATGTGTGTGGTGGTATCATACTGCATTTGGGAGTTGGGGGGTCATCATATTGTCTGGGGGTGTTATTAGGGCATTATACTGTCTGGGAGTGCTGTGGTGACATCATACTGCGTAGCGGGTCTCGATGGATTTACCATCAGTGTTTGGTCAGTGTGTCAGTTTTTATTCTCAGTGTTTGGTCAGTGTGAAGGTTTTTACCATCAGAGTTTGGTCAGTGTGTAGGTTTTTACCATCAGAGTTTGGTCAGTGCGTAGGTTTTTACCATCAGTGTTTGGTCAGTGCGTAGGTTTTTACCATCAGTGTTTGGTCAGTGTGTAGGTTTTTACCATCCGTGTTTGGTCAGTGTGTCGGTTTTTATCATCAGTGTTTGGTCAGTGTGTCAGTTTTTACCATCAGTGTTTGGTCAGTGTGTAGGTTTTTACCATCAGTGTTTGGTCATTGTGTAGGTTTTTACCATCAGTGTTTAGTCAGTGTGTAGGTTTTTACCATCAGTGTTTGGTCAGTGTGTAGGTTTTTACCATCAGTGTTTGGTCAGTGTGTCAGTTTTTACCATCAGTGTTTGGTCAGTGTGTCAGTTTTTACCATCAGTGTTTGGTCAGTGTGTAGGTTTTTACCATCAGTGTTTGGTCAGTGTGTAGGTTTTTACCATCAGTGTTTGGTCATTGTGTAGGTTTTTACCATCAGTGTTTAGTCAGTGTGTAGGTTTTTACCATCAGTGTTTGGTCAGTGTGAAGGTTTTTACCATCAGTGTTTGGTCAGTGTGTCAGTTTTTACCATCAGTGTTTGGTCAGTGTGTCAGTTTTTACCATCAGTGTTTGGTCAGTGTGTCAGTTTTTACCATCAGTGTTTGGTCAGTGTGTCAGTTTTTACCATCAGTGTTTGGTCAGTGTGTCAGTTTTTACCATCAGTGTTTGGTCAGTGTGTCAGTTTTTACCATCAGTGTTTGGTCAGTGTGTAGGTTTTTACCATCAGTGTTTGGTCAGTGTGTAGGTTTTTACCATCAGTGTTTGGTCAGTGTGTAAGTTTTTACCATCAGTGTTTGGTCAGTGTGTAGGTTTTTACCATCAGTGTTTGGTCAGTGTGTAGGTTTTTACCATCAGTGTTTGGTCAGTGTGTAGGTTTTTACCATCAGTGTTTGGTCAGTGTGTAAGTTTTTACCATCAGTATTTCATCAGTGATTTTTCCCGTATGAAAAAAAAAAAAAAATTTGCAATGTTGCTCCTATTCATTGTCAATCACTGACAGCACACGGATTGCTGACTGATGCTATCTGCGTGCTGTCTGTGATTTTCATGCACCCATGGACTTTTATGAACGTTTTGATTCAAGACTCCGGTATCATGGATGAAAAGTGCCAATAAAAGTCTTTGAGTCTGTGAAAAACAGGTAGAGCACATCTGTGTGCCATCCATATTTAACATAGCAAGGCATAAGAGAAGTGTTGTAATTTATTTATGCATTGGTGAAAAACACTGATGACACTAGTGGTAAAAAACTGAAACACAGATCGTACACTGATGACAAACTGATGGTAAAAACAGAAACACGGATCAGACACTGATGGTAAAAACGGAAATGCAGACCGTACACTGATGACACACTGATCCAAAACACTGATGAAACACTGATGGTAAAAACAAAAACACGGACTATACACTGATGCCACACTGATCAAAAACACTGATGACAATGATGGTAAAAACAGAAACACGGATCGTACACTGATGACACACTGATGGTAAAAACGGAAATGCAGACCGTACACTGATGACCCTCTGATGGTAAAAATGGAAATGCAGACCGTACACTGATGACCCTCTGATGTTAAAAACAGAAACACGGATCGGACACTGATGGTAAAAACAGAAACACGGATAGTACACTGATGGTAAAAACGGAAACATGGACCGTATACTGATGACACTGATGGTAAAAACAAAAACACGGACTGTACAGTGATGCCACACTGATCAAAAACACTGATGACAATGATGGTAAAAACAGAAACACGGACCGTACATTGATGACCCTCTGATGGTAAAAACAGAAACACAGACCATACATTGATGATAAAAACAGAAACACGGACCGTGCACTGATGGTAAAAACAGAAACACGGACCGTACACTGATGACCCTCTGATGGTAAAAACAGAAACACGGACCATACTTTGATGGTAAAAACAGAAACACGGACCGTACATTGATGACCCTCTGATGGTAAAAACAGAAACACGGATCAGACACTGATGGTAAAAACAGAAACACGGATAGTACACTGATGGTAAAAACGGAAACATGGACCGTATACTGATGACACTGATGGTAAAAACAGAAACACGGATAGTACACTGATGGTAAAATCGGAAACATGGACCGTATACTGATGACACTGATGGTAAAAACAAAAACACGGACTGTACAGTGATGCCACACTGATCAAAAACACTGATCACAATGATGGTAAAAACAGAAACACGGACCGTACATTGATGACCCTCTGATGGTAAAAACAGAAACACGGACCATACATTGATGGTAAAAACAGAAACACGGACCGTGCACTGATGGTAAAAACAGAAACACGGACCGTACACTGATGACCCTCTGATGGTAAAAACAGAAACACGGACCATACTTTGATTGTAAAAACAGAAGCACGGACCGTACATTGATGACCCTCTGATGGTAAAAACAGAAACACGGATCGGACACTGATGGTAAAAACAGAAACACGGATAGTACACTGATGGTAAAAACGGAAACACGGACCGTACACTGATGACCCTCTGATGGTAAAAACAGAAACACGGACCATACTTTGATGGTAAAAACAGAAACACGGACCGTACATTGATGACCCTCTGATGGTAAAAACAGAAACACGGATCAGACACTGATGGTAAAAACAGAAACACGGATAGTACACTGATGGTAAAAACGGAAACATGGACCGTATACTGATGACACTGATGGTAAAAACAGAAACACGGATAGTACACTGATGGTAAAATCGGAAACATGGACCGTATACTGATGACACTGATGGTAAAAACAAAAACACGGACTGTACAGTGATGCCACACTGATCAAAAACACTGATCACAATGATGGTAAAAACAGAAACACGGACCGTACATTGATGACCCTCTGATGGTAAAAACAGAAACACGGACCATACATTGATGGTAAAAACAGAAACACGGACCGTGCACTGATGGTAAAAACAGAAACACGGACCGTACACTGATGACCCTCTGATGGTAAAAACAGAAACACGGACCATACTTTGATTGTAAAAACAGAAGCACGGACCGTACATTGATGACCCTCTGATGGTAAAAACAGAAACACGGATCGGACACTGATGGTAAAAACAGAAACACGGATAGTACACTGATGGTAAAAACGGAAACACGGACCGTACACTGATGACCCTCTGATGGTAAAAACAGAAACACGGACCATACTTTGATGGTAAAAACAGAAACACGGACCGTACATTGATGACCCTCTGATGGTAAAAACAGAAACACGGATCAGACACTGATGGTAAAAACAGAAACACGGATAGTACACTGATGGTAAAAACGGAAACATGGACCGTATACTGATGACACTGATGGTAAAAACAGAAACACGGATAGTACACTGATGGTAAAATCGGAAACATGGACCGTATACTGATGACACTGATGGTAAAAACAAAAACACGGACTGTACAGTGATGCCACACTGATCAAAAACACTGATCACAATGATGGTAAAAACAGAAACACGGACCGTACATTGATGACCCTCTGATGGTAAAAACAGAAACACGGACCATACATTGATGGTAAAAACAGAAACACGGACCGTGCACTGATGGTAAAAACAGAAACACGGACCGTACACTGATGACCCTCTGATGGTAAAAACAGAAACACGGACCATACTTTGATTGTAAAAACAGAAGCACGGACCGTACATTGATGACCCTCTGATGGTAAAAACAGAAACACGGATCGGACACTGATGGTAAAAACAGAAACACGGATAGTACACTGATGGTAAAAACGGAAACACGGACCGTACACTGATGACCCTCTGATGGTAAAAACAGAAACACGGACCATACTTTGATGGTAAAAACAGAAACACGGACCGTACATTGATGACCCTCTGATGGTAAAAACAGAAACACGGATCAGACACTGATGGTAAAAACAGAAACACGGATAGTACACTGATGGTAAAAACGGAAACATGGACCGTATACTGATGACACTGATGGTAAAAACAGAAACACGGATAGTACACTGATGGTAAAATCGGAAACATGGACCGTATACTGATGACACTGATGGTAAAAACAAAAACACGGACTGTACAGTGATGCCACACTGATCAAAAACACTGATCACAATGATGGTAAAAACAGAAACACGGACCGTACATTGATGACCCTCTGATGGTAAAAACAGAAACACGGACCATACATTGATGGTAAAAACAGAAACACGGACCGTGCACTGATGGTAAAAACAGAAACACGGACCGTACACTGATGACCCTCTGATGGTAAAAACAGAAACACGGACCATACTTTGATTGTAAAAACAGAAGCACGGACCGTACATTGATGACCCTCTGATGGTAAAAACAGAAACACGGATCGGACACTGATGGTAAAAACAGAAACACGGATAGTACACTGATGGTAAAAACGGAAACATGGACCGTATACTGATGACACTGATGGTAAAAACGGAAACACGGATCGTACGCTGATGACACACTGATGGTAAAACCAGAAACACAGAGAGTGTAAACTGATGGTAGAAACACGGACCGTACACTGATGGTAAAAATGGAAACACGGACTGTACACTGATGACACTGATGGTAAAAACGGAAACACGGATCGTACGCTTATGACACACTAATCCAAAACACTGATGACACAGGTACCATTTTTTTGTGTACGTGAAAAATACTGACATATGAACGAGGCATAGAATGCAGCCAGAAATAAATGTGACGTTTACGCTATGTGGGAACATGGTCTTGCACTTTTGCAGCAAATTTGGAAAAACACAGACAAAACCAAGATGTTTCAGAAAACCCCTCTGAATTGCAGAAGTGTCTGAGGCCTAATCTCCGCAGACTGCGAAGCCTTTCTGTGCAGAAACCTGAGTCGTCCTGACAGATCATGTTTCCCGGTCATGGCTGCAGAGGTAAAGCTCATTATTCCAGGGATGGCCTGCAGGCACCGCAGCTCCTTTGTGTCAGCCCAGGCCTGAGCTTCCTTCCTCCACATGCATAGGACTCCCTCCCTTCCATGACAGCCTCATCCAGCAGTGTATGTAGCCCTTCTCCTGGAGAGATCTGCAGGTAGGTGGTTGGAACATGAGCTTTTACTATGTCGCCATTAATCCCATATTATTATTTTAGGAATCACATGGCACCATTATTATTAGGGGGAGGATGGGCTGAAAGACTTCTATAATTTGCAAATTTGAATGCAGAAAGGATCATGGAAGAAAATAAATGTTGTCTAGGTGCAGAGTGGTGTGCTAGATTACAGGCTGCGCTATCTGTAACCATTTGTGCGCCATTCTCCTTATTTTGGGGGCTTTGATCTCGATCGTTGCACTTTCATATTTTCATCCGTTGTGTTGGCGCCTTTGCACCAATGTATTGGATTTGGCAACATACAATACAGATTGTCAATATGTGCAATTGCAGATAAAACAATGTCCCCTTCCCCCTCTTCCCATGCAGAATCATCCCTCCCTGCCCCCATCCTTGGGGATTTGCTCCTTGCATGTGAATGAGCTGCTATTACTGCTGCAGTTTTTCCTGCTCTCTTTAAATAGAGCTGAAAATGGTGAACCCATACAAAGGAGCAAAGGGCACAGGGCCGGGTTCTTCTCAGGCTCCCTTTTTTTACGTGAGGCCCAGGCTCCATGGGATCATTACACCGTCAGATCAGGGTATCCTGTCCATTGCTTACATTGCATGTGGATGTGCAACGACTCTAGCGGCACGCATGGTAAAATGGCACCATGGAGCTGGAGCAAGTACCTCTCTGACTGGGACCGTTTAACCTTAGATGCCACTGTCAATCATGACAATGGCATTTCAACGGAATGCCCTTTTCTGTAAAATGTTTCCCATAAACTCTGTTAGTTGTAAAAAACAAAACAAAAACTAAACTATGCTTTACTCCCCCTTCCCAGGTCCATTGCTGAGTCTCCACCACTGCCTGTTCTCTGCAGAGTTGACATCTTGTTGACAACTGAACTAAGACGATGCAGATGGCACGAGCCGCTCAGAGTGCCGACCTCAATAATTGGCTGCAATGACGTCAGCGCTGCAGACTATAGCAGACACTGGGAGCGGAGGCGGAGACTCAACGATGGACCAGGGTAGGGTGAGTAAAGCTTAGGGTTGTTGTTTTTTACTCTTTTATGGGAAAAAACTTTGCAGAAAAGGGACAAGCCCTTTAAAGGGAATCTGTCACCCTAAATTGGCGGGATATTTAAATGATGGCAGTCAGGTCAGATGGGCGGTGTTTTAGGTACTTGCCTTAACATGTTGTTCGCCGCTGTCTCCATTATTTCTGGGAATTGTAGTCGTTGCCCTCCATATAACGCGCCTGCACATTGCAATCTTGAATTGCGCTCGCGCAGTATGCTTTGCCCGCAGATTGCAATGCGCAGGCGCGTTATATGGAGGGCAACGACTACAATTCCCAGAAATAATGGAGACAGCGGCGAACAACATGTTAAGGCAAGTACCGAAAACACCGCCCATCTGACCTGACTGCCATCATTTAAATATCCCGCCAATTTAGGGTGACAGATTCCCTTTAACATGCTGCAAATGGAGGAAGGAGTCCCTAACAACGCTCTTCTGTGCTGCCCCTCCCGAGCAACATGATCGTGGATTTTTGGGGCCTACATTCAGCCATGTTTGTACACTTGTGGCAGATCAGTAATCTTACAATGCACTGCCATAGTACAGTATTGCAATCACAGGTCAACTGGGGCAACTAAAAAATGTGGAAAAAAACGGATTATTACCGAAAATATCATTATTAAATATATGAAAAAAAACACACACACATAAAATATATATATATATATATATATATATACACATATATATATATATATACATATTTGGTATCGCCACTTGCAGAATTGTCCTGATAAAATGTCAGAATAATATTTATCCAATACAGTCAATGCCAAAATGGGTAATAGTGAAAAATAGTAGAATCACTGTTATGTAGTCCCTTCTTCTCCCTAAAAAATGAAATAAAAGGAGATAAGAAATGTATTTTAAAAAAAAGACTTACAACTCAAAAAGACAAGCATACCACTCTATCCACCCCCAAAAAATTTTAAAAAAAAAGGTTTTAGCTCCTGGAAGACTTGGAGGAAGAATTGAAAAGGAAGAAGGACCCACTGGGGACTCCTCCAAGGGCCCCGATATAAACAAGAAGCCCTGCATCGAGGCCTGGCCTAACTCTTTATAATGAAGGCCATGATGCTGGATTGAGAAGGCCTTGCACCTGACCTATCTTGGTCATGCCCTGCTTGTGCATGTGAACACAGCCATAGCCTATAACATGTCTGCGGTATCTGTTATAAGAACAGCATACGGGCGAGAAAAATGGGGCCTTAGGAGAATAACATCTGGACCCTGGATGAGCAAATGGCGGAAAATGAAATAGATTAGAATACAGTGATCAGTTTTATTACACTCCCAGCTGCCGAATTAATGGAATTTCTGGACTATTAAATGCCGGTTTAAGGGAATGTTGACGCGCAGGAATTCGAGAGCTGCACCCTGTCTGTCACATTCTCAAATGAAGCGGATGCCTCATTCAGACATCAGTGATTTTTCTCGTACGCAAAAAAAAAATAAAAAATGGTTTGATTTTCAACAGTATTTGCACAATGTGCCGGCTTTTGCCATCAGCGCTTTTTACGGTCCCATAATTTTGATCTGTGACTTGGATCAAAAAAAGGACATGACTCCACAAAGAAGCACAGACATGTGAACAGCCCCATAGACTATAGCGGGTACATTACATATTCTATAAGTGAAAAACGAATGTCTGACTGAGGCCCTATTGGTGACTACTGCTTATTATAAATCTGGGCCTACATGTAAAAAAAATCTGTTTAACAGTTGTCCATAGCAACCAATCAGAGCCCAGCTTTCATTTATTAAACTGCTCTGAAAAAATGAAAGCTGCGCTGTGATTGGTTGCTATGGGAAACAAGGCCCGTGTTACTTTCTAGTATTTAGGGGTCTTGTCTAGTATGGATATGCTTTTATGTAAGGGGAAATGGTCTGGGGGTTTATATCAGGGGGGTAGTATGAAGTCTGCATCGATATACGGGAGCACGCGGGGGGAGGGGCATGGGTTTATATTAGTTTTGATTGGTCTGTATTGACTTAGGTGGTCTAGGGTCTATATTGATTTATGAGGTCTAGTTTGGGGTCTGAATTGATTTGGGGGAGGAAATTAGGGGTCTGTATTTGGGGGAGTCTGGGGCCCAAATGTGTTTAGGGGGTCAGTATTTAAAAAGGTCTTTTCTGGGTCTGCATTGATTTGGGGGCATTAGTGGGTTTTGGGGTCTATATGTATTTGTTCAAGGGTCTGAATTTATTTGCGGTGTAAGGGAGGTCTGATTATGGTGGTCTAGGGTCTATATTCGTTTATGGGGTCTCTCAGAGGCCTGTTTTGGTGGGTGAGGGGATCTGTATTTGTTCAGGGGTCTGTATTATTTGGTGGGTTTGAGGCCCATGTTTGTTTAGGGGGTCTGTATTAAGAAGGTCTAGTCTTAGGTCTGCATTGACTTGGAGGTGGTGTTAGGCATATCATCATATGTATTGATTTTAAGGGTATCAGAGGTTTGTATTTATTTACAGGATCTGATCTGTATTTTTGGGGGGTCTGTACTTAGTTTTGGAGACTGTTTTTTGTTAATTAATAAAGGCAGTTTGTATTGAAGAGGCCTGGTATTTGTTTAGGTCATCTGGGTCTGTATTAATTTTTTTTGCATCTGTGTGGGTCTGTATTCATTTTGTGGTCTGTGTGGGTCTGTATTCATTTTTGGGATCTGGTGTGGGGTCTGTATTCATTTTTTGGATCTGGTGTGGGGTCTGTATTCATTTTTTTGGATCTGGTGTGGGGTCTGTATTCATTTTGTGGGTCTGGTGTGGGGTCTGCATTCATTTTGGGGTCTGGTGGGGTCTGCATTCATTTTGTGGGTCTGGTGTAGGGTCTGTATTCATTTTGTGGGTCTACTGTGGGTCTGTATACATTTTGTGGGTCTGTTGTAGGGTCTGTATTAATTTTATAGGGGTGTTATAAGGGGATAATATAAAATAATTATCTAAATTCCATGAATTGGGAGAAACCCTAAACCCTCAACACTGTGGCCATCAGGGCCTGCTGAGAGTTGTAGTTCTGCAACAGCTAGAGAGCTGCTGGTATGTAAAGCATCATTATTCTGTCTGGATTATTACAAATTTTTCATTTGCACAATAAATATAAACACAAGCGTCATCATCTGTCCTCATAATAACCCCCTCCTATAAATTTCCTCCCTGCTGTAACAGGAGCCATACACACTGCAGCGAGCTCTGGTGACGAGGGAGCCTGCTCCATTCTGCTCCGTCCTTCCCTGCAAAACTGCTTATTATCAATGCTGGATAAATGGTTAATACTCCTGTGGAGGAGGGGGGTTAATAATGCAAAAATATTGCTGGAATTAGCTAATCGAGGCCTATGATTTTGGGACTAATGGCTTGTATCCCAGGGATGCCATAGCCCCTTTTATGTACGGTGTCCAGATCCAGCTGGAACTGGTTTCAGGCAGATCAGATTCATGAACAATGCAGTGACTGAGCTGAGTTGGGATTGATCCTACATGGCAGAGAGAAGAGATTGCAACAAGGTACCTCTTCTACTGAGTATGCATTTAACTGTAAGACACACAGCGCCGGTACGTGACATTTGCAATAATAAAAAGACACGTTATCATGCGTGCTTTCGCTGGGCGGGGGAGGGCGACATTTTATATATTGCTGCAATAAAGCTCAGGATTTTACTAAATGCAAAAAAAAATATTGAAATTAGCAGCAAATTGCACAGGAAAAAAAAACGAGGTTGGGTAGACCCGGGGCGTAAAAAAATATAATAATTCAAATGGCATGTTTTGTAAATAATATGCATGTTGTATCTGTGCTGATTAATGCCGCCATACAAATAAACGACTGCTATAACGTGTCACGTATTAAGTGCACTGTGGCCTACGATGCCTGAATTTAACCCCTTAGCCACTGCAGAGCCATATTGAAAGGTCAAAGGGCGAGATTCTTTTTAACCAGTTATGGATGTAGCATGAATACGTGTGTGTGTATATGTATGTGTGTCGTCGCAGATGTAGCAGAGCTGAATTTGTCAGGATTGCATCAGGATAAAAAATTCTGAGCTGAGCTGCAGTCCTACGTAAAACTACGTCTAACCCCACTTTGTGATGTCGTGGGGCCAGATGACAAACTCTGCTCTGCTACGTCCGATCGCACTGCAGTACATGGTATCATATGTTACATTAGATATATTATGTATCATAACATCGCCTCTTATAAATATGTTACTTTTTATTCGTGGCAACCTTATTACATACACATAAACGGCTACATTATGTATCAGATTGCTATATTTTTTTTCCCCATGTTGTATATTCTATTTTATTTATGTCATTTTATCGTGAATCTAATGCCCAATCGTCCTTAAAAATTGCAAAAACATATATTTTTATATTATAGTATATTATTTAAATTTTGTTTATGTCACTTTAGTGTCTAAAAGAAAAAAGGGCAAATCTTTGAATTCTCAATCCTTTGGTTATTTTCGTATAAGTTCCTTTCTCCAATGCCAATGCGTCGTCAATGTAACAATCTCTTATTTTTCACTTTTTTTTCCCTTTTATCAGGCCCCATCTAATGGAGAATGCCTGGAATGAGTAACGAGTACGACTTGTGTCCGAATTACGTGCAATTTCCAAAGCTGCAAATGAAAAGGCAAAACCTGTCTTGTTAAAGGGAAGAAGAAAAAAAAAAAAAAAAAAAGTGTGCATGCATTCATGAGAGCCGGCTTGTGCATCTTGTCTATAAGCGGGAGGCCTGTGAGAGATACAAGAGAAGGGAGCGAGCGTGGCAGACGAGGGACGCACAAGAGACAGCTGGAATGAATGACAAGAAGACCGGAACAAAGGCTTTTGACCGGTTACTAAGAAATGGACCCTTGACACATTCCCACCTGTTGAATGACCTTGACCATTCCGCCATCTCTTGTTGAAATGGACCCTTGACACATTCCGCCATCTCTTGTTACTTCCTAGAACAGGAAAAAAAAAAGCATCCCCCCTTTTTTTTTTTTTGAGTTGATGTTTAAGCCCCAGCTCTGTGAATCAAGAAAAAATGGAGAACAATAGTGAAAAATGCCCCAACAATGTGAAGCCAGGCTCCTCACCATAAGGCAGCCTTGGGGATATTTGCACTGGGTAAGTGGTTAATGATAACACTAGGGTCACTGCGGCCACTTTGTTGACCACCATGTCTCGGGTTTGACCTCACTTTTCGTTTTGTTTTTTGTTTTTTTTTTTCCCATGGTTTAGGAATAGAACATTCCATACATTCTTGTTATTTTTTTTTTTTTTCCCATGCAATCCTTTGTTTTATTCGGATCTTTACGTCCCCTTTTACCGTGGACTGTAGGTAGGTTGTGTATGTGTGATTTTTTTTTATTTATTTATTTTTCCCATCGACATGTCTTTCTGCATTTCCTGGGCTGACTGCATACACCACAGGGGGAGGATTGACGAGAAGGCCTCTGCTTTTGTCGTTTTGCATTGCTGCTGGTGCGAGCCCTTCTGCATTTACATTCACGTCCCTTAGGTGTGTGTGCGTGGAGCTGGCTTTTTCATGAATTACTCTGCGGATGGGTCCCTTATTAAACCTACCCCCACCGCCTCCTTTTTAAGCTTCCACAGGGGAACCCGTGTAGCTATAATTGGAGACACATGCATGTAGGTGGCTTCACTAAAAAGGACACTGGATTGAGATTTCAGGGCCTCTTGTTGACTGCCGGCTCTGCAGAGAACAGGCCCTGCCTGGATTTCGTCCCCCCTCTTTTTCTCTTCTTTACTGTGATTGCCAACATCTGTATTGGAGCAGGAACCCACGTCGGCCCCCATGAAATCTGTAGAGGTGACCAGATGACACGAATAATTAAAAAAGAACATGTAAGTGCCGTCCTTACAAAGTAATCACCTTTTTTTTTTCATTTTCATTTTCCATGATGGGTTAAATGCAGGAATCAGGCACTGAATGCTCCTTGTGTTGTGCTCGGCCTGGTAGGGAGTAGGCCTTGTTTGGAAAATTCAGGCCTTGTGAGGAGGCTGCGGAGGTCTTTGTTGTTTGACAGAGGGGTCTGTGTATAGTCCTGAGATCCCATAGCCTTGGGGGGTTGCTCTGTGTACACACAGGGGTTTTGCATGGAGAGTAGATATGCATGAGTTAAGTCAGGGGAGGTCGGGGGTTGCTGGCAGTTTCTTTTTTGGCAGGTTTATCTTAATACATGTACATACCAGGGGTGCCAGGATTGAGGGCTGTGATTGTCTATATCCATAGCAAACACACCATTGTGCACCTCTTATCCTACAATCGCTCTTAAATGGGGATTATCACAATGTAGATTCACAGCTATCATGTGCGGGTTCATGGAAATCCAAAATGTATCCCAACAAGAGAAGCATGGATCTTTCCTCCAGGTTTCTCTATGGTAAAAAATGCATGATTCCAATATGGCACAACCTGATGGTGCCGATATTCATTGGAGCTATTCCGCTAAGGTTTATCGGCATCTTTAGGTTGTGTTTTTATGACTCCTCCAAACGTGTGTACGCCTGACTCAGCTGATCTTTCTTTACTATTCAATGGGGAGGGAGGTAGTGCAGTCCGCGATTTCCAGATGGCCACTTGCGTCCGCGATTTCCAAAACTGGTCACGTGCAGTCTGCGATTTCCAAGGCTGGCCACGTGCAGTCCGCGATTTCCAGACTGGCCACGTACAGTCCGCGATTTCCAGACTGGCCACGTACAGTCCGCGATTTCCAGACTGGCCACGTACAGTCCGCTATTTCCAGACTGGCCACGTACAGTCCGCGATTTCCAGACTGGCCACGTACAGTCCGCGATTTCCAGACTGGCCACGTACAGTCCGCGATTTCCAGACTGGCCACGTACAGTCCGCGATTTCCAGACTGGCCACGTACAGTCCGCGATTTCCAGACTGGCCACGTACAGTCCGCAATTTCCAGACTGGCCACGTACAGTCCGCGATTTCCAGACTGGCCACGTACAGTCCGCGATTTCCAGACTGGCCACGTACAGTCCGCATTTCCAGACTGGCCACGTACAGTCCGCGATTTCCAGACTGGCCACGTACAGACAGCGATTTCCAGACTGGCCACGTACAGACAGCGATTTCCAGACTGGCCATGTTCAGAATTCCAGACTGGCCACGTACAGACCGCGATTTCCAGACTGGCCATGTTCAGAATTCCAGACTGGCCACGTACAGACAGCGATTTCCAGACTGGCCATGTTCAGAATTCCAGACTGGCCACGTACAGACCGCGATTTCCAGACTGGCCATGTTCAGAATTCCAGACTGGCCACGTACAGACTGCGATTTCCAGACTGGCCACAGGTCTCCTGACCCAAACTAATAGCCTCATTGTTACATATGAAGCTATTTGTTCAGGAGACCCACTGATCTGAGCCAGTATGGCCACATGCAACCACAATTTCCAGGCTGGCCACGTACAGACCGTGACTTCCAGGCTGGCCACGTACAGACCGTGACTTCCAGGCTGGCCACGTACAGATGTGACTTCCAGGCTGGCCACGTACAGACCGTGACTTCCAGGCTGGCCACGTACAGACCGTGACTTCCAGGCTGGCCACGTACAGTCCGTGACTTCCAGGCTGGCCACGTACAGTCCGTGACTTCCAGGCTGGCCACGTACAGTCCGTGACTTCCAGGCTGGCCACATACAGACCGTGACTTCCAGACTGGCCACGTACAGACCGTGACTTCCAGACTAGCCACGTACAGTCTGTGATTTCCAGACTGGTCACGTACAGTCCACGATTTCCAGACTGGCCACTTTCAGACCGTGACCTCCAGACTATCCACGTACAGTCTGCGATTTCCAGACTGGCCACGTACAGACCGTGACTTCCAGACTGGCTACGTACAGACCGTGACTTCCAAACTGGCCACGTACAGTCCGCGATTTCCAGACTGGCCACGTACAGTCCACGATTTCCAGACTGGCCACGTACAGACAGCGATTTCCAGACTGGCCATGTTCAGAATTCCAGACTGGCCACGTACAGACAGCGATTTCCAGACTGGCCATGTTCAGAATTCCAGACTGGCCACGTACAGACCGCGATTTCCAGACTGGCCATGTTCAGAATTCCAGACTGGCCACGTACAGACCGCAATTTCCAGACTGGCCACAGGTCTCCTGACCCAAACTAATAGCCTCATTGTTACATATGAAGCTATTTGTTCAGGAGACCCACTGATCTGAGCCAGTATGGCCACATGCAACCACAATTTCCAGACTGGCCACGTACAGACCGTGACTTCCAGGCTGGCCACGTACAGACCGTGACTTCCAGGCTGGCCACGTACAGACCGTGACTTCCAGGCTGGCCACGTACAGACCGTGACTTCCAGGCTGGCCGTCAACCGTGACTTCAGCTGGCACGTACAGACCGTGACTTCCAGGCTGGCCACGTACAGACCGTGACTTCCAGGCTGGCCACGTACAGTCCGTGACTTCCAGGCTGGCCACGTACAGTCCGTGACTTCCAGGCTGGCCACATACAGACCGTGACTTCCAGACTGGCCACGTACAGTCTGTGATTTCCAGACTGGTCACGTACAGTCCACGATTTCCAGACTGGCCACTTTCAGACCGTGACCTCCAGACTGCCCACGTACAGTCTGCGATTTCCAGACTGGCCACGTACAGACCGTGACTTCCAGACTGGCTACGTACAGACCGTGACTTCCAGACTGGCCACGTACAGACCGTGACTTCCAAACTGGCTACGTACAGACCGTGACTTTCAGACTGGTCACGTACAGACCGTGACCTCTAGGCTGGTCACGTACAGATTTCCACACCAAATTTCCAGAATGGCCACGTACAGTCCGCGATTTCCAGACTGGCCACGTACAGTCCGCTATTTCCAGATTGGCCACGTACAGTCCGCTATTTCCAGACTGGCCACGTACAGTCTGTGATTTCCAGGCTGGCCACGTACAGACTGTGACTTCCAGGCTGGCCACGTACAGACTGTGACTTCCAGGCTGGCCACGTACAGACCGTGACTTCCAGGCTGGCCACGTACAGACCTGACTTCCAGGCTGGCCACGTACAGACCGTGACTTCCAGGCTGGCCAGTACAGACCGTGACTTCCAGGCTGGCCAGGTACAGACCGTGACTTCCAGGCTTGCCATGTACAGACCGTGACTTCCAGGCTGGCCACGTACAGTCTGTGACTTCCAGACTGGTCACGTACAGTCTGTGACTTCCAGACTGGCCACGTACAGTCTGTGACTTCCAGACTGGCCACGTACAGTCTGTGACTTCCAGACTGGTCACGTACAGTCCACGATTTCCAGACTGACCACTTTCAGACCGTGACTTCCAGACTGGCCACGTACAGACCGTGACTTCCAGACTGGCCACGTACAGACCGTGACTTCCAAACTGGCTATGTACAGACCGTGACTTCCAGACTGGTCACGTACAGACCGTGACCTCCAGGCTGGCCACGTACAGATTTCCACACCAAATTTCCAGACTGGCCATGTACAGTCTGCGATTTCCAGACTGGCCATGTCAGGAGACCCACTGATCTGAGCCAGACTGGCCACATACAGACCGTGACCTTCAGACTGGCCACGTACAGACCGCAATTTCTAGACTGGCCACAATAACACTGCAATTTCCAGACTGGCCACGTACAGTCCGCGATTTCCAGACTGGCCACTGGCCTCCTGACCCAAACTAATAGCCTCATTGTTACATATGAAACTATGGGTTCACTTCAGGAGACCCACTGATCTGAGCCAGACTGGCCACATGCAACCTCAATTTCCAGACTGGCCACAAGAAGACTGCAATTTCCAGACTGGCTAACTTCCAGACCATGACTTCCAGACTGGTCACGTACAGACTGTGATTTCCAGACTGGCCACGTACAGTCCGCGATTTCCAGACTGGCCACGTACAGACCGTGACCTCCAGACTGGCCACGTACAGACCGTGACCTCCAGACTGGCCACGTACAGACCGTGACCTCCAGACTGGCCACGTACAGACCGTGACCTCCAGACTGGCCACGTACAGACCATGATCTCCAGACTGGCCACTGGCCTCCTGAGCCAAACTAATAGCCTAATTGTTACATATGAAGCTTTTGGTTCAGGTCAGGAGACCCCCCCCACCAGTCCAGAAATCACAATCTGTACACCAGCAATGAATCACAACAGCTACCTTCCCTGTTCCCTGTGGTCCAACTCAACTGACCTTAGATGGGTTTGGTTGGAGTGGCAGGCCCGTGTGGAGACCACTGTGTGTTTCAATTACAGTGCAATCAGTAAAATTTGCCATTATTTCAGCCCTGTAACTTATTTTGTACCACTTTTATGTGACACCAATCTTGTGTATGGCAATGCGACTTTCATAAGATGTATCTTGTTTTTTTTTCTTTTTAATTTTGCATCATTATTACAGGCTGATGCAAATTTGGGCAAAGTATAAAAAAAAATGTTTAAAATATGCAGTTAATGTTAAAGGAGTTGTCCACTACTACGATATTGATGGCCTATAGCTAGGATAGACCAATAATATCAGTTCGGGGGAGGATTGATATCTGGCAACAGCTAGTATGTAAACTGAGCATGGAGCCGTTCCCATTCCGTTCAGTGGCTGTTCCCATTTACTTCAACAGGAGATGAGCTGCAGTACCCAGGAACGGCCACTACACAGTGTATGGAGCTGTGATGATTTGGCTCCGAACACTCTGTACAGACCTGTTAGGCCTCTTTCACACTTCAGTCGTGCGACGTCAGTCAAAATCCGTCAAAATGTGAAAAAAAACGGATCCGCCATTTTTTTTTTTGCGGATCCATTTTTTTCCCATAACTTGCATTAGTGACGGATTTTGACGGACGGTCGTCCGTTAGGTCCGTTTTTGGACGGAGACGCCAAAAAATTGGCGTCCGTCATTTCAAAAAAACGTCCAATGCAACGTTTTTTTTTGACCGCCAAAATGGCGGACAACGGCGGATCCGCCGCATCCGCCATTTTGTACAATGGCCGCCTATGGGCGGCGATCCGCCGGCATCCGTTTTTGACGGAATCCGCCTGCGGATCCGTCGCCTCTATTGAAAACCATAGTAAAATGCAGAAAACTGTGTCCGGGGTCTGTCTCTCTCTTCTCTCTCTCTCTCTCTCTCTCTCTCTCTCTCTTCTCTTCTCCTCTCTCTCTCTCTCTCTCTCTCTCGTCAGAAAACTGACCAGTTTTGCATCCGTTTTTTTACTTTTCTGACGGATCCGCCATTTTCACGGATGGGCGGACGTCACACAACGGAAGTGTGAAAGAGGCCTTAACAGCTAATTGTTGGGGGTGCCAGGTTTCGAACCTCCAC
Organism: Oophaga sylvatica; assembly: GCA_033576555.1. Taxonomy (NCBI): domain Eukaryota; kingdom Metazoa; phylum Chordata; class Amphibia; order Anura; family Dendrobatidae; genus Oophaga; species Oophaga sylvatica. Next base: position 976,284,903 of record JARQOD010000001.1, on the reverse strand, counting down.
TGATCTGATGTCCAAAGGATAGGTCATCATCATCAAAGTAGTGGACAACCCTCGATCTATAGGGCTGTGTACACCACTCCCGATCTTCACAGGCATACTGTATGAGATAGTCGGGTTTCCGCCACCAGGCAATGAATCTCTGTCCGTACTCAGACTGCGACACTCGGATTTGTGAATCTAACCTTAACAGTTAGCTATTTAGAACAATACCTTTTTCTTAGAAGGGTCTCCCACGGATAACTCAATAGGTTGGTTAAGCTGTGATCACCAGTTTTTTATCTCTGGGGCTAACTTGTCAACTAGTGTACAATTTCCCTACAGCACTCCCATAGGTCAAATTAAGTATTACACAGTACAAATTAAAAATTGTGGGCTGTGTCTGTTGTCCATTGGTATGCCAAGTCATCCAGAGGGCTAAGGACATTAGATAGCTGTCAGCTAAACGCATTTAAAGGCCCCTATACTCATTAGACTAATGTCGGCTGAACTTACCGGTATGAACGGGTTCGGCCGACAGTCTAATGTGTATGGCTGATTGATGGTTGGGAAAGATGTTGATCAGGCATGCCAATTGCATTGTTCTCCCTTAGATGAGCCACCGGCTGACACGTTAGTCGGCTGCTTTCCCAGGCGCGCCTGTGTATGGGAGTGTCGGATGTGATGGCTATTGGTCAAAAGATCATTCGACCAACAGCCATCTATTGTGAATGGCCAGCCTAACTCTCCGGAGTCCCCTATACATAAGAATGCTCAACTACACCTAGCATTCATGATTCTTTAATTGGGAAAGGGGAGAACAAAAGATTGGGCTTTTCTTATTCAAAATGCCTGATCCTTTTCTCCCCTGACATGAGGGTAAACTCGACTACACATTACATGGCCGGACGATTCAACCTTCAGTCTAACGTGTATGATGAATGTGTCATCAGAAAATGACCTATTGTTTGAATCAAAATTTTATGTATTGCAATCCTGCCTTTGATGATAATGAGACTGCTGAAAACTTGCAGGATCTATGAGTCAAAATACTCTGTCACCTTTTTTTGGATAGTGTGCCACAATATAAAAGAAAAACAAAAAAAATAGTCACTAACAGGGTGGCGAAGTTTCTGCCACACTGACAGACGGACTTTCCGGGTAGAAAAATTAGCATAGTCCAGCTGCGACAGTTGTGCCATAGCCACACCATTTTAGGTGCACGCTACCCGCTTGTGCTGGATAAACTGAACCCATGTGCCAACGGTTACTGACCCCTTTTGTGAATTTTATGTCTTTTTACCAAACCTCCATGTCCATTCTCTGCTCCCAGGTAACAGTGACAGCAAAGCCCTAAGGTAGCATGCACATTTAGAAGATGTGTTGCAATTCCTGCGACTATCCCATTCATCCGTGTCGTGCAGAAATCCATGATATATGTGACTGTACCCTAAGGCTTTATTAACAAGGAGTTCTTTTCAACGAATTTGGTGTGAAAAAAAAAAATCACATTTTCAATGCCAAAGAACCTGCATGAAAATTGCCTACAAAACGCATGCCGTCATTTTTAATAGAAAAATTATATCACCATTTTCACAACAACGCAAATTGTAATAAATTTGGTTGTCGCACTTTCAATATGATGGCGGTGTTGGCCGGGACTGTTATTCTGGTGAAAAGTGTATTGAGAACCGGCCCCAAGTGGCGTCAGAATGTCACATAAGTTATCATTCACCGCTCGGCATGACGCAAGAATAAATCGATCGTTCAAAGTCCGAACATTGGAATCCCAAAGTTAAAGGGGTATTTGCATTACACACTGTTTCAGTTCTTCCCTGCACTGCTGTGCTCCTTTATCCCGACTGTTCTCCGAGCGACCCGACTGTGCTGCCAGCGACCGTACTGAACTGCTAACAACCCTGCTGTGCTGCCAGCGACCTGACTGTGTTCTTTGAGCGTCCCGACTGTGTCCCGAGCGACCTGACTATGCTCTGAGCGTCCCAACTGTGCCCCGAGAGACCCGACTATGCTCCGAGCGTCCCAACTGTGCCCCGAGCGACCCGACTGTTCTCAGAGCATCCCGACTGTGCCCTGAGCGACCCAACTATGCTCTGAGCATCTCAAATGTGCCCCGAGCGACCCGACTGTTTTACAAGCATCCTGACTGTGCCCCTGAGCGACCCGACTGTGTCCAGAGCGACCGTACAGAGCTGCTTGCAGCCCTACTGTGCTGCCAGCGACCTGAGTGTGTTCTTTGAGAGTCTCGACTGTGTCCCGAGCAACCTGACTATGCTCTGAGCGTCCCAACTGTGCCCCGAGTGACCCAACTGTTCTCAGAGCGTCCCGACTGTGTCACGAGCGACCTGACTATGCTCTGAGCGTCCCAACTGTGCCCCGAGCGACCCGACTGTTCTACAAGAGACCCGACTATGCTCCGAGCGTCCCAACTGTGCCCCGAGCGACCCGACTATGATCTGAGCGACCCGACTGTTCTCAGAGCATCCCGACTATGCCCCGAGCGACCCGACTATGCTCTGAGCATCCCAACTGTGCCCCCAGTGACCCGACTGTTCTACAAGCGTCCTGACTAAGCCCCGAGTGACCCGACTGTGCCCGAGCGACCATACAGTGCTGCTAGCGACCCTACTGTGCTGCCAGCGACCTGAGTGTGTTCTTCGAGAGTCTCGACTGTGTCCTGAGCGACCTGACTATGCTCTGAGCGTCCCAACTATGCCCGAGCGACCCAACTGTTCTAAGAGAGACCCAACTATGCTCCGAGCGTCCCAACTGTGCCCGAGCGACCCGACTGTTCTCAGAGCATCACGACTGTGCCCCGAGTGACCCAACTGTTCTCAGAGCATCCCAACTGTGCCCCGAGCGACCCAACTGTTCTCAGAGCATCACGACTGTGCCCCGAGCGACCCGACTATGCTCTGAGCATCCGCATCCCAACTGTACCCCGAGCTACCCGACTGTTCTACAAGCGTCCTGACTGTGCCCCGAGTGACCTGACTGTGCCCCGAGCGACCGTACAGTGCTGCTAGCAACCCTACTGTGCTGCCAGCAACCTGAGTGTGTTCTTCGAGAGTCTCGACTGTGTCCCGAGCGATCTGACTATGCTCTGAGCGTCTCAACTGTGCCCCGAGCGACCCGACTGTTCTACAAGAGACCCGACTATGCTCCTAGCGTCCCAACTGTGCCCTGAGCGACTTGACTGTTCTCAGAGCATCACGACTGTGCCCCGAGCGACCCAACTTTACTCAGAGCATCCCGACTGTGCCCCGAGCGACCCGACTATGCTCTGAGCATCCCAACTGTGCCCCTGAGCGACCCGACTGTGTCTAAAGCGACCGTACAGTGCTGCTAGCAACCCTACTGTGCTGCCAGCAACCTGACTGTATTCTTCGAGAGTCTCGACTGTGTCCCGAGCGACCTGACTATGCTCTGAGCGTCCCAACTGTGCCTCGAGCGACCCAACTGTTCTCAGAGCGTCCCGACTGTGTTCCGAGCGACCTGACTATGCTCTGAGCGTCCCAACTGTGCCCTGAGTGACCCGACTGTTCTACGAGAGACTCTACTATGCTCCGAGCGTCCCAATTTTCCCCCGAGCGACCCGACTGTTCTCAGAGCATCCCGACTGTGCCCCGAGCGACCCGACTATGCTCTGAGCATCCCAACTGTGCCCCAAGCGACCCGACTGTTCTCAGAGCATCCCGACTGTGCCCCGAGCGACCCGACTATGCTCTGAGCATCCCAACTGTGCCCCGAGCGACCCGACTGTTCTACAAGCGTCCTGACTGTGCCCCGAGTGACCGTACAGTGCTGCTAGCAACCCTACTGTGCTGCCATCGACCTGAGTGTGTTCTTCGAGAGTCTCGACTGTGTCCCGAGCGACCTGACTATGCTCTGAGCGTCCCAACTGTGCCCCGAGGGACCCAACTGTTTTAAGAGAGACCCGACTATGCTCCGAGCATCCCAACTGTGCCCCGAGCGACCCGACTGTTCTCAGAGTGTCCAGACTGTGCCCGAGCGACTCGACTATGCTCTGAGCATCCCAACTGTGCCCCGAGCGACCCGACTGTTCTACAAGCGACCCGACTGTGCCCCGAGCGACCCGACTGTTCTACAAGCGTCCTGACTGTGCCCCGAGTTACCTAACTGTGCTCCGAGCGACCGTACTGTGCTGCTAGCAACCTGTCTTCTCCGAGCATCCCAACTGTTCTCCCAGCGACCCTTCTGCCCCCAGCGTCCCGACTGTGCCCCTAGCGACCCAACATTTCTGCGAGTGACTTGACTATGCAGCAAGCGTCCCTACTTTGCTCAGAGCGTCCCTTACACATGCACCATTGTAGTTTATACACAACATCTAGTACAGTAGTGAACAATATGGGGCCCTTCAGCATGCCATGATAAATGATTTCTCGGGGATGTAGTTTTTATAACAGCTGGAGGACAGAGTCGGCTTTACTGGGAGACAGACTGGCCTATTGCCGAGGGACACCATCCCAAAAATGGCCCCCAGCAAGACCCTACAAAGTACAAAGTTCAATCGGCCAATCACTATGTGGTTCACCCAGTCTTTACAGACCATAAACTGGTATAAAACATTTTGAATAGATGCAATTTTTTTTTTCTTGTGTATTTTGTGCCGCTCCACCAAGATGGGGACCAGCCCGGATAGGGCTAGTTATATTCATCGAAAGTGTCGGTGTCTCTTACACCAGGGCTTTTACTCCAGTCCCTGACTGCGAGGCGCACACCAATGATAAGGTGCACCAAACTCAAGTGGTGTGACTCCAGTCTTAAGAAATCGGGGTCTATGCTTTTAACATGCAGTGTGTGTAATATAAGGTGTGACTGTCTGTATGAGTGTAACCTGCAGTGTGTGTGTGTGTGTTGCATGGCGTGTGTAACAATATGTGTGTGGTATTGAGTGTGTAGCATCCATATTTACAAATATTATAATTCATTGTTTGATTGCAGCACATCACCGCTTCAATTGGAACATGTGCTGCCGATATCATGATACTGTGTGACGTCAGAGTGATTGTATTAGTGATCATCCATCATTCTTCGTCAGCCTGGGCACAGAGGCCGGTAATCAAACGCCAAACTACTCAAATACTATCGATCATTTAATAGTGTGAAATCAGCATGTGTAAACGCAGCATACATGTTTCTGTGTGCCGTGCTAATTTTGTCTAGGGTTAAATTTTGTCTAAAACTGTCCCCTCTGGAGGGTCAGGAGTTTTACTGCTCTGCATTGCAGCCGGGTTGCGACCGCTCAGCACATCATTTTCCTGTCCCCATTCATCCAGTGGTGCTTGGTCTTGGGTGGTGTCGTGCTGCGCATTAGTCTCTGACCTCCGTGCTCTGCGGATTCTGAATAGCTGAATTCTGTACCAGGTCTTTAAACTCCTTCATTACTCATTTCCCTTTACTAAACATTATATACCTAACTGTGTAGCTGCAGTGTAAAGTATAGAGGGCAGAGCAACAGACTGATGACTCATGCCTTGGGCTTTTGACTACTTTAGATATATGGTATTAGGGCACATTTTGCCTCTCCTACCCCCTTTTCAGCACATGTGTTCACAATTAACAGTGTGAGCCACAGGCGCCCACAGCAGTGTCAGCAGCAGGAGCCCATGGGGGTGTCAGGTGTAGGTGCCAAAAAGTTTCATCGGCAGGTGCCCACAGCCGTGTCAGCGGCAGGTGCCCACAGCCGTGTCAGTGGCAGGTGCCCACAGCAGTGTCAGCGGCAGGCGCCCACAGCAGTGTCATCAGCAGGTGCCCACAGCAGTGTCAGCCATTCACTAAACGAAGTCTGATTTTACAAGAAGATATGAATATTTGATGCCATGACTCACTTGAGAGTTGGCTTCTGGGAAAAAAAAAGTGATTTCCTGTTTGCAGATATATTGGGGTATGTTGCCACGGTCAGTAAACGCTGCGGGTTGGCTGCTGCGTACATCCGCAATGTCCAACCTGCATCATCTAGTTGTTACAGCATAGTGGATGGTGATTACAAGAAATCCCATGCCTACTGTGCGTGCACTGATGCCTGCGGCTCACCCGCGGAGACGGACATGCGGCATGTCTTTCCAGACCGCAGCATGTCAATTTATGTAGCTGTGTAAATTACCCATTCACTTTCATTAGATGCGGTGAAACCGCATTATCTTCCTAGTCACGTGCGTATTACGTGTGGGAACGCAGCTTATTACGCATGTGTACTAATTTACATAATGGCAAATCTTGTGACACAGCCGGACGTACATGACACAGGAAGTGGAGAAAAGCACAGAGACAGGTCCCCTCCTTTTTAACAAATAAATAATAATTTAAAAAAAATAGTGTGGGGGTCCCCCTATATTTGTTAACCAGCCAGAGTAAAGCAGAGTACTGGGACTGGTATTTCAGGCTGGTAAGGATCCAATATCCATGAACCTTGCCAGCCTGATAATACCAGGCCGCAGCAGTCTGCTTACCTTGGATGGCTAGCATAAATAATGGGATCCCCTAAAAAAAAAAAAAAAAATAGCGTGGGGTCCCCCTATTTTTATTAACCAGCCCAGGAAAAAGAAGACAGCTGTGGCCTGGTAATCTGTCTGGCGAGGCCCGTGGATTTTGGCCCTCAGCAGCCTAAAAATAGAAGCCTGCAGCCTCTCCACAATTGGCGCATCCAAAGATGCGCCAATTGTGGCACTTTACCCGACTCTTCCCACTTGTCCTGCAGCGGTGGCAAGTGGGGTAATATTTGTGGGGTTGATGTCACCTTTGTATTGTCGGGTGACATCAAGCCCACGGATTAGTAATGGAGAAGCGTCTATAAGACACCTATCCATTACTAATCCTATAGTTACATGGTAAATAAAGACACAGCCAGAATAAAGTCCTTTAATTGAAATAATGACACATGACTCCTTTTAATAGATCTTAATTAAACCATACTTACTGCATCGCTTAATTCCACCAACGCCCTCGTTCTCCTGTAAGAGAAATAAAATAAAAAAGCAACAGTATACCATACCTTTCCGCTGAGAAGATATACATACTGTCCCACGACGAGTCCATCTCTGCTACATCTGGATGCCTTTGGCTGAACGGTGGCATTATGCCACCACTCAGCCTGACATCCAGACACAGCGGAGCTTGAAGATGATCATGGGAGATAACTCGGTCACTGGCGGTCACATGCACTGCAGTTCTTGTTGTCAGCTGACCAAGAGAACTTGGCTAGTGCCCTGCGATAACCCCGTACCCGGCGGTCATGTGCACGGCGGTTCTCGTGATCAGCTCAGCTCATCGTGAGAACTGCAACGTACGCGAACGTCCAGCTGAAACAAGATGCAACATTATTTAAATTAGTACACATGTGTAGAAAGCTGCGTTCCCGCACTTAGTCACATGCGTATTAAGAAGATAATGCGGTTTTAAGTCTATGGGTCCGTGAAGAAATTCGGACCACACTTGGATGCCATTCGAGGGCGAACCGGTTTTCACGGACTGTCAGAAAGGTGAAGGTGTAGAAAAACTAATGACATTTGGACCATTGACATTTGATGAACCTTGGTCCTTTCTTTTAGTGCTTGAAAAAAACTGATGTGTGAATGAGGCCTTAAGACATGGGTTTGGCTGACAGCGTGTGGGGGCGCTGGGCTAATGATGGTCAGGAGTCATGTTGATCAGGCATGTCTGATTTCGTACTGCCGATCTCGCTGTTCGAAGTGTCAGTCGGCTGCTTTGTCATAGAGAACACGAGCGCTCGACCGAATGAGCGCTCCTGTGTATGGGAGAGGCGGCCGAGGTGTCTGTCAGATCTTTCGGCTGACAGCCATATAATGTACATGGTGAGGCTTTAATCTGCACCGAGGAACTGTGGGAACATCCGTCCGCCTTTGCTGAGCCACAGCGGAAATCGCAACAAATTCTGGCAAAATTCCGCAAATTAAAAAATGCAAAAAAAATAAGTAAAAATTGAAAAATTCTGCAGCTTTTAGACGTGATTTGTATAAATTCCTGCCAGGTATGTTTTCTCAGTACAGGTAAAAGCTGTGACGCTTGGGCTCATACCGGGGCTTTATGGTCTGTCTTTGGAGGGGTGGATATCTCCGTATCTTCTGAGTGATGAAGCCTGTACATCAGGGCCGTCTACTCGGCTTCGTGCGCCGCTTGTGTCTTGCGCAGGAGGCCAGAAAACCTCATTAAAGTGGCAATTATAGTTTAATTAACCTAATTAAATTAGTTTTCTATTTGCAGCGCACAATGAAGGGCGTGCCGTGCACCTGGTCATCACTCATCCTGCGAGCTGGAGGAACCCGCCGATAGAGGTCACCGCTATCCATCTGTCAGGATGCATTAAATCCACAGATGTGCACAAGAAGACGGCGATAAATAAGCTACAGTAAGTAGCGAGAGCCTCACATGCCACGTTACCCGTATAGTGTGCCAGGTCCTTTTTGGCAGCAGCAATAAGGGGGTAACCCAGCTCCACTCACTTCCTCATGCAGAAGACCGATGGAGCACGAGCGACAGGTATGGCGCTCCCGTCCTACTATTATTCGCACTCTCGATCCAATAGATATCGTAGATACGTCGCCATCAGCCCACTCGCCTCCAGATGTGGAAGTGAGAAAAGCCGGATTACCCCCTTTAATACCATAAAGGACAAAACCATTTCATCTTTTAAACCCATTATGGTTCCCGATTCATTAGACCGATTTTACCCGAATGTTGGCGTAAAACTGTTTGGCAAGTCACCAACTTTTTGTGCAACTTTTGGCTTTTTACTGCCAGTCCCGGCCAGCGCCTCTAACTCTTCGAGAAGGGGGATGGTCAAGCATGGCCAACAAATTCACCATAATTTACACGTAGATTACAAGACTGGAGTACAGTTCATGGAGCTGAAAGATGCGCCAAATTTTTGATGCCTTTTAAAGGGTTGTTTTTGTCTACTATCTTCAGGAGTGCATGCTCTCCGGCTTCCCGCTTGAAGGCGGGCAGTGCGCTCCTGAAGATGGCCAGTGTCATGGCTGAGCCACTGCGACCAAACTGCGTGCTCTCACATGCTGCTCCAAGCCAGGTCAGCTTTGCTTCTGCAGCATAGGAAAATCACAGGAACACTGAAGATAGCCTCGGGGTAAACATTGGGGGAAGGCAAACTAGACAGTTGCCCAGGACCCCTATCCACAAAAGGGCCTCCAGCCTTTACAAGTCAGTAACTACACTGATAATGCCAGTCCTGCATTACCAGTGCAGTTTCCAAGGTTGGATGTATAGCAGGACCTTTGTTGATTTCAGGGTCTGTGACCAAAGGTCCAACACCCTGCAGGAAATATGAAGGAAATGAAGAGTAGGAGAGAGCCTTTTATGTAGAGGACAGTGTGTATGTGTGTCTGCGCCTCTGCAGACCTATGTGTATCCATGGTTACAGGCTACACAGAAACCCTATGTAGTCTGATCCACAGAAACCCTATGTAGTCTGATCCACTGCGACTGACCCCTCTTCTGGCTGAAACTTTGCAAAAACAGGGAATAGCCGGCCATGTAATACAGGAATCTGACGGGTTCTATATTTCGAGGATTATTTCATGAGACAAACCGTTTTATGGAAAGCTGTGTGACAACCCTTGGTGAAGCTATCAGCTAATTTGCATGCTTAGTTAAAAGGGAATGTATGACCATAAAATAATGTTTTTAGTTTTTTTGTACAGATCATAAATTGAGAATATTTGCCTCAATATCTTAGAAAGTCGACTCATGAAAGAATTCTCACATTTACTAATATAGTATGGACAACTAGTGTTCAAAGTGTATAGCTAAGGCTCATCCACCTGACTAGCTGAGTGCGGCTGGTCACACATGCTCGATCACTCCCCCTATAGCCAGGGTACTGCATACCAATCCATCATTCACTGCACCGCAGCCAATAGAAATAGCTTTCTGCCTGCATTGTCAGGGAAGAGCACAGGCTCTGCAGCAGAATGGGACTGACTAGGGAAATTGCAGTATACTTACATTTACAGCTTCTAGAGGGGGAAGGAGACTGACTGAGCCAATACTCCAGACAAGGAGGAAATTTATCAAAGATGGCATTTCATATGCCCACTGTTATAAGATGCCCCAAATTTATTATATTTAATAAACTTGTTGCATTTTGGGGGCCGTCCGTTCACGGGAAAATGAAATCTATACTAAATATTAATGATAACGTATGCCAGTTTTCTGCCAGACATCATGGTAAAATTGTAGCCCCGCAAAGTGTGTGGGATAATGACTGGGAACTTACTGGGTATTATAATTATTGCTGCCTGTGGGGGAAGGAGACTGACTAGGCAAATGGGGGGAGCATATTAACAGAGGAAAGGAGACTGATTAAGGAACTTATTGAGGAATATGTTCCAGCTTGCAGATGGAAAAGGAGACTAACTGTAGACTATATTTAGGCTTTTAAAGATGATTGGAGTCTGGCTGGGGAATTTACAGGGGACTGTATTAACAGCTGTGAGAGTGGAAAGGAGTCTGACTGGGGAATTTATTGGACACTACATTAACAATTTCCAGAGTGGGAAGAAGACAAACTGGATAATTTATTTGGGACTACATTCACAACTTCCAGAGGGAGAAGGAGACTAACTGGTGAACTTATTGGGGACTACATTCACAACTATCAGTAGGGAAAGGAGGCTAACTGGATACTTATTGGTGACTTAATTCACAACTTCCATTGGAGAAGAAGACAAACTGGGGAACATATTGGTGACTACTTTCACAGCTTCTAGAGGGGGGAAGGGACTAACTGCTGAACTTATTTGTGACTGCATTCAAAACTTCCAGAGGGGGAAGAAAACTGACTGGGGAACTTATTCGGAGCTACATTCATAGTTTCCAGAGGGGAAAGGAGACTAAACAGAGAACTTACTGGTGACTAAATTCACAGGTTTCAGAGGGTAAGAGAGGAGAGGCCATTTTAAGCACAAGAAGGTGAAAAATACAGAGTGCTTGCGAGAGGTTTCGAGACTTGTAGTCAGAAAACAAAGTGGGTGAAGTGACCGGACTCAGCAACTTGTCCACCATAGTAAAAATTAGAGGGAACACAAAGAAGGAAAAGAATAAGAAAGATTTATTTTTGAGTGAAAACCGTGCAAATTAGTTTAAAAGTGCTGATAATAGTCTTTTTTTTTTTTTTTAAATAATTTTAATTTATGGGATAACCTTTTATAGGTTAAATAGTGCAGGAAACATCAGATAACAAACACAAAAATGAAAATAACAGTACATTGTGCTTAATTGGTCCAAGGTCTCCACTATTCTTCAATCTGTACAAGAAGAGTCTTGTACTCCCCCAGGGTATAGAAATGTGTAATGTCTTTGGTATTCAGGAGGAGTATAGCAGACCCTGGCAGACAGTCTGGCCTCCTTCCTGTGGGGGATGCGCTCTACCTATTCACTGACACATTCCCTGCTTCTATGAGTAACTAGGCCAAAGATCCCCCCACTAGCTTGTCATCCAGCTTTCCCGGTAACAGGAACAAGAATTGGTTTGATGTTAATAGTAATCAGCTCGCCATGAACTGACTTCCAACGCTTGTCGTGAGCTTGGCCTTTTGCACAACAGCAAAGCAAACAAGCAGAGCTGCAGTGTAAAGCATTGGGCAGGAAACTTTATAAACGCTCCTGCTTTCAGATTTAAGCAAATATCATTAAATTCAATAATCTGTCATCAAGGGGTTTTCCAGGCTTATTCTATTGATCACCTGTTGTTTAGGATAGGTGATCAATATCAGATTGGTGGGGGTCCGCCACCCGCCACCCTCACCGAACAGCTTTTTTTCATTTTTAGAACTGAAACAGCACTGCTCAGTACACTAACTAGTGGCTGGTATCAGGTACTGCAGCATGGTGAATAAGCGCAGAGCTGCAGGACCCCGGTGCGCCCCATCACAGTGTACCCTGCTGTGCTTTTTCGGCTCCATTGGCGGATTACATTTGGGCAGAGCTGCCACCTGTCCCAATCTCACTCACCTGAAACAGGCGCACAACTCTTATTACAAGCCCTGTACTTGGACAAGAAAAAGTCCCAAAGGGAGGGAATTTACTAAGATTGGGGTTCCACCTGAAGTGCCAAAGAATAAGACGATATTGATTAAAAAAACAGACCTAATAAAACCGTCTTAGGAGAAAGAAGCAGTCTTTGAGATCCCTCCTCCAGCTTTATCGCCAATAGACCGCTGCAGCCAATCAGTGGCCATGATCACTTGACACCCTTCACAGAGGGAGCAAGGAGACTGAAGTAGTATTGAGAAGCAGGCAGAGGACCGGTAGAAGAGTTTTTTTGTTTTTTTATTTTATTTTAAGTAAAGTAATAAAAAATAGTGGACAATCGAAATAAGAGGCAAACTATCGGAATGAAGCCCAAAATGCATGTTATTTTCTTGTGCAAATTGCCTCTTCAAAAAAAGAGGACTTGTACTCTATAGCGCCACCTATTGGAAGTAGCGATCCTACAAGTCACAATGAACCCTTTAACGAGTCTTGTAATATGACTTATATAATATGAAAGGGTTGATTGTGACTTGTAGGATCGCTACTTCCAATAGGTGGCACTATAGAGTACAAGTCCTCTTTTTTTGAAGAGGCAATTTGCATATTAAATTTCCCAGAGGAGCATTGCACGGCAAATAAGCCTCCTTACCTCGACACGCCAGAGCATGTATGTCACTCTCCACAAGGAGAAACCTTACCCCTTAGACCCTGTTATTTTCTTGAAAATTCAAAGAAGAGCAAAATGACACAGTTAAAATTATTGCAATTTTTTTTATTCTAGTAAAGTAACGAACAGATCTAAAAAAAAAAAAATCTTTTCACCAAAGATCCTGATGTGCAATGAAAAAAATAAAAAATCCAAAAACAGGGATCGCTGTTAGAACACTTTTGGCCTTTTCTGCATAAAAGTATTTACGTAATTCCGCAAAAAGCCTGAAATATCGGCTTGTTGGCCAATATAATTAATCCCTCTCTTCTTTTTTTTTTTTTTTTTATTTTTGTATGGCAGGATTGAATGAATACAAACGTATGATCATGGGAGATATGAAGACCCCGGACTTTGACGACCTCCTTGCAGCCTTTGACATTCCTGACATGGTAGATCCGAAAGCAGCTATTGAGTCTGGACACGACGAGCACGATAATCACATTAAGCAAAATGCCCAGGGAGATGACGACGCTCACGTCCCATCCTCTTCTGACGTTGGTGTAAGTGTCATAGTTAAAAATGTAAGGACCATCGAATCCTCGGAAGCTTCAGAGAAGGACACTCATCACTCTGCAGGTAATGGCTTGCACAATGGCTTTCTTACCATCTCAAATCTGGAACGTTTTAACAAAGAAAGCCTTAAATCCCTCAAAGAGAAAGTGATGGTCTCTGGAAATGTCCAAAAGAACTCAGTTTTCAACCAGTTCAGCCCCATTTCCAGCGCTGAAGAATTCGACGAAGATGAAAAAATTGAAGTTGATGATCCGCCCGATCTCGTTGATTTAACCACGGGTTTTGGCTCCAACCTTTTACCTGCTTCTGCATTCGAAAGAGATAAAATACAGACGGTGGAGCACTTGATAAAATCTGGAAATGCCATTCCCAGTAATGGAAGCAAAAGCAAAGAGTGCCAAAAAGATGTCTACGATGTAAAGGTAAAAAAAGATGAAAAACTCAAGGATGGCGCTCATGGAAAAGTGCAATCGGAGAAAGGGGAAGTCAATGGAGAAAGCCTATCACAGTTGAAGTTAAAGTCTTCTGCAAAACTTTCTTCGTGCATTGCTGCAATCGCTGCGCTGAGCGCTAAGAAGACGGCCTGCGATCCAAAAGATATGCCGTCCAATACGGAAGAGTCGACTCGGGTGCCTAAAGAAATTAGCAACAGTCCGTTGGCAAATGTCAAGAGTCCTGATGCTCAATTGACTGTACAAAACCTCATAGATGGAGCAAAGAAGACCCCCGTGAAGCTAAGCGATAGCCCAAGGAGCGTCTCCAGTGAAAATAGCAGTAAAGGTTCACCATCGTCTGGCGGTTCAACCCCGGCTATCCCGAAAGTGAGAATAAAGACCATTAAGACATCATCTGGTGAAATCAAGAGGACTGTTACAAGGGTGTTGCCGGACTTTGATGCAGAAGGGACAAAACAACCTTCTGATCAATCACCGTCTACGGTGGCTTCACCAATTTTGTTATCTCCTACATCGGCCGCGGCTATGCTTTCTTCTCCTCCAAGACCCTCTGTGCAAACCATTCCTACCACCAACCCAGCTACTTCAACAGATGGTCCTCCAAAACAGGTCACTATCAAACCTGTGGTCACCGCCTTCCTCCCGGTATCTGCAGTTAAAACGGCGGGCTCGCAAGTGATAAACTTGAAGTTCGGTAACAACACTACAGTGAAAGCAACGGTCATATCTGCTGCTTCGGTCCAAAGCGCCAGCAATGCCATCATTAAAGCTGCCAATGCCATTCAGCAGCAGACGGTGGTGGTTCCAGCTTCGAGCCTTGCCAATGCCAAACTTGTGCCAAAGACGGTGCATTTTGCCAACCTCAACCTGTTGCCTCAAGGCTCTCAAACGACAACAGAGCTTCGCCAAGTGTTGACTAAACCCCAGCAGCAAATCAAGCAAACCCTTGTGCCCACCACAGTGGTGACACCGACCAAAAAGGTGTCCAGAGTCCAAGTGGTAGCATCCTCACAAAGTTCTGTGGTGGAAGCCTTTAATAAAGTATTGAGCAGTGTTAACCCGATTCCCGTCTACATTCCCAATCTCAGTCCTCCGACCAATGCGGGAATTAGCTTGCCGGCCCGTGGATATAAGTGTTTAGAGTGCGGAGATTCGTTTGCCCTAGAAAAGAGTCTTCTGCAACATTATGACCGTCGCAGTGTTCGCATCGAAGTCACCTGCAACCATTGCACAAAAAACTTAGTTTTTTATAACAAATGCAGTCTTCTGTCGCACGCACGTGCACATAAAGAAAAAGGGGTCGTCATGCAATGTTCGCACCTTATCCTGAAGCCGGTCCCAGTCGATCAGATGATTGCGTCTTCATCCCAGAATAGTGTTTCCACTCCGACGACACCAGCGCCTCGACAAGGCTCTGCTGTGGTGGTGGCACATACTTTAGCAAAGGTGCCAGCTGGAGCTTCCAGCACGGTGATATCGGCTCCCATCAACGCCCCAGTCACACCCGCTATGCCTTTAGATGAAGATTCCTCCAAGTTGTGCCGACACAGTCTGAAGTGCTTGGAATGCAATGAAGCTTTCCCAGACGAAACTTCTCTAGCGACCCACTATCAGCAAGTGGTGTACACCAGTGGACACGTACGTAAAGTGTATACTTGCCTATTGTGATGATTACAGCCACAAATTGCTGCATTGTTGAAACCATACTGTAAGGTCAAGTTCACGCTATTAGTTTTGGACCCTGCATATTTTTTGCTGTGCAAAAAAACGCAAAGTCTTACAGTTCTAGCAAAGTGGATGGGATTTATAGAGATCTCGTGCCCACTATGATTTGTTTTTTGTCCGCTTAAGTGAGTTTTTCAAATCCACAACGTGTCAATTTCTTTTGTGGGTATGCTGAGCTTTATGTGGCGTATTTTCCCATAGATGCGAACAATCCACACGTAAATGCAAAAAAAAAGTATATGCAAACGCTTAGGAGAGTAATGAGTGGGCTCGCTTATGAGTGCACCGTCCTAGACGGGCACGCTTATGAGTGCAAAGTCCGAGGTGGGCATGCTTATGAGTGCATCCATCCGAGGCGGTTGCGCGAACAAGAGCACATCTGAGGCAGGTGCACTTACGAGCGCATATCTGAGGCGTGCGCTTACTAGGTCACCATCAGAACCCAACTCGCTTACGAGAGCACCGTCTGAGGCAGGTGCGATTACGAAGGCACCGTGTGAGGCTGCCATCCTTACTAGGGCCTCACCTGTGGCCACCAATTACGAGGGCCTCGCCAGGGGCAGCTGCTCACGAGGGCCTCGCCTTGGACAGCTGCTCACGAGGGCCTCGCCTGGGACAGCTGCTCACGAGGGCCTCGCCTGGGACAGCTGCTCACGAGGGCCTCGCCTGGGACAGCTGCTCACGAGGGCCTCGCCTGGGACAGCTGCTCACGAGGGCCTCGCCTGGGACAGCTGCTCACGAGGGCCTCGCCTGGGACAGCTGCTCACGAGGGCCTCGCCTGGGACAGCTGCTCACGAGGGCCTCGCCTGGGACAGCTGCTCACGAGGGCCTCGCCTGGGACAGCTGCTCACGAGGGCCTCGCCTGGGACAGCTGCTCACGAGGGCCTCGCCTGGGACAGCTGCTCACAGGCCTCGCCTGGACAGCTGCTACGGGCCTCGCCTGGGACAGCTGCTCACGAGGGCCTCGCCTGGACAGCAGCTCACGAGGGCCTCGCCTGGGACAGCTGCTCACGAGGGCCTCGCCTGGGACAGCGCTCACGAGGGCCTCGCCTGGGACAGCTGCTCACGAGGGCCTCGCCTGGGACAGCTGCTCACGAGGGCCTCGCCTGGGACAGCTGCTCACGAGGGCCTCGCCTGGGACAGCTCTCACGAGGGCCTCGCCTGGGACAGCTGCTCACGAGGGCCTCGCCTGGGACAGCTGCTCACGAGGCCTCGCCTGGGACAGCATCTCACGAGGGCCTCGTCGGGACAGCTCCTCACGAGGACCTCGCCTGAGACAGCAGCTCACGAGGGCCTCGCCTGGGACAGCTGCTCACGAGGGCCTCGCCTGGGACAGCTGCTCACGAGGGCCTCGCCTGGGACAGCTGCTCACGAGGGCCTCGCCTGGGACAGCTGCTCACGAGGGCCTCGCCTGGGACAGCATCTCACGAGGGCCTCGCCTGGGACAGCTGCTCATGAGGGCCTCGCCTGGGACAGCTGCTCACGAGGGCCTCGCCTGGGACAGCTCCTCACGAGGACCTCGCCTGAGACAGCAGCTCACGAGGGCCTCGCCTGGGACAGCTGCTCACGAGGGCCTCGCCTGGGACAGCATCTCACGAGGGCCTCGCCTGGGACAGCTGCTCATGAGGGCCTCGCCTGGGACAGCTGCTCACGAGGGCCTCGCCTGGGACAGCTGCTCACGAGGACCTCGCTTGGTACAGACGTTTAGTCTCAGTAGTCACTTGTGACCATGTTGGTGCAACATGTAATGAAACTGCTCAATATAATTCTTCCTGTCCTATAATAACTGGGAATATCTGAGCTGTGACCCCGGGATATATAGTTATAGCCAAATATAAGCACAAGGAATCTCCAGACCTTAGACGAATGGCCACGGCACCTCCTGCTGGCCACAATTGGTATTTCAGTTCTGTTCGTTTTGTTACTTACATTACCCTTCCTGTTATAACGTGTAAACTTTCTGGCCACCCCCTGGTGTCAGTTGGATGTGATGAGAACAGGTGAAAAAAAAAAACCCTGTAATTGTGCCCTTTAAAGTTTTTGTCACCTACATTAATAATTAAAATAAAAAACTTAATGCGTGGTGTAAGAAATTAAAAATACCCGCACTCCCCTCTTATATCAGTGCTGCTCCTCTGCACTCAGTACTGTGTCCCCCGCCAGTCTCCTGACATCAGCATGTGGCAGGGGGCGACCTGTCGCTGGACGTCCTCTGCCAGATGTGGAGGAGCGTCACCGGTCCGGGAGGTGAGTATTGGGGTTATTTATTTTTTTTAATCTCCTTTTAAAGTGTGACACAACCGCTTTAATGACACATTGGTCATTGCCATTTGTTATTTTTTCTGATACCTCTTTTTGGAGGAAATAATAACGACCAATTGTTTCTCTTGCTGCAAAACATCATATTTTTCTGGCCAGAATTACTCAAGAATTTGCAGGTACTACTGTGCATTATACAGTATTAACAACCAGATGTTCACACATTCAAGACTAATGAAATAAAGTGACATAATTATATATATATATATATATATATATATATATATATATATGTATATGCAGCGTCGGACTGGAACACCTTGGGCCCACCAGAGAAAATCATTCTTGTGGCCCACTATGTAGCTACATAGAAATAAATACAAGACCACCAATTGTGCAGTATAACACAATAATATCAGAGTATAATATAAGGTAGTACATGTCTTAATTATGTAGCAGGAATTGGGGTAGCCTCCCTCATAGATTATAAAGCAGCCCCCTCATAGGGGATAATGCTGCCCCCCTCATGGAGGATAATGCTGCCCCCCCCCTATATATATATATATATATATAGATAGATAGATAATAGATAGATACCATATATACTCGAGTATAAGCCGACCCCCCTAATTTTGCCACAAAAAACTGGGAAAACTTGAGTATAAGCCCAGGGTGGAAAATGAGATTATGCCCCATATGCTGCCCCATGTATTATGCCCCACAAGATGCTCCATAGATTGTGCCCCCATAGATTCTCCATAGATTGTGCCCCCATAGATGCTCCATAGATTATGCCCCCATAGATGCTCCATAGATTATGCCCCATAGATGCTCCATAGATTATGCCCCCATAGATGCTCCTTAGATTATGCCTCCATAGAAGCTCCATAGATTGTGCCCCCATAGATGCTCCATAGATTATGCCCCCATAGATGCTTAGATTATGCCTCCATAGAAGCTCCATAGATTATGCCCCCATAGATGCTTAGATTATGCCTCCATAGAAGCTCCATAGATTATGCCCCCATAGATGCTCCTTAGATTATGCCCCCATAGAAGCTCCATAGATTGTGCCCCCATAGATGCTCCTTAGATTATGCCCCCATAGAAGCTCCATAGATTGTGCCCCCATAGATGCTCCTTAGATTATGCCCCCATAGAAGCTCCATAGATTGTGCCCCCATAGATTATGCCCCTATAGATGCTCCATAGATTATGCCCCCATAAATGCTCCTTAGATTATGCCCCCATAGATTATGCCCCCATAGATGCTCCTTAGATTATGCCCCCATAGAAGCTCCATAGATTGTGCCCCCTTAGATTATGCCCCTATAGATGCTCCATAGATTATGCCCCCATAAATGCTCCACAGATTATGCCCCCATAGATTATGCCCCCATAAATGCTCCACAGATTATGCCCCCATAAATGCTCCGTAGATTATGCCCCCATAGATGCTCCACAGATTATGCCCCCATAGATTATGCCCCCATAAATTCTCCACAGATTATGCCCCCATAGATTATGCCCCCATAAATGCTCCCCAGATTATGCCCCCATAGATTATACCCCCATAAATTCTCCACAGATTATGCCCCCATAGATTATGCCCCATAAATGCTCCACAGATTATGCCCCCATAGATGGTGCAAAAAAAAAAAAAAGACATACTCACCTCTCGTCGCTGGGGGCCAGGTGCCGGTGTCCTGAGCAGGGGGGACAGGTGCCGGTGTCACCGTTGGCTCAGGGCCCCGGCACCTGCGATATTTACCTGTCACCGGGTCCACTGCTGAGCGCCGCTGTCTTCGGTCCTCCGGCAGTGAATGCTCAGGCAGGGGGCGCGGCGCTCACTAATGACGTCATCGCGCCCTCTGCCTGAACATCGCAGCAAGAGAGGACGCGAGGACACAGCGGCGCTCAGCGGTTGGAGCGGTTGACAGGTAAGTAATGATATTCACTGCTTCCCACGCCCATGTGGGCGTGGGAAGCAGTGAATATTCATTTCTCTTTAGCAGCGGGGACTGGGGCTCCTGCCTCCTGTCACCCGCTGCTGCTCCGCTGGCACGGGGCCCCCATGGCAGCTGCGTGGTGTGCCGCTATTAGCGACACGCCACCGGCTGGGGGCCCCTGGAGCAGCGGGGGCCCTAGGCAACTGGCCCCTGTATGCCAGCAGGTGCCAGGGCCCCCCAGATGCCAGGGCCCACCGGAGAATCCTCCGGTTCTCCGGTGGGCCAGTCCGACCCTGTGTATATGTATGTGTGTGTGTGTGTGTATATGTGTGTGTGTGTGTGTATATATATATATATATATATATATATATATATATATATATATATATTATATATAATATATGGCTCTGGCAAAGAATAAGAGACCACTGCAAAATTTTCAGCTTCTCTGATTTTTCTCTGTATAGGTATATTGTTGAGTAAAATGTACATTCTTGTTTTATTCTATAAACTACTGACGAAATATCTCCAAAATTTAAAGCTAAAAATTTTGTATTTATTTGCAGCAAATGAGAAATCGACAAAATAATAAAAAAGAAACAGTGCTTTCAGACCTCAAATAATGCAAAGAAAACAAGTTCATAATCATTTAGAAACAACAATACTAATGTTTTAACTCAGGAAGAGTTCAGAAATCAATATTTTGTGGAATAACCATGATTTTTAATCACAGCTTTCATGTGTCTTGGCATGCTTTCCACCAGTCTTTCACACTGCTTTTGGGTGACCTTATGCAACTCCTGGTACAAAAATGTAAGCAGTTCTTTGTTTGATGGCTTGTGACTATCCATCTTCCTCTTGATTACATTCCAGAGGTTTTCAATGGGGTTCAGGTCTGGAGATTGGGCTGCCCATGACAGGGATTTGATGTGGTGGTCCTTCATCCACACATTGATTGACCTAGCTGTGTGGCATGGCGCATTGTCCTGCTGGAAAAACCAGTCCTCAGAGTTGGGGAACATTGCCTGAGTAGAAGGAATCAACTGTTTTTCCAGGATAACCTTGTATGTGGCTTGATTCATACGTCCTTTGCAAGGATTAACCTGCCCAAATCCAGCCTTGCTGAAGCATCCCCAGATCATCACCGATCCTCCACCAAATTTCATAGTGGGTGCAAGACACAGTGGCTTGTACGCCTCTCCAGGTCTCCATCTAACCATTAGACGACCAGGTGTTGGGCAAAGCTGAAAATTAGACTCATCAGAGAAGATTACCTTACTTCAGTCCTCTATTGTCCAATCCTTATGGTCTTTGGCAAACCAGCCTGGCTCACCTTTGCTTCTCATTGATGAAAGGCTTTTTTCTAGCTTTACATGACTTGAGCCCTGCCTCTAGGAGCCTGTTACGAACTGTTCTTGTCGTGCACTTCACCCCAGCTGCAATTTGCCATTCCTTTTGTAGGTCACTTGATGTCATCCTGCGGTTGCTGAGTGACATTTGAATAAGATGACAGTGGAGAGTCATTTTCGCCCTCTGCCGGTCTGTAAGCTTTGTTGTCCCCAATGTCTGCTGCTTGACCTTGTTGTAATGGACTGCCGTCTTAGAAATTTTAAGGATGGAGGCAACATGACGCTCACTGTGTCCCTCTGCTTATAAAGCCAGAATTGAGCCCTTCTTTTTCTCACTCAAGACTTTTCTTTTCAACTCCATTGGCATGGTTAAAAGTTATTTTTTCATTCCTATTACTTTTGGGATATTACTAGCGCTTGTTTTGCCATCCAGCTTGTCCTATTGCAAGAGGATTGTGAACACCACAGCAGTGTTTTTTATACTTTCTTCGTTAAATAAGATTTGGTTCAGGTGATCACCTAATCAGAAGCACATTAAGTAGAATGAGGTGAACTCTGGTTGGAATTCAACTGACACTGGAATGGAATGGCTTTCAGACATAGAGAGAAGCTGATCTTTATAAAACTGTGCAGTGGTCTCTTAATTTTTGCCAGAGCTGTATATATAATATTTTTTATGTAAAAAAGCATATAAACATTTATATCACCTCCTTTTTCTCTCCAATAAAAAAAAAATTAAAATAAAAAAAATTGGTATCTCCACATCCATAAGTCTGGTATTTATAATAATATTAACAATACCAGTCATAATGATGTTGTAAAAAATGAAAACATCAGAATTGTGTTTTTTTTTTTTTTTTTTTTTGTCACCACACCTCCTTAAAAAAAAAAAAGTAAGAAAAAACAAAGTCATTTGTGTTGTGAATGGGCTTGAAATGAGTTCTGAGCAGAGGCTCCCTCTGGTGGTTACAAGCGGTACTGGACTGTCCAGTGAAGATTGTGAGGATTGGGAATCAGGTGTTACTGACTGGTCTTATATAAGGGAGTCGCCTTCCCATCAGGGTTGCCGGTGATCAATTGTTCTGGTCTCAATCCTTGATTCCTGTTTCCTTTGTAGCCTGCTGTGTCGTGTCTGCATCTCCTGCTAACAGATAAGACATTTTCTTCTTTTTGTTTTTGTGCTTGATTTTTGCATTTTGTCCTGCACTTCTGTGGGAGCCTTCAGGGTCCCCTCCGGGGGCTTTTGCCCTCTCAGTTTAGTTCAGCCACTGATGTTTGTACATTTGCTTTTTCCAGTTTTTTCAGTGGCTGCTGTTTTGATTTTGTTACACCAGAGAACTAATTTAGGTGGTAGAGGTCGTGTGATCTCAGGTGTTTTTGAAATTAGTAGAGTTGGTGCTTTTCAGGGTTTTTTGGGATTGCAGTAAGTGCCCTTCCTATCCTTTTCTATTTAGGTAGTTTGGGCCCCAACGTTTGCTCATACTATTTTCTGTCTGTGTCAGTATTTCTTCTTGTCTAACCGCCATTACATGTTTAGGGGCTTTCTATGTTCTTTGGGGATCTGCTCCGGGGCAGATAGCTTTCCTCTTTCTATCTTTAGGTGTAGTTAGTTTCTCAGGCTGTGACGAGGCGTCTAGGACCAACGTAGGAACGCTCCACGGCTGCCTCTAGTTGTGGTGGTTAGTCAGGGTACTGCAATCTCATAGATTCCAACTGCTCTGGTGTATTGCCTTTTTTACCTGCACTCCTCAGCTACCGAAACATAACAGTATCACCGGCCTAAAAATTGAAAATTGTATGGTACTCACAGAAGGGAAAAATATTGTGAAAGAAAAAAGGTTGTCAGAGTTGTCAGAGATATTTTTCTGTTTGTTGCATTTTTTTTTTCCCTCTGTATCTCTGGGTGCTGGGGAGGATTTTTTCTCTCTCAATGGAGTTTGCACAGTTGTCTGGCCGTGTGGATCAGCTTGCCACTGAGGTTCGGAGTATTGCTGCCTATCTTGCTGGGTTGCCTGTTGTGGAACCTAGGATTCCCATGCCAGATTTGTTTTTAGGGGATCGAGCTAAGTTTCTGAATTTCAAAAATAACTGTAAATTGTTTTTTGCCTTAAAATCTAAGTCCTCAGGGAACGCAGCGCAGCAGGTTCAAATTGTCATCTCTCTCCTGCGCGGCGATCCTCAGGATTGGGCTTTTTCCCTGACACCTGGGGATCCTGTTTTGAGTGATGTTGATGCATTTTTTCAGGCTTTGGGGTTATTGTACGATGAGCCTAATGTCACTGATCAAGCTGAAAAAGCCTTGTTGGCATTAAATCAGGGGCTTGATGACGCTGAGTTATACTGTCAGAGATTCCGTAGGTGGGCAGTCCTGACCAAATGGAATGACGACGCTTTGGCAGCCCTTTTTCGGAAGGGTCTGTCAGATAATGTAAAGGATGTTATGGTGGGATTCCCTGTCCCCTCTGGTCTCAATGATTCTATGTCATTAGCGATTCAAATTGACAGACGTTTGCGTGAGCGGAGAAGTATGCGTGGAATAGTGTTGCCTTGTGAACCTGCTTCTGAATCCATGCAGTGTGATAGAGTGGTTTCTGGGGCACAGCGTCATGAGTTTCGAAAGCGCAATGGGTTATGTTTCTACTGTGGTGATGCCTCTCATGCTATTTCAGTCTGCCCTAAGCGGGGAAGACGTTTTGCACGCTCAGTTGTCTTGGGTAGTGTTCAGACTAAGTTTTTATTAACTGTTACCCTGATATGCTCTCTGTCCTCATTTTCTGCTCAGGATTTCGTTGATTCGGGAGCAGCTATTAACCTGATGGATTTTGATTTTGCTAAACGTTGTGGGTTTCCCTTGATACCCCTACGGAAGTCTATTCCCCTACTGGGGATCGATTCTACCCCTTTGGCTGAGAATTAACCTCAGTTCTCTACTCAGGTGATAATGAGGGTTGAACCTGATCATCAGGAGAGCTGCAAATTTTTGGTTCTGTATAATCTGCATGATATTATCGTACTGGGTTTCCCTTGGTTACAGTCTCATAATCCTGTTTTGGATTGGAAATCTGTGTCTGTAACCAGTTGGGGCTGCCAATGTGTTAATACCAACACTCCTGTTTTTTCTGCCTCCCCCCAGGCTCAGGATGTTCCTGACTTTTTGATTGATTTTTCTGATGTGTTTAGCGAAAGTAAATCTGCATCCTTGCCTCCCCATAGGAGCTATGACTGCGCTATTGAATTAGTGCCTGGTAGTAAATTCCCTAAAGGTCGCCTTTTTAACTTGTCTGTACCTGAACATGACGCTATGCGGTCTTATATCAAGAAGTCATTGGAGAAGGGTCATATCAGACCATCCTCTTCACCCTTAGGTGCCGGTTTTTTCTTTGTGGCCAAAAAGGATGGTTCATTAAGGCCGTGTATTGATTATCGTCTTTTGAACAATATTACTGTGAAATATCAATATCCATTACCCTTGATTTCTGACCTGTTTTCCAGGGTGCAAAACGCTACTTGGTTTACCAAGCTTGACCTCAGGGGGGCATATAACCTTATTCGCATTAAGCACGGGGATGAATGGAAGACGGCATTTAATACCCCTGAGGGGCATTTTGAGTACCTTGTGATGCCCTTTGGGCTCACTAATGCTCCTTCTGTCTTCCAGTCCTTCATGAATGACATTTTCAGGGATTTTGTGGATAAATTTCTGATTGTTTATTTGGATGATATCTTGATTTTTTCCAATGACTGGGACTCTCATGTGAAACATGTTCGAACTGTATTCCAGATTTTGAGAGAGAATTCTCTGTATGTGAAGGGATCAAAGTGTCTTTTTGGCGTACAGAGGATCTCATTTCTGGGATTCATTTTGTCCCCATCTGTTATTGAAATGGACCCGGTCAAGGTTCAGGCCATCTGTGATTGGGTCCAACCTACTTCATTAAAAGGCTCTTCAAAGATTTTTGGGTTTTGCCAATTTTTATCGTAAATTTATTGGTAATTTCTCGGTTATTGTTAAACCATTAACTGATTTGACCAAAAAGGGTTCTGATGTGGTGAATTGGCCTCCTGAGGCAGTCTCTGCATTTCAGGAACTTAAGCAGAAATTCACTTCTGCTCCTGTTCTACGGCAGCCTGATGTTTCTCTGCCATTTCAGGTGGAGGTTGATGCCTCTGAAATTGGGGCAGGTGCCGTTTTGTCCCAAAGAGATCCAGAGACCTCTAAAAGTAACCCTTGTGCCTTTTTCTCTCGAAAATTTTCTCCTACTGAACGTAATTATGACGTGGGTAATCGGGAGTTATTGGCCATGAAGTGGGCTTTTGAAGAGTGGAGACATTGGCTGGAGGGAGCCAAACATCAGGTGGTGGTCCTTACGGACCATAAGAATCTGGTTTATCTGGAATCTGCCAAGCGACTTAATCCTAGACAGGCCAGGTGGGCCTTGTTTTTCACACGTTTTAATTTTGTGGTTTCCTTTCTTCCTGGCACTAAGAATGTTAAGGCGGATGCCCTCTCGAGGAGTTTCCTTGCCGACTCTCCTGAGTTATCTGATCCTTCTGTTATTTTGAAAGAAGGTGTAGTTCTTTCCGCCATCTCGCCCAATTTGAAACTGGCTCTGGTGGGGTGTCAGGAGGATAGGCCCGAGCGCTGCCCTGTTGGGAAATTGTTTGTCCCAGACCAGTGGGAAAAGAGTGTGATGTCTGAGATTCATTGTTCCGCGTTGGCCGGTCATCCTGGAATTTTTGGTACCAGAGACTTGGTTAGTCGGTCCTTTTGGTGGCCTACCTTGTCTCGTGATGTCAGGGAATTTGTGCAGTCCTGCGGGACTTGCTCTCGCTCCATGCCTTGCTCTCGCTCTAGTGGTTTGTTGATGCCATTGCCTGTGCCCAAGAGACCATGGACCCATATCTCTATGGATTTCATTTCCGACCTCCCTGTTTCTCAGAGAATGACCGTCATCTGGGTGATTTGTGATAGGTTTTCCAAGATGATACATCTTGTGCCATTACCTAAGTTGCCTTCCTCCTCTGAATTGGTGCCTTTGTTCCTTCAGCACGTGGTTCGTTTACACGGCATTCCTGAGAACATTGTGTCTGACAGAGGTGTCCAGTTTGTTTCCAGATTTTGGAGGACCTTTTGTTCTAAACTTGGTGTTCAATTGTCTTTCTCCTCGGCGTTTCATCCTCAGACCAATGGTCAAACTGAGAGAACAAACCAGACATTGGAGACTTATCTAAGATGCTTTGTGTCTGCTGATCAGGATGACTGGGTCTCTTTTTTGCCTTTGGCTGAGTTTGCTCTTAATAATAGGGCTAGCTCTGCCACTTTGATGTCTCCATTTTTCTGTAATTCTGGGTTTCACCCTCGATTTTCTTCAGGACAGACGGAGGCTTCTGTCTGTCCAGGTGTTGACTCTGTTGTGGAGCGTATGCAACAGATTTGGGACCAGGTAGTGGAGAGGTTGTCCCTCTCTCAGGAGAGGGCCCAGCGGTTTGCTAACCGGCATAGGACTGATGGTCCTCGGTTTAAAGTGGGGGACTTGGTCTGGTTGTCCTCAAAAAATATTCCTATGAGAGTGGCATCTCCTAAATTTAAGCCTAGGTTCATTGGACCTTATAAGATCATGGAGATTCTTAATCCTGTTTCTTTTCGTTTGCTTCTTCCAGGGACATTTAAGATCCATAACGTGTTCCACAAGTCCTTGTTGAAGAGGTTTGTTGAGCCAGTGGTTCCTACTGCTGTGCCTCCTGACCCTGTTCTGGTTGAGGGCAATCTGGAGTTTGTGGTTGAGAAAATATTGAATTCTCGTTTTTCTAGACGGAAACTCCAGTATTTGGTTAAGTGGAGAGGTTATGGTCAGGAAGACAATTCTTGGGTTTTGCTTCGGACATCCATGCTAGGAGACTCATCCGTGCGTATCATAGAACTCATCCTGACCGACCTGGTTGCTCAAATGAAGGTTCGGTGACCCCTCCTCAAGGGGGGGGTACTGTTGTGAATGGGCTTGAAATGAGTTCTGAGCAGAGGCTCCCTCTGGTGGTTACAAGCGGTACTGGACTGTCCAGTGAAGATTGTGAGGATTGGGAATCAGGTGTTACTGACTGGTCTTATATAAGGGAGTCGCCTTCCCATCAGGGTTGCCGGTGATCAATTGTTCTGGTCTCAATCCTTGATTCCTGTTTCCTTTGTAGCCTGCTGTGTCGTGTCTGCATCTCCTGCTAACAGATAAGACATTTTCTTCTTTTTGTTTTTGTGCTTGATTTTTGCAATTTGTCCTGCACTTCTGTGGGGGCCTTCAGGGTCCCCTCCGGGGGCTTTTGCCCTCTCAGTTTAGTTCAGCCACTGATGTTTGTACATTTGCTTTTTCCAGTTTTTTCAGTGGCTGCTGTTTTGATTTTGTTACACCAGAGAACTAATTTAGGTGGTAGAGGTCGTGTGATCTCAGGTGTTTTTGAAATTAGTAGAGTTGGTGCTTTTCAGGGTTTTTTGGGATTGCAGTAAGTGCCCTTCCTATCCTTTTCTATTTAGGTAGTTTGGGCCCCAACGTTTGCTCATACTATTTTCTGTCTGTGTCAGTATTTCTTCTTGTCTAACCGCCATTACATGTTTAGGGGCTTTCTATGTTCTTTGGGGATCTGCTCCGGGGCAGATAGCTTTCCTCTTTCTATCTTTAGGTGTAGTTAGTTTCTCAGGCTGTGACGAGGCGTCTAGGACCAACGTAGGAACGCTCCACGGCTGCCTCTAGTTGTGGTGGTCAGTCAGGGTACTGCAATCTCATAGATTCCAACTGCTCTGGTGTATTGCCTTTTTTACCTGCACTCCTCAGCTACCGAAACATAACACATTTGCACCCCCAAACTGGTATCAATAAAACCGTAAAGTCGCCACACAATTTAAAAAGATGGAAAGAAAAAAGCCAACCTTATCGGCAACACAAATGTACATTTTCTTTTTTTACAAACTTCTGAATTACTTTTCATGTTATATATATATATATATATATATATATATATATAATATAATATATATACAGTACAGACCAAAAGTTTGGACACACCTTCTCATTCAATAACTTTTCTGTATTTTCATGACTATGAAAATTGTAGAATCACACTGAAGGCATCAAAACTATGAATTAACACATGTGGAATTATACATTACACTTTACAAAAAAGTGTGAAACAACTGAAAATATGTCTTATATTCTAGGTTCTTCAAAGTAGCCACCTTTTGCTTTGATTACTGCTTTGCACGCAGAAAAGGTGAACGGATGGACTCTACATGCCTGGTTCCCACCGTGAAGCATGGAGGAGGTGTGATGGTGTGGGGGTGCTTTGCTGGTGACAGTGTTTGGGATTTATTTAAAATTGAAGGCCTACTGAACCAGCATGGCTACCACAGCATCTTGCAGCAGCATGCTATTCCATCCGGTTTGCGTTTAGTTCGACCATCATTTCTTTTTCAACAGGACAATGACCCCAAACACACCTCCAGGCTATGTAAGGGCTATTTGACCAAGAAGGAGAGTGTTGGGGTGCTACACCAGATGACCTGGCCTCCACAGTCACCAGACCTGAACCCAATCGAGATGGTTTGGGGTGAGCTGGACCTCTCACCGCTTCAATTTTGAATAATCCCCAACAGTGTCACCAGCAAAGCACCCCCACACCATCACACCACCTCCTCCATGCTTCACGGTGGGAACCAGGCATGTAGAGTCCATCCGTTCACCTTTTCTGCGTGCAAAGCAGTAATCAAAGCAAAAGGTGGCTACTTTGAAGAACCTAGAATATAAGACATATTTTCAGTTGTTTCACACTTTTTTGTAAAGTGTAATGTATAATTCCACATGTGTTAATTCATAGTTTTGATGCCTTCAGTGTGATTGTACAATTTTCATAGACCTGAAAATACAGAAAAATCATTGAATGAGAAGGTGTGTCCAAACTTTTGGTCTGTACTGTACACTGCTCAAAAAAATAAAGGGAACACTCAAATAACACATCCTAGATCTGAATGAATGAAATATTCTCATTGAATACTTTGCTCTGTACAAAGTTGAATGTGCTGACAACAAAATCACACCAGCACCAGCATATAGTCTCACAAGGGGTCTGAGGATCTCATCTCGGTACCTAATGGCAGTCAGGCTACCTCTGGCGAGCACATGGAGGACTGTGTGGCCCTGCAAAGAAATTCCACCCACACCATTTCTGACCCACTGCCAAACCGGTCATGCTGAAGGATGTTGCAGGCAGCAGATCGCTCTCCACGGTGTCTCCAGACTCTGTCACGTCTGTCACATGTGCTGAGTGTGAACCTGCTGCCTGCATCATCCTTCAGCATGACCGGTTTGGCAGTGGGTCAGAAATGGTGTGGGGTGGTATTTCTTTGCAGAGCCACACAGCCCTCCATGTGCTCGCCAGAGGTAGCCTGACTGCCATTAGGTACCGAGATGAGATCCTCAGACCCCTTGTGAGACCATATGCTGGTGCGGTTGGCCCGGGGTTCCTCCTAATGCAGGACAATGCCAGACCTCATGAGGCTGGAGTGTGTCAGCAGTTCCTGCAAGATGAATGCATTGAAGCTATGGACTGGCCTGCCCTTTCCCCAGACCTGAATCTGATTGAGTACATATGTGACAGCATGTCTCTCTCCATCCACCAACCTCACGTTGCACCACAGATTGTCCAGGAGTTGACGGATGCTTTAGTCCTGGTCTGGGAAGAGATCCCTCAGGAGAACATTCGCAACCTGATTAGGAGCATGCCCAGGCATTGTAGGGAGGTCATACAGGCACGTAGAGGCCACACACACTACTGAGCATCATTTTGACTTGTTTCCACTTTAATTTTGTCTTGTTTTAATTTTCATTTCGACTTGTTTCCACTTTCATTTTGGGGGTCTCTCCAAATCCAGGCCTCCATGGGTTCAAAAATTTGATTTCCATTGATGATTTTTGTGTGATTATGTTGTGTGATTTTGTTGTCAGCACATTCAACTTTGTACAGAGCAAAGTATACAATGAGAATATTTCATTCATTCAGATCTAGGATGGGTTATTTGAGTGTTCCCTTTATTTTTTTTCAGCAGTGTACATAATAATTTTTTATATATACATGGTATTTTTACAATACAATGTATGCCGTAAAAACAATGGATTAATTGCATCATATTGAATGTCTGAATAATATAAAAATTATTTCTCATGGAAGAAAGAAAAAATGCAAAGTGTAAAAATGAAAATTGGATGCCGAGGCGAGTGGTTATCCGGGATATACTTTATTTAAATTTTATTAAGAGGCTAAGCACTTATCTGCAGGTAATTGCTAACTAGTAGTGATGAGCGCAAGTGGCCATTCTGGAGTTTGCCTAGGGTGCTCGGGTATGCACTGAGTATCGTGGGTTGCTCGAGTGACATGTTTGAGTCCCCGCGGCCGCATGTCTTTCGGCTGTTAGACAGCCACAAAACATGCTGGTTTGCCTGTGTAACAGCCGAAAGACATGCGGCCGAGGGGATTCAAACATGTAACTCGAGCACGATACTCAGTGCGCACCCGAGCACCCTAGGCAAACTCCAGAATGGGTCCTTGCGCTCATCACTACTTACTACCTTCCTATGCTTCCCGCCACCGATCTCTCCTGCCGGTGTCTTTGCGGCTTCCGATGGGTAACGTCATGTCGAATTCAGATGTGTGAAAGCACCATAATAAAAATAATAACTATTTTCCCTTTAAAAGCGGATAGCTAAGCATTAGTTCTTGGGGTTTTGTTTTGTAGAAGACCGTGTGCAGTGTCTGTATGATGATGCTACCGAACCAGTGCAGTTTTTCGTGTCACCAGCGCATCCATCAGCACAAGTCCCCCTTCACCTGCCCCGAGTGCGGCGCCATCTGCAGGTCAGCACATTATCAGACTCACATCACCAAGAACTGCCTGCACTACACCCGCCAGATCGGCGTCCGGTAAGTTCAGTTTTCTAGAAAGAAAGGTATAATCTTGGAGAACGATGTTCCTTTCTATCTCATAACATTTTTTTTCCCTTTTTTGTTTTCTTCCCTTTCAGGTGCATTCATTGCAATGTGGTGTATTCAGACATCACTGCTCTGAAGAGTCACATTCTAGGCTCCCATTGTGAAGTCTTCTACAAATGTCCTATCTGCCCTATGGCATTTAAATCGGATCCCAGCACCCACTCCCATGCAAACACCCAGCACCCAGGGGTGAAGATTGGAAATCCTAAGTATATATTTTTGTATCTTTTTTTTTTTTTTTGTGTAAATCTGCATAGATGAAGCTGAGTTGACCATGCCATGCTACGATTACTTTTCGTCACAGTCAACATGGCAATGATGAGCCGACAAAAATGTCGATTGTCGGCTGATCGCATATTTTTTTTTTCCAGCATAAAAATAATCGTTCTCATCAGCTCTTCTTCCCGTATAAACAGCAGGGATCTGCTATAGACAATATGTAATTTGTATGATCAATACCAAAAAAATGACCTGGGACACATGTAGATATAAATGTAATATGTGCACATTCACACTGTGGCCAGTAACAAACATAACCTATGATCTGTATGATCATATTAACATTTGTTCTTCCCCTTCAGATTGCAGTTGCCATTTGAAACCGTTCTTTAAACGAGATTGACACTTGTTGTAGACAGAAATCTGCCTGATTAAACCTGCCTTAAAGGGGGTTTCCTGGCTTTCCATACTAATGTCCTATTTTTCGGGGATCATCAATACCGGCATCCCCACCGATCAGCTGTTATTAACAATGATAGACGTGAACAGACAAACATCACAACTCAGCAGTCCCTGTAGTGTCTGTTCCCCAATGCTGCAGTTCAGATCAGATTCACTTAAAGTGGACCTTTCATCTATTTTTTTTCATATCGAATTGCACACAGGATGTAAGAGTGGCTGCTGAGCAGAATAAAACATTTTTATTTTTTTTATTTCACCTCTCCACTGAGGAGATATTATCAAGCCAAGTATTTGGCACAAAACAAGTTTATTTTTGTTTTGTTTTTTTAAGTCCAAATGGGTGTTATCAGACAGTTTTCTCTGGGGGCGTGTAGTTCTTCTCCCTGTATGAGGCTGACCAATCATAGACAGCAACACAGCAGAAAAAAAAGCCCCCACTACAGCTTAGTTTTCTCAGTGTGCAAGATGTATACACAGCTCTGATCTCCTGGTCTAACCTCCTGCATGATTGCAAAGTGCAGCTGAGTTTAGTTTAGTCACATTACAAAACCTTATATAAGCTCTCCTCTACTAGCACACTCAGCTCTGCTGTACTGCCCCTTTTCACACACTGCCCACTTTTGTCTGTTGTACTCCCAGCTTCTCGTTGTTACTCTGTAGTGAGAACAGAACTGGGCGTCATTACATTTCTCACAGGAGTAGCTAGTTGTATTCTCATTGCAGAGTGATTACAAATTAGAGTTAGAAAGGTTTGTAATGTAACACATCTAAACTCTTCTGTACTTTGCTTTCCCCCCACTGAGACCTTATCTGAATGGTGTGAGTCATCTGTGCTTTAAGGCTGGGTCTCACATAGCGATACACCAGCGATCCCGACAACGATCAGGATCGCTGGTGTATCGCTACATTATCGCTGCTGAGCTGCCAAACAGGCAGCTCAGGCAGCGATCAGTACAAGCGACACTGCGGGTAACATCGCTTAGTTACCCGCAGTGTACCTTGGATACCAGCGCCCTGATGCAGGGAGCTGGTAACCAAGGTACACAGCGGGTTTCCAGGCACTGCGCGGTGCCTGGAAACCCGCTGTGTACCTTGGTTACCAGCTCCCTGCATCAGGGAGCTGGTATCCAAGGTACACAGCGGGTTTCTAGGCACAGCCCCACGCCTGGAAACCCGCTGTGTACCTTGGTTACCAGCGGATCGCTGGTCTCTCGCGTGTCACACGCAGCGATGTGTGCCTGTCAGCGGGGAGACCAGCGATCAAAAAAATGTCCTGACATTTCAGCGACGATCAGCGATACCCGGCAGGGGGGCTGATCGTCGCTGAATGTCACACACAGCGATATCGCTGGTGAGCTCGCTGCTGCGTCACAAAACTAGTGACTCAGCACCGATCTCGCTAGCGATATCGCTATGTGAGACGGGGGCTTTATTCTCCCAGCACTTCCTAATCATGCAGGAGGTTAGACCAGGAGATCAAAGCTATATTCTGAAGGTACTGCCACACTAAACAATCCCGCTAGCGATCACGATAACGACGCATACTAATGCGATCGCTAGCGGGATTGTTTCTATATCGCTAAGTGCGGCAACACATTTAGCGATATAGTTAACGACGCTATCGCCGTTAGCGATCTTCTTAACGACTTTAGCGGTACAAAAGTACCGCTAAATCGCTAAGAAAAGGTGCCACACTAGCGATATATACTTACCCAGCGGGAGCGCTGACGAGAAAATAGGGTCCGGAACGATTCCAGCGACGAGCGAGATCACAGCAGGAAGCTCGTCGCTGGCAGATGCCGCACTGAACAACATCGCTAACGGGATCGCTAAATAGTGACGTTTTTTAGCGATCCCGTTAGCGATATTGTTCAGTGTGGCATACCTCTTACATATCACACAGTGAGAAACCTAAGCTATAGTGGGGGCTTTTTCTTTCTGCTGTGTTGCTGCCTGCTTATGATTGGCCAGTGTCATACAGGGAGAAGTACACGCCCCCAGTGAAAACTGCCTGATATCACCTGGACTTTTTAACTCATTAGTCTCATTAGGTTCCAGATAACTTGATTGTTAATTTCTCCACAACTGAGAGTCAAAATAAAAAAAACAACTCCACACTTTATTCCACTCTGCAACCACTGTTACATTGTGTGTCCAGTTTTTTTTTTGGGGAGGGGGATTTTTTTGTACATAGCATCTGTATTAAAATAAAAAAAGATAGGAATTTTGCAATTTTCACTCTGGGGCTTTTTTATACTCTAACCTCCTTTGTTTGGGGAAATAACACATGTACATTAGGCACAATGGTCAGATCCCAACCCTATCTTTTTGCTTTGAAGCGTCTAATGAGCGTGTGAAAGGGTAATTGTGAAAAGAGTGAGAACTGGAATATAGCCTATTATAACTAGTGAATCCTGTGTTACCAGCTGTGTATAGAGGTGTTACCCATCTTTATAATCCTGTCTCTGATAAGGAGCCTGCTGAAAACTTTTCCTGAAAGTACGAGTCTAAAAAAAAGCACCAGTGGCCTGTGTGAAAATAATTTTATTTATGTAATAAAGATTAAAAAAAATTTTACATAAAAAAAATACTTGTAGCACAAAAAAACTACTAAACAATAGGTCATTTTCTGATAACATCCCTTTAAATAGAAGCTGAACTGCAGTTACCGAGAGTGGCTCGCTGTGTATGGAGCTGTGGTTTTCTGGCCTTGTACACTGTTTACATGCGATCATTGCTGGAGCTGCATATAGCTAATGGGTGGGGGTGACGATTGTAACACCTGCTTGCCTTAAGGGAGGGTTTCCCCTTTAAAGGTGACCTATCCACAGTCCTAAAGCGACCAGTTTTTACTCTTATTTTATTCCTGCTGCTCTCATAAGTATTATGGGTTGTTTTTTTTTTTTTGAAAACCTGACATATTGGCCTTTACCTAAGGGGCATAGCTCACAGGTTAATTATGCAGAGCACCCTAAATTCAATCACGCCCCTGAGGATCCTATGAGCCACACCCCCTTAGCAAACACCATAGAAATGATAACTAAACAAAAAGGCTTTATTTCTGGAACCGTATGATATAAAAAACACAAACAAGAAAATACTGTATATGAATTTTCAGAGGAGGAGAGGGAATAAAACAAGAGTAAACACTGGCCACTTTTTTCTTGGTGACTGGCCCTCTTTAAGATGGCCTTCCTATAAGATAGCTAGGACCGGGGAGATATTGCAGACTCTGTCGTTCCAGGTTATATGAGGGACGGTGAGGATTGGGCTCATCCATCATTAATTGTTCCTCTTCTTTATAAAAAATGCAGAACTCTTAAGAAAATGTTCTGTATGGGAGAAAACACTTGCAGATTTAATAGGAGGGAAATAAAAGCAGATTTGTTTTCTTCAGGAGGCAAAAACATTGTTCTGCTTTTAACTAAGATGTAAAATGGTTATTGATTCTGCGTTTTGCCGTAATTATGTCATTTTTACAACCTCAATTACACTTGATTTCACTTGGGACCAGAGGAGAAACTTTACAGCTTTTATTTTTTTCTATAGGGTTATTCTAGGGCTTTTATATACTGCTGTCCTATCCTTAGGATAAGCCATCAATATTTCATTAGCAGCAATCTGATCCTAAACAGCCCTGACGCTCTACTGAATAGAGAGCACTAAAGCTCTCTAAAGGGGATGTCCAAGAATAAGATATATTGACGACCAATCTGTAAGAAAGATCAAAAATATCAGATCAATGTAGGTCAGACGGTACTGATCAGCTTTTTGCAGCTTCAGATATACATAATATAAAGAGTCAGAATAGCTCCATACGCTGTCTAGTGTTCATTATTGGTACTGCAGCTGAGATCACATTCACTTCATTAACAGCTGAGCTGCATTACTCGTGAACAGCCACTACACAATGCACGGAGCTGCACTATTCTCACTCTATATACTGTATACATCTGATCAGTGCTGCAAACCGCTAATGGGAGGGGAGCAGGTGTCGGACTGCTACCGATTTCATACTGATGCAAAACGCTGACTGCCAGCATAGGTAGAGGATGACATTTACAGAAGTCATGGCATGTGTGTGTGTGTGTCGTGGAAGGTCGGCTCACTTAGCTGCTCCCCGGGGTAGACACAGGAACACATTTGGTTAAAGTCTCTGGGTGGTTTATTGCGTCAAAAACCTACAAGCCCAAATTGGTAACAGAAAACAGCCTTTCTGGCTCAAATGAAAGTTAAAAGTTCATATAAAGTCCTTCCCAGAACGACTTCTGCCTTCTGGGACAACACATATGGCATCTCTCACAGGAGCTTCAGTCTGGAAGCTTCCTTCCTCCACACAACACAGACGGAGGAAGAAAAACTGGCTGCACATTTCTCTCCCTCCAGCCACACGCTCAAAGTTGGAGATATGGTGGGTAGGTGTCCTGCCAATCTCTGACCTACCCACCATGAAAGCCAGAGCCATAGAGCGACTGGATTGCTCTCAGCACATATCATACAGGAGGAAAAACTTATGGCCTTCGCATCACGCAGGAAAGCAACCTTTGCAACACATATTTCCCCCTCTGCACCTTCAGACACCAAACAGGGAATTCGGGAGAGGGCATCTGCGCTCCCTTGTAACTTCCTGGGCCTGTGTTCTACATGGAACCTGAAATCCTGGAGGCCTAAGAACCACCTAGTCACCAGGGCATTCTTACCCTTTTTCTCTCTCTAACCATCTCAGAGGGACACAAGTTTGAATCTCCGGCCTAGTAGATAATACCTCAATGTATCCACGGCCCATTTTATGGCTAGACACTCCTTCTCAACGATGGCATAGTTCTTGCATGATGAAAGCTTCCAGCTCAAATTCAGGATGGTATGTTCTTCTCCATTTATTTCTTGAAACAGCACGGCTCCCAAGCCAACTTCTGACGCATCAGTCTGGGCCACAAACTCTTTGCTGAAGTCTGGTGCGACCAGAACCAGATGTTTTCACAGAGCCCGCATCAGCTCCTGGAACGCCATCTCTGTGTCATCCGTTCATTTAACTATCGTCGATTTGGTGCCTTTAATAAGATCTGTCAATGGTGCAGCAACTATGGCAAAATCACCAATAATACCCACAATTCCAAGAAACACCCGCACTTGCTTCTGGAAAAAATGGTTGCGGTCACTCTTGAATCGGCTCGATCTTCTTTATTTGTTGCTTATTTTCGCCCCCCCCCCCCCCCCCGATGACATAGCCTAGGTACTTGTCCTCTTCCTTCCCTATGGCACACTTTTACGGATTTATAGTGAACGCCATGTTTCTTAAAGCATCCAGAATCATCTGTACCTTTGGCAGATGACTAGCCCAGTCAGGGCTAAAGATCAAAATGTCATCGAGATTCGCTGCTGCATACTTCTTTTACGGAGCCAGGATACGATCCATTGCCCTCTGGAAGGTTGCCGGGGCCCCCTGCAGACTGAAGGGCATTCTGGTGTATTGAAAACACCCATCAGACGTTAAGAAGGTCGTCTTCTCCTTGGCACTCTAGGACATACGGATTTTCCAATAGCCCTTTGTCAGGTTAGGGGTGGGTTGTACCTCTCGGGACCAAGTCTCTCAAAGAGTTCATCCACACGAGGCATCAGGCATGCATCAAATCTTGAGACTTCATTCAGCTTGCGGTAGTAGTTACAGAACCACCACTCACTGCCGGGCTTTGGCACGAGGACGATTGGACTAAGCCATCCACTTTTTGACTTCTCTATCACCCTGAAATCTGGCATCCTCTTCATCTCTTTGAAATCACCTCCCGACGTGCTTCCGGAACTCTATAGGGCTTAAGGTTCACCCTTACATGCGGTTCTGTCAACACATCATGCTTGACCACCTGAGTATGCCCTGGCAGCTCCGAGAACAGGTCATGGTTCCACTGCAACAGCTGCTGATACTGTTGCCTCTGGGTCGGCGTTAGAGTCTCCGCAATGGTGAAATTGTCCACTGTGGCTTTGGGACTAGCAAGGGGTGTCACGCGATTCTCAGTCTTACCAGGCTTTGAGCAAGTTCACATGATAGACCTGGTGTGGCTTCCTTCGCCCCGGCTGGTTTACCTTGTAATAACTTCACCCAGTTTA
Organism: Oophaga sylvatica; assembly: GCA_033576555.1. Classification (NCBI taxonomy): domain Eukaryota; kingdom Metazoa; phylum Chordata; class Amphibia; order Anura; family Dendrobatidae; genus Oophaga; species Oophaga sylvatica. The sequence goes on along the minus strand of JARQOD010000001.1, from coordinate 976,247,105 downwards.
TCCAACACGTCGTATGGGCCTTGCCACTTGGCTAGGATCGTGCTTACTGATCGGTTATACACCCTTGCCTGTGCCTCCTGTGCCTGGAGAAGATGCTCCTTCAGAATAGGCATTACTTTCGCTGTTCTCCTGCAGCTGGGTGACATGCTCTTTGATGCTCCTGTGTGGCATGACCTCAGCTTCCCAGGTTTCCTTGGCGATGTCCAGGAACACTCGCGGATGTCGACCATGCAGGAGCTTGAACGGCGAGAAGCCAGTAGAGGCCTGGGGAACTTCCCTGACTGGGAAGTGCAGAAACGGAAGCAGGTAGTCCCAGTCTCGACCGTCCTTCTCAATGACCTTTTTGAGCATGGCTTTCAAAGTTTTATTGAAGCAGTCTACTAGGCCATCGGTCTTTGGATGGTACATTGAGGTTCGCAGATGGGCAATCTGGAGGACAATACAGAGTTCTTTCATTACCTTACTCATAAAGGGGGTTCCATGGTCTGTCAAAATCTCCTTCGGGAGGCCCGTCCTTGAAAAAATATGGACAAGTTCCCGGGAGATACTTTTAGCCGAAGAGTTCCTTAGGGTACTTCAGGGTACCGGGTCGCATAGTCCATGACCATTAGAATATATCGGTGCTCTCATGCAGATTTAACTAGAGGACCTACTAGATCCTTGGCATTCGCTCGAACGGGACTAGGGGACTTTGGAAGTGAGAAGAAGGAGCGGTTGTCTGGCTGCTGGGGCAGGACCTCTGAAATATTCTCTCCTGCGTTTTGTCTACCCCCCAGACATCCGCCCAAAATATGCGAATGTGCCATGTTTAAAACCCTCCGCCGGTAGGATCCTGAAACTACCAACTTCTCTACTAAGTCATCTCCGCTCAGTGTAGTCATTTGATACAACAATTCGCTATTGACCTCAAAGTATGGGTACCTGGTATCAGCCCCCGGCTTTTGAGCAACCCCATCAATCACAGACTAATTTTCAAAGGTCCCTTTTAGGGTAAGATCCCGCATTTGAGCAGTCACAAAATTTTCCCCAGAAACCCCCAATTCAGGAACCTCGGCCTCACTGGTCACCGTTTCGTCCTCATCACCAGCTAGGACACGTTAGGGGAACTCCTCCACCTTCAACTGCGATAGTGATTCATCAGGGTTGCGCTGGCTCCTGCCTGAGTCACTTGGCACTCCTGCCTTTCCCACAAGTCCCAGAATATGCTGAAGTCCCGACCAATTATCACAGGGTGTAGCAAGTCTCTGACTACCCCGACCTCATGGAACTCCGTACCATGGCTCATTTTTATCAACACTCTGACAATAGGTAGTCCTTGGCGTTCCCATGGATACAGCGGATGCCCACGTTTCCCTGGGATCAACTGGTGGAGAAGTGTGACCCTTATCAGGGTCACCAAACTCCTTGAGTCCAAAAGTCCTGACACCTGTACTCCGTTTATGGTCACGAGGCATGACTGTGGCCCCTCTCTGGGCTGTTAGTCCACACTGCAGGCGGGGTAGGCATAATATGAGCAGCGCCTGCCTAGGCTACAATCCATCTACTTGGAAGACATAGGACAACGGGCCGCTTTGTGTCCAGGACAGTGACACCGCTAGCAGATCAGGTCTATACCAGCAGCATTTGGTAGCCCCTCAGCAGCTCCTTGGGTCCTCAGACTCCCCCCAGTGATGGCTCTGTTACCCCTCTTTTGGGATTCGGCCTTCCGCCGGGTACCCCAGTATGGAGATGTACCACCCACCAGCTTCCTTAGGGACCTCTCGACAACCTGGTACCTTTATACGAGGCCCACCAGGTCATCTGCATTCCGGAGCGTCTCCCTGGACAACCCAGGTCTGCACCGGCCTGGGGAGGGAGTGAATAAACATGTCCATGACCACCCACTTGACCATCTGGGCTGGAAAGGAGGACTCCGGCTGCAACCATTTCTGGACCAAATGCAGCAAGACAAACATTTGTGAGTGGGAGGTTTGTCACCATAATACACCCAGTGATGAACCCTTTGGGCTCTGACATAAATAGTGACCTCTGAGCGTGCCAATATCTCCGTTTTCAACTTTGCGTATTCCCGGACATCCTGTAAGGCCAAGTCAAAATAAGCTTTTTGGGGTTTACCTGTCAGATAGGGGCCAGCACCTCCGCCCACTGCTCCACGGGCAGCCTCTCCCGCTCTGCAACCCATCTGAAAACAGTCAAAAACGTGTCTATATCATTGTTAGAACCCTCTTGTTAGATTTTGTTTCAGTTTGCTGGTCACATGACCTTTTTTCCCTATTTAGTCTGGCTCCGCCCTTCTGGCTTTGCTGGACTTCATTGTATTATCTACTCTTAAGCTAGCCGGGTGCTTAGGTGCCTTACTCTGTCAGTTTTGCTTGATCTTAGGATCTCGTAGTAATTTGTTTTCTGTTTATTTTTTCCCTGCTACAATTTCTGTTAGGAGGTGTCCACCTTTTCTCCCAGTCCCTAGATCTTGTAGGGATTCCTCCCTCGCAACTATAGGTCTTCGTTCAGACTAGCTGAGGACTTTAGCGGGTCTGGTCGCAGGATCAGGTTCCCCGTTACATCGTAGGGATCCAGCTCAGTTCTATTGTAGGGACAGAATTCCCATCTTTCCTTAGTGCTTGTAGCAGTTCATAACAGTAAGTCCAGCCTGAAAAATAAAAAAAAAAATCTCTAAGGAAAGATTTTCTGTTTCCATCATGGTGTCGGTTCAGGATTTGGCTCAACGCCTGCAGGGTCTCTCTCTGGAGGTGGCTGAAATCCAGCAACACGTGAGTAGTTGTTCTGGAGCACATTTCGTGGAGCCAAAGGTACGTTTGCCTGATTTATTTTTTGGTGAACAACAAGATTTTTTTTCTTTTAAAAATGCTTGCTTGTTGTATTTCCGTTTGAGACCCAGATCCTCTGGTGATGAATCACAGCGTATAGGGTTCATAATGTCACTTTTGTGCAAAGAACCTCAGGACTGGGCCTTTTTTCTGCAGCCTGGTGATCCATGCTTTAGATCAGTGGATAGTTTTTTTTCTGCTTTGGGGGTTATTGTATGACGATCCTGATCGTGTTTCATCAGCTGAGACAGAATTGAGACGTTTGAGACAGGGATCAGGTAATGTGGAAAAATATTGTACTCACTTCCGTAGGTGGTCCACTCAGGTGGGGTGGAACGATTCAGCTTTGAAAAGTTTATTTCTTGCAGGGTTAAGTGAAAGGGTTAAAGATTTGCTGATTGCTTATCCTATACCTGGTAACTTGCAAGAGGCTATGCAATTAGCCATACGGGTGGATAGGAGACTGCGTGCAAGGGTTAATGAGAGTAAATCTGCCTTGTCATCTCCAAGTTTGGAGAGGGACTGTACTGACATTGCAGAGCCGATGGAGATTGGAGCAATGGCACCTCACTCTCGGGAAAAAGACCGAGATTTGCTGAAGGTTTGTGTTTCTATTGTGGTAAATCTAAGCATTTCATTAAGAACTGTGCGCTTCGAATGAATAAAGAGAAAAAAAAAATTAGGTCAGTTTCGCCCGTATAGCCTGTTTAAACAATAAAGGTGTCTTTCTTTCTGCTACCACTGCTGGTGAGGAGGAATTAATGGAGTTTCGGGTATTTGTGGATTGGTTCAACTCTCAATGTGATTGATGGGAAATTTTTGGAAAAACTAAAATTAAAACCCAAACTTCTGTCTTCCCCTATTAATGTGGTGTCGGTGGATGGTTCTCCCTTGAAAAATGTTACTCACCATATCTGTGAATTTCCTCTTACTATTAATGGTGTTCATCAAGAGAATTTGGATTTGGTAGTTTTGAATAATTTGCCCTCACCGGTGATTTTGGGGTTACCCTGGTTAAAATTGCACAATCCGGTACTGGATTGGTCTACCAATGAAATTAAGTCCTGGAGTCCTAATTGTTATGACAAGTGTTGTAACGGGCGTATTGCTGCTGTAGTTAAGGGGGAATTACCTGTACCTATTCAGGATTTTTGGAAAGTTTTTTCTGATAAGGAATCGCAGGTATTGCCTCCTCATAGAGAATATGATTGTGCAATTGAATTTGTCCCTGGAGCTACTCTTCCTAAAAGTCGTTTATTTAATTTGACTATTCCTGAGAGAAAGGCTTTGGAGGAATACATACAGACAAGCTTGGCCGCCGGTCACATTAGGCCTTCCAAATCTCCTGTGGCGGTTGGATTTTTTTTTGTTAAAAAAAAGGACGGCGGTTTACGGCCTTGTCTAGACTTTCGTGAGATTAATAAGATTACTGTACGCAATCCTTAAGGTACTGCCACACTAAGCTATCCCGCTAGCGATCTCGTTAGCGTTGCATACTAATGAGATCGCTAGCGGGATTGTTTCTATATCGCTAAATGCGGCCACATTTAGCGATATAGTTAACGACGCTATCGCCGTTAGCGATCTTCTTAACGACTTTAGCGGTACAAAAGTACCGCTAAATCGCTAAGAAAAGGTGCCACACAGCGATTAGATACTTACCCAGCGGGAGCGCCAGCGATGAAATAGGGTCCGGAACGATTCCAGCGACGAGCGAGATCACAGCAGGAAGCTCGTCGCTGGAAGCCGCCGCACTGAACAACATCGCTAACGGGATCGCTAAATAGTGACGTTTTTTAGCGATCCCGTTCGCGATATTGTTTAGTGTGGCATACCCTTTACCCACTGCCATTGATTCCTGATTTGTTTAATCAGTTAGTGGGGGCCAAGTGGTTCTCGAAAATTGATCTTCGAGGGGCATACAATTTGTTGTGCATGAAGGAGGGGGATGAATGGAAGACTGCGTTTAACACTCCACTGGGTCATTTTGAGAATCTGGTCATGCCTTTTGGGCTTTCCAGTGCTCCGGCATTTTTTCAGAATCTTATTAATGACATCCTTAGACCTTTGATCGGCAGAAGTGTGGTTGTGTATTTGGATGACATTTTGATTTATTCACCGGATTTGGAGTCTCATTGGAGGAGTGTGTGTGAAGTATTACAGTTACTGAGTGATAATTCACTTTTTGCCAAACTAGAAAAATGTGAGTTCGCTGTACAGAGACTTAGTTTTTTGGGCTACATTGTCTCCAGTGAAGGTTTTGAGATGGACCCGGTGAAGGTGCAAGCTGTGCAGGAATGGCCTAGGCCTATTGGTGTGAAATCAATACAGAGGTTTTTGGGGTTCGCCAATTATTATAGAAAATTCATTAAAAATGTTTCTGTGATTGCCAAACCTCTGACCGATCTCACCAGGAAAGGTGCTGATGCGGTTCAGTGGACTACTGAGGCCATTGAGGCTTTTGTGTTGCTAAAGGAGAGGTTCAGCTCTGCTCCCATCCTTACGCAGCCTGATGTGACTAAACCATTTTTGGTTGAGGTTGATGCTTCTTCTGTGGGGGTCGGCGCGGTGTTGTCTCAGGAAAAGACGGATGGAGTACATCCCTGTGCTTTTTTTTCGAAGAAATTTTCTGAGTCTGAACTAAATTATGATATCGGTAATCGGGAATTGTTGGCAATTAAACTCGCATTTGAACACTGGCGTCATTTTTTGGAGGGAGCGGAATTTCCCGTTCAAGTCTTCACCGATCATAAAAATCTGGTCTAACTTGATGCTGCCAAACGCTTGAATGCCCGTCAGGCTAGGTGGGCACTGTTTTTCTCACGGTTTAATTTTACCATTACTTACATCCCAGGTACTAAAAATGTTAAAGCTGATGCTTTGTCTCGCAGCTTTTCTCCCATGGTCGGTGCTGAGGAGGAGGAGAACATTTTACAAGAGGGGGTTGTTATTGCTGTTTTGGACTCTGTGTTGGAAGATGAGATTCTTAAAGCACAGGAGAATGCCCCATCTAACACGCCGCATGGGAGGTTGTTTGTGCCTGGTACCCTGAGGAGAGATTTGTTTGTTGAATGTCATGACTCTCGGTTGGCAGGTCATCCTGGAATCTCTGAGACCAAGAGACTTGTGGGTCGCAGCTTTTGGTGGCCTGGATGGCAGAAGGAAGTCATTAAGTGGGTGCGTCAATGCACTGGGTGTGCTAGATCTAAAGGGTATGCCACACTAAACAATATCGCTAACGGGATCGCTAAAAAACGTCACTATTTAGCGATCCCGTTAGCGATATTGTTCAGTGCGGCAGCTTCCAGCGACGAGCTTCCTGCTGTGATCTCGCTCGTCGCTGGAATCGCTCCGGACCCTATTTTCTCATCGGCGCTCCCGCTGGGTAAGTATTTAATCGCTGTGTGGCACCTTTTCTTAGCGATTTAGCGGTACTTTTGTACCGCTAAAGTCGTTAAGAAGATCGCTAACGGCGATAGCGTCGTTAACTATATCGCTAAATGTGGCAGCATTTAGCGATATAGAAACAATCCCGCTAGCGATCGCATTAGTATGCGTCGTTATCGTGATCGCTAGCGGGATTGTTTAGTGTGGCAGTACCTTAAGTCTTCTCATACTCCTGCTGCAGGGTTGCTTTGCCCTCTGGAGGTCCCTAGTGCACCTTGGACACATTTGGCTATGGACTTTATTACTGACCTTCCCCCCTCTGAGGGTTTCACTGTCATCTGGGTGGTCGTGGACCGTTTTAGCAAGATGTGTCACTTGGTTCCTTTCATCAAATTGCCCTGTGCTAAGACTCTCGCTAAGGCCTTTGTCAAGGAAATAGTCAGACTACATGGTGTTCCTACTGACATTGTTTCCGATAGGGGACCTCAGTTTGTGGCTCGTTTTTGGCGCGCTTTTTGTGACAGGTTGGGAGTTCATTTGTCGTTTTCATCCGGATATCATCCTGAGTCTAATGGCCAGACAGAAAGGAAAAACCAGGATGTTGAGCAGTTCTTGCGTTGTTTTGTGACTGATAATCAAGAGGGGTGGTCTGAGTTTCTGCCACTTGCTGAGTTTGCTCTTAACAACCATACATCCGCTTCTGCTGGTTGTTCGCCTTTTTTTTGTTGTACTGGGAGACATCCGTCTTTTGGGTCATTTTCCAAGTTGGAATCGGCTGTACCTGAAGAGGAGAATTTTTCTGGTGTTTTGGAGAGAGTTTGGACTGATGTGCGTGGTAATCTTCAGGAGGCTAACAAAAGATCCAAAGTGTATTTTGATAGAAAACGACAAGAGGTTTTGTTTGCTATTGGTGACATGGTTTGGTTGTCCTCTAAGAATCTGCGCTTGAGGATTCCATCTAAGAAATTGGGTCCCAAGTTTGTAGGGCCCTTTAAGGTGCTTCAGGTTATTAACCAATCTGCTGTTAAGTTGGAACTTCCTACCTCCTGGAAGATTAATCCGGTGTTTCATGTTTCTCTCTTGAAAAAAGCTGAGGTCTCAGATGGAGACGTCTCGGCCTCTGTTCCCCTGGTGGTGGAGGACGGGCAATATGAGATTTCCCGCATCCTAAATTCTAGACGGTATAGAGGGAGTTTGCAGTACCTCGTCGCTTGGAAGGGTTATGGACCCGAGGATAACTCATGGGTGAGGGTGGATGATGTTTCTGCGTCCAGACTTGTCAGAGCGTTTCACAAGAGGTTTCCGGATAAGCCTAAGTCCTAGGGGATCCGGAGGATCCTCTTAGAAAGGAGGGTACTGTTATAACCCTCTTGTTAGGTTTTGTTTCAGTTTGCTGGTCACATGACCTTTTTTCCCTATTTAGTCTGGCTCCTCCCTTCTGGCTTTGCTGGACTTCATTGTATTATCTACTCTTAAGCTAGCCGGGTGCTTAGGTGCCTTACTCTGTCAGTTTTGCTTGATCTTAGGATCTCGTAGTAATTTGTTTTCTGTTTATTTTTTCCCTGCTACAGTTTCTGTTAGGAGGTGTCCACCTTTTCTCCCAGTCCCTAGATCTTGTAGGGATTCCTTCCTCGCAACTATAGGTCTTCGTTCAGACTAGCTGAGGACTTTAGCGGGTGTGGTCGCAGGATCAGGTTCCCCGTTACATCGTAGGGATCCAGCTCAGTTCTATTGTAGGGACAGAATTCCCATCTTTCCTTAGTGCTTGTAGCAGTTCATAACAATCATCCCCTGCGGTCATCTTTTGCATGGCTAGTCTTATCGCTTTCCGGATGCATGAGTCATCACCTTGATGTGGAGGAGGGGTGGTTTCTCTGCTGCGGACATCTCCCGCCAGGCGTTCCATCTGCCTCTGTTGTTGGATCTGCTGCATCAGGAGTTTATTTTTCTCCTTCTGTACCTGCTACTCTTGGCGCTGCTGCTGTTCACGATGCTGTTGATGTTGCTGTTGACTTAGGATCAGGTGCTTGATTAGCTCTTCCATTTTGTCCAACCTTTATTCCATCTTTGTAGCTGCCTCAACCCACAACATAGTTTGTCCAGAGCTGCTACTGGAACATTTGCCCACATCCGAAACACCACTTGTGGAAGGTCGGCTCACGTAGCTGTTCGCTAAAGCCTTTTTACATTTCATTGGATCACGGGAGATGGATTTCCTTTGCTCTTGATGCTTTTGGATGACAACTTACCGTATTTTTGGGGAAAATAGGGGTGCGTCTTATAGTCGGAATATACTTACAAATACTGTGGCGGCAGCAGGAGTCGGATGATTATGCTGCAGTCCCATTACACTCCCTTCCCAGGTTGGTGCTGCTGGTTTAATAGGTTCGGCGGTGGTGCTCTGTGGTGCAGGGGGGGGCTCCGCCGGCATTTTGTGAAAGCCTGGAGGCCAAGCACATCCATTGTTGCGATGCCATGGCTTCCAGGTAAATGGCCGCCGGGGGCGGCACATGCTCAGACTGAATCTCGTTTTCCGAGATCTCGGGACGAGGTCTCATTGCCGATATCTCAATCTGAGCCCCGGCGGCCATTTTCCCGGAGGCCATGGCATCGCAGCAATGGATATGCAGGGTCTCCGGGCTTTCACAAGATGCTGGCGGAGCCCCGCCGCACCACAGAGCACCACCGCCGAACCTGTCGCACCATCCTGGGATGGGATTTCCCGGAGGCCACCACATCGCAGCAATGGATATGCGGGGCCTCTAGGCTTTCACAAGATGCCGGTGGAGCCCCGAGCACCACCGCCAAACCTGCCGATTTCCCGGAGGGCAACGCACCAGCCTGGAATGGGAGTCATATCACCGGGCCACTAAACATCTCCTGTGACCCCTCTCCACCAGCTTTGCTGATTTCTCCCCCCCCACCGGGTAAGCTGAATTCGGACTGTAAGATGGACCCCCATTTGACACATTAATTTTTTCCCTAATTAACTTCTGAAAATTTGGGCCGCGTCTTATGGTCCAGTGCGTCTTATAGTCCGAGAAATATAGTAACTAATGTAAGAAGACCTGTATGCCATCTATAGTCTTGTGTAGAAGAGGGGCCTTCGGGCCCCTTATATGGTCACTGTCACTTCAGTAAACTTTGCATAAATCCATAGTACAAGCGAATATAAGGAACTTTTGTAATATACTCGTATCTTATCTTAGAGAAATTTGCTTCTTTATCCACTTATAATCCACTTCTCCTCCCACTGCCCCTCTTTTCCCAGCTTTCTGAACCCATCATCCACTGAAAATGCATCTCAAAATAGTCATCTCAGAGTAAGATGGACTTGCCAGCATAGTGAGGCGTCAGGTTACACCTCTTATTATACTCTACAGAGATGGGAGAAATGAGGAACACTCAGCACCTTGAAGAGTCAGCAGCTGTTTTTGTTCATGCCAGAGAAAGATTCACAGCTACACTGATTTACTGTACTGTTATATAATATCCATTGCTGTTCTCTAGTTTTTATTTCACACCAGTGCTGGTTTCACAGCTACACTGCTCAGTACTGCTGTATAATGTCCTCCTTGTTGCTGTATCCTAGTGTTTATATCACACCAGTGCTGGATTCACAGCTACACTGCTCAGTACTGCTGTATAATGTCCTCCATGTTGCTGTTTCCTAGTGTTTATATCACACCAGTGCTGGATTCACAGCTACACTGCTCAGTACTGCTGTATAATGTCCTCCATGCTCCTTTTCTTTGTATTCTGCATAGACAGGGGAGTAGGAATCCCTCATGTCTGTGTGTGCTGTCCATGCTGGGCTCTGTACCAGCTCTATAGTACATCATCCATTCCTCAGGCCTTGTATTGTCCCATTTATCCCCTGTATGATGCAGAGCGAATGTCTGAAATTGATGGTAATAATCTTGAATTTTCCTTCTGTCTCTTGTTTTATTTTCTCAGAATTATCTACAAGTGCTCCATGTGTGACACCGTGTTCACGATGAAACCGCTGCTGTACCGTCACTTTGATCAGCATCTCGAGCACCAAAAAGTCCCCGTATTTAAGTGTCCAGACTGTTCCCTCCTCTACGCACAGAAGCAGCTGATGATGGATCACATCAAAGTATGAGAAAAAGGCCGATAGTGAGGGAATGTACCGTAATCCGTCATGAGTGAGACAGTTCTCTTGTATGCTGGATTTCCAAAGTTGTCCATCCCCTGTTGGCATTTTTTTTATTTTGTTTATTTGCTAAACATATGTATTTAGAGCTAAAAATAATTTTTACAGTTTGGTTTAATCCAAAATTTGTTTTTAGACTCTTTGTCTAAATATTCAACTTTGTTGTGGTCCACTGTCATAAATCAGCTGAGACGAGCTCAGAAAAAGATAAGATTCAAACTCTCACATTGAGTTCACTGAAGGATTCTCTGTTAACTCACTCTGCAGCCAGCAATTGAAAGCCAAAAATTCATGTTTCCTTAAAACTTTTGCACCATTTGCCTCCTATAGTCTCTGTGTCGCATTGGCTATTGCTGACTGCAGAATGAGTTATTTTAAAATCAGTCGGTGATCTCGTTCTGATGGAAAGTTTCTTATTCTCTTATCTGTCTTTTTATGAGCTCTTTTCAGCTGATTTATGACCAGAATGAGTTATTTTAAAATCAGTCCGTGATCTCGTTCTGATGGAAAGTTTCTTATTCTCTTATCTGTCTTTTTCTGAGCTCTTTTCAGCTGATTTATGACCACAGAACACAACAAAGTTAAGCTGAACTTTGTGGTCATAAATCAGCTGAGAGGAGCTTAGAAAAAAAAGATAGAAGAATTACAAACTCCCTGTCAGAACAAGCTCACTGACTAATTCTTAGTTAACTCATTCTGCAGCCAATATTGTACAGAAAAACAGGAATATGAAGTGCAGTTTTTTTAATGAAACCCAGTTTTAAAAGAATTTAGATAAACAAAAATTTCCCCATAGATATCTCTATTCTTGTAAAGAGATTTTCAGTTTTAAGAAAACCCTGTCCCCAGGCGCTGTTTGTTTTTAAAAAAGTAGACAGCACGAGTTTTCTGATTGGCTACAGTGTTGTCAACGTGGTGTCAGAGCTTCAGACCATAATGGAAACCTGTGTAACAGGCCAGATTAACCCCCCGCCCAGAATATACCTGGGTTAAAGTGGCCTAGGCCAGATTATACCCCTCCGAGTCAGAATATACCCCAGCTGCTGTAGATCAGATTTTTCACACTTTTGAGAACCATCAAAAACGGGGCCCCAGGCAGCACACGGGGGGCAGAGACAGCACACGGGGCCCCAGGCAGCACATGGGGGCCCCAGGCAGCACACAGGGCCCCAGGCAGCACACGGGGGGCAGAGACAGCGAATGGGTTCCCAGGCACCACATGGGGCCCCAGGCAGTGAACAGGGGCCCCAGGCAGTGCACAGGGGCCTGAGGCAGCATACATTTTTGACATGTTGGTGAACATCGTTTTTCATTCCCTTCCAGTAATAACGGTCAGAAATTTTGGCAAATGTTTTATCTCTGCCAAAATGGCCACCAGAAGTTGGGTTGTCGTGACAGGCCTTCAGGATATTTAGCAGTTGGCTTTTAGTGAGAACCTCCTTTTTTCCGTAGTAAATAATCCCTTTCTCTGCTCGATATGGCTTAGCTGTTCGTCTGGGACTTGGCATTTGAACGTTTCTCTGGAGGCAGATCGTAGATCCACTGGGGGTACTTTTGTTCTGTTGCAGTGTAGAATCTCAAAAGCTGATCATACAGTTGTTCTTCCATTGTTGTCAAAATTGGAAAACTTATTTTTTTTTGTTGGAGGTGTTCCAAGTTCACTTTATTTACCTTATGAGGATAGAATAGGAACTCACACTGGAGAACTTAAAGTGCATATCATAGAGAGCAGGGAGAAACATACATAACAAGTTACAACACGTAACATTAACTATGCACTGATGGAGCTGCACCATCTACTGTCAGTTCAATGTAATGCCTCCAACACATGATGGAAGTCTAGTCCACCCGTTCCCATGCACTAGATTTGCTGCTGATTTTCCACAGGGAAATAATCAGCATCAATCTGTATCAAAATCCGCATCCCAATGATGTGGATTTTTTTGTGCAGAATCACACCAGATTTCTTCGTGTCACGTGGAAGAGGGGAATGTGCTGTAACCCACATCAAAATCTGACAAAAGCCGCATGAAATGGTACATGGTTTGTGTATGTGCATCTGTATATACTGTAGCTCTACAGCAGCAAAAACTAATATTCTGCCCTAGAGGAGTATAGACCATGGTTATATTATAGCCTAGGCCAGATTATACTCCTCCGGGCCAGAATATATCCCTGCTGCTGTAGATCACATTTTTCATGCTTATGAGAACCATTGAGTGATATACTCAAGAACGGGGCCCCAGACGTCTCACAGGGGCCCCAGACGTCTCACAGGGGCCCCAGACATCGCACAGGGGCTCTAGACATCGCACAGGATTGAGTGATATACTCAAGAACGGGGCCCAAGACATCGCACAGGGGGTCCCAAACAGACAGCACACAGGGGGGCAGAGACAATGCACATGGGGCAGAGACTGTCTCTCCCCCCCCCCCTTGGGCGCTGTCTCTGCCCCACTGTGCCCTATCTGGGGCCCTGTGCGCTGTCTCTGCCCCCTTGTGCTGCCTGGGGCCCCGTGTGCTGTCTGGGACCCCGTTTGCCGTCCCTGCCCCCCGTGTTCTGCCTGGGGCCCTGTGCGCTGCCATGGGTCCCTGTGTGCTGCCTGTGGCCCCCGTGTGCTGCCTGGGGCTCCTGTGTGCTGCCTGGGGCTCCTGTGTGCTGCCTGGGGCTCCTGTGTGCTGCCTGGGGCCCCCGTGTGCTGCCTGGGGCCCTGTGTGCTGCCAGGGGCCCCTATGCGCTGCCTGGGGCCCTGTGCGCTTCTTGGGGCTTCCATGCGCTGCCTGGGGCCTTGTGTGCTGCCTAGGAACCCGTTCTCTGTCTCTGCCCCTGTGTGCTGCCTGGGGACCTGTGTTCTGCCTGGGGCCCCGTGTACTGCCTGGGGCCCCGTTTTTGATGGTTCTCAAAAGCGTGAAAAATCGAATCTACAGCTGCTGGGGTATATTCTGACCCGGAGGGGTATAATCTGGCCTAGGCCACTTTAACCCCGGGTATATTCTGGGCGGGGGGTTAATCTGGCCTGTTACACCGGAACTAGCAGCGGAGACTCAGCGCTTGACCCAGAGAGTAAAGCTATAGTTTTATTTTTAAAGCAAAATATGCCGAGGAAGAGAGGATTTCAGAAAACCCCTTTAAGCTCATTTGTGGGATTATACATTTATCTGGAGAATCCCTGCTTTTTGTAATGTCTAACCTTGGCTTCATTTGCCTTGTAGTCTATGCATGGCACATTGAAGTGCATGGAAGGTCCTCCGAAAATTGGAACTAATTTACCTCTGAGCACCAAGCCCACCATCCAGAACTCCAATAGCCCCAACAAGGAAGACACGAAGCCTGTGAATGGGACTGAGAAACCGGAAAAGAAAGCCGCTGTCCCAGAGAAGAAGACCAACCAGCTGGTAAAAAAAGGTGCAAAACGGGGCTGGACCTGCAAGGACTGCGATCAACTATTCAACCAGAGAGATGTATATATATCACACGTGAGGAAGGAGCACGGGAAGGTAAGAGCCACCCCTTCTGCCGAGGACTTGAGCCACTGATGTTATTCTACACATTCAGGAGCTCTAGTAGTGATCATAAAGTCCTCCCTTCAGTCGAACCCCAGAGCGACCCCATCTGCCGAAGACTCGAGCCACTGATCTTATCCTACACATTCATGAGCTCTAGTAGACATCATAAAGTCCCTCCCATCAGTCGAACCCCAGAGCCACCCCGTCTGCCTAGGACACAAGCCACTGATCTCATCCTACACATTCATGAGCTCTAGTAGTGATCATAAAGTCCCTCCCATCAGTCGAACCCCAGAGCGACCCCATCTGTCGAGGACTCGAGCCACTGATCTCATCCTACACATTCATGAGCTCTAGTAGTGATCATAAAGTCCCTCCCATCAGTCGAACCCCAGAGCGACCCCATCTGCCGAAGACTCGAGCCACTGATCTCATCCTACACATTCATGAGCTCTAGTAGACATCATAAAGTCCCTCCCATCAGTCGAAGTGCAGAACGACCCCATCTGCCGAGGACTCGAGCCACTGATCTCATCCTACACATTCATGAGCTCTAGTAGTGATCATAAAGTCCTTCCCATCAGTCGAACCCCAGAGCGACCCCATCTGCCGAGGACTCGAGCCACTGATCTCATCCTACACATTCATGAGCTCTAGTAGTGATCATAAAGTCCCTCCCATCAGTCGAAGTTTAGAACGACCCCATCTGCCGAGGACTCGAGCCACTGATCTCATCCTACACATTCATGAGCTCTAGTAGTGATCATAAAGTCCCTCCCATCAGTCGAAGTGCAGAACGACCCCATCTGCCGAGGACTCGAGCCACTGATCTCATCCTACCCATTCATGAGCTCTAGTAGTGATCATAAAGTCCTTTGAGTTGCACGTCCGTACCAGGGCTTATGGGGTACTCGGCACCGAGCCCGTTGAAGTCTATGGGGAATGTCACAAGTAGCACAGCTCGGTCCGTTGCCCTGGGCGCTCATTCAAAGGGGGATATTTACAGGGGATTGTAGTAATAGTTTGTGACGCCACCTGTGGTTTCTGATCAGGGTGACCAGCGCTGCAGGGTGAATCCTCAGAGGGGTTGTTACTGGGCAGCAAGATGTTAAGTCTTCCACAGGTAAGACTAGTCCCTCTAAGTATATGGCGGTGCAGGGTGCAGGGTAATAAGGCAGACACACACAAATCAGTCTCTTTCCATACCTTTACTGGTGGTATTTGCAGGTATGTCCCGGGAAGCTGCTCAGGGTGGAGGATGCACATCCAGGTAATCACTGAGTAGGTTAAAGGCCTCCTTACTTCTTAATGTGTGCGTTTCCAACCTGCCTGAAGCGAAGTTCAACTCTGTATAGAACAGCTACGCCCGGCCGACATTGT
Organism: Oophaga sylvatica; assembly: GCA_033576555.1. Taxonomy (NCBI): domain Eukaryota; kingdom Metazoa; phylum Chordata; class Amphibia; order Anura; family Dendrobatidae; genus Oophaga; species Oophaga sylvatica. The sequence goes on along the minus strand of JARQOD010000001.1, from coordinate 976,231,826 downwards.
GGTGGAGCCTTCTTTTGGCAAGAACTAAGTCTATGTGGCGGTACCTGCCAGACTCCTGTTCTCCCTGACCCCGGTTACGTATCAGCACTATAGGGCTACCCTCTGCGACCTAAAGTCCAGCAGGGATTTTGGTTTTCTCCTATTAGCCGTGAAGGTTCTAGCAAGGCTTCGGACCCGGCGTCCGGATAACAAAGTAGAGGTGCTATGTCACCTGTGTCACTCTCTCGTCTTCTTTTCACCACTCGCCCGTCGCCCTACTCTCACCCTTAACATAAGCACGGGTAGCAGTAGGTGTAGTCATCAGCTTCTTTCCTTCCACAGCTCACTGACCGTTTCTCAGTTAACTCGATGTTCTGACAACTGTAGTCCCCTTCCTTCTTTTCCTTCAAAGACTCTGTCCAGAGTGGCTATCAGGACCTTCCGTCAGACTGATTTCATGCTCGCTCCGAGAGTCACTTTCCACATGCATAGGGTACTAGCAGTCAATCTGTTCCGAGATAACAGCTTGCAATCTTTCGTTCTCTGTCTCATCTGACAGGAAATCTCCTCACGTCTGAACTCGCACAGCTCAGACAAAGCTCTGCCAGAAACTGGCTACAGAACCCATCTCACTAGCTCGGATTGAGCTCTGACTAGAATGGCTCCTGACAGGAACTAACTACTGCTACGTCTCCCACACACCCTTAAATAGTCTAAAGGGGCTCCCTCTGGTGGCAATCTAGGGAAGTGTGAGTGTGAATGAATATCAGGTTTTGTAATTACCTTTCTGTGCACTCTCCAGGGAACATGTGTACCAAGCGCAGCTGGGCCACACATCCCCCCCTAGTTATCGTCAGCACTCCCGGGCTGAAAAAGGAAAAACAATTTTTATAATAACATCAACAACCTAACTCATCCCTTGCGGGAGGTAAGGACACTTTAACGTTACATTGTGTACAAATGGCAATTAGAAAAATATCAAATACTTTTCACATCAATAAATACAAGACAAGATTCTTGTGGAGGACCCGCACCAAAAACCTCCCACGTGGGTCCTGGGTGGGCTGCAGGACTTCATTGCTGCAGACCTCACTCAAGGCCACACCATACGGGTTTTTCTTCTGAGGTAGTATGGCTTTATGTAAAACCAAGATGGGGCACCGAAATGCGAACTATTTACAAATAAAGTTCTGTGCTGCAAGAGTCCTCAGCACGCAGTCCTTGCATAAACATTTCACATTATACTTCACATAAATACTTCACATTACCCAACTGGGGTATACTACTTCAAATTATGCAAACATTATCACATAACATTTTAATAAAGTGCAAATTTTTTTTAACTTTGTACAGATGCAGTAAACCCTGTCTGGGTCCTACTGTTCTTCTTTGTAAATAGCAATGACTTCTTCCACACCTGGGCTGGAAGTAAGCGGTGCGATCTGGAACGCATCACTAACATATCATGTCCTGCTACCTGTGTCTGGGTAGCCACAGTCCTTGTTTCACTCTTGCGATTGCTTTTGCGACTTGCTGGAGGCCTTACAGGTGCCTCTTCTAAGTACAGGTCTTCCAATGATGACGCAGATTTGCACAGTGGCTTAATTGGAGACGCACTGGCTGGTTGCGTTGCAGAATAAGATGCTGGATAGGAAGCAGGTGCGCGCAGTGGCTCAGTTGAAAACGCACAAGGCTTTTGCGATGCAGAGTAAGATGCAGTATACGATGCAGGGCACGATGCAGGTGCGCGGCCTGACGCTGATGGGGTTGTGACTTGGGACACTGAGACATGGGGTACATTGCCGGCTTCAGGGACGGGGTCGCTGACACGGGAGACATTCAAGGCATACCACCCCTTAAGGCCCCAATGCCGCGTGTAGGTGACTATGTCCCCTATAATCAGATCCCTTCCCGGGTGCCCTTCTGGCAGGTGAGACTCCACATCCCTGCGGTTGATGAATACCTCCTGGTACAGGCCTGGCTCATGGATGAACCCCCAGCCTCCCTGGAGTTTAAAGTCTCTAATGGCCCCCTGGCGCCGCGGTTCCCGGAGCGTACCTTTGTCTCTCCTGACGTTTTCTTTATCAGCGAGATCCTTTTCCCGGTACCTCTGGCGAAGCTGCTGCGCCTCTCTCTGCTCCTGCTGCTGCCGCTGCTCATGTTCACGGCGTCGCCACTCGTTCTCCAGCTGGGCGGCGTATTCCGAGTCGTCCAGGTACTCCATCTCCTCCCAGTCGATCTCCATCACGGACGGCTGGGTCTCCTCCGGCGTCCCTACCGGGGGACTGCATTCCGCTGCGGCCTCCAGACCTGGCTGGCACTCCGGTGAGGGCAGGGCCTCCTCAGCCTCCTTCTCTCCCGCCGCGTCTCCTGCGGAGTCAGGATCAGCACTTTTGGGGCCGGCCTCCGGTTTTTCCTCAGCCGCTGGCAGCGGTGGCGCAGGTGACGGTGGTGCATCCAGGGGGGAGAGCGTCGCGTCCCACAGCAGCCGCTGTTTCAGGGCACGCCAGCTTTTCTCCATCGCTTCCATTTCTTTACGGTGGCGGGCCATGTCCCTTAGCACCGCATCCACCTCCTCCACTTTCTGCATTGTTTGGTCGGTCTCCCGACCTGGGGACGGCTCAGGCACAGGCAGTAGCTCTTCAGGGAACGGGGTCTGCGCACCGCCATTCTTCCACACAGCATCTCCTGTCCTTCCGCCATCTCACTCCAGGCCAGACTGTGTTTTCCATCTGGAACAATCTGGTCTCTTCCGTGGAGGCGGGACTTGCGCTTTCTCTTCTTAGCATAGAGGATGAAGAGGAGGCGGATCTCCCTTGCAGTGGGGCAGACTCTCACATTATAATAGCATTTAGACAGGGCGCCCATTGCTTTCGCGCCACAGGAGGGGGGTACGCCCACCAAGGCACGCCCACCTTCTTCACCAGCGCCTCAGGGCGCGAATATGGCGGCAAAATGGCGGAAAATGGCGCCAAAAGTCACAAAAACTGCACACAGTTTTTTTGCACAAAACAGTCCACTTTAGGCACACAGGACTCACATATAGTAAGCTTCGTATCCTGTTCGTGACGCCAAAGATGAGTCGCACGTACGGTACCAGGGCTTATGGGGTACTCGGCACCGAGCCCGTTGAAGTCTATGGGGAATGTCACAAGTAGCACAGCTCGGTCCGTTGCCCTGGGCGCTAATTCAAAGGGGGATATTTACAGGGGATTGTAGTAATAGTTCGTGACGCCACCTGTGGTTTCTGATCAGGGTGACCAGCGCTGCAGGGTGAATCCTCAGAGGGGTTGTTACTGGGCAGCAAGATGTTAAGTCTTCCACAGGTAAGACTAGTCCCTCTAAGTATATGGCGGTGCAGGGTGCAGGGTAATAAGGCAGACACACACAAATCAGTCTCTTTCCATACCTTTACTGGTGGTATTTGCAGGTATGTCCCGGGAAGCTGCTCGGGGTGGAGGATGCACATCCAGGTAATCACTGAGTAGGTTAAAGGCCTCCTTACTTCTTAATGTGTGAGTTTCCAACCTGCCTGAAGCGAAGTTCAACTCTGTATAGAACAGCTACGCCCGGCCGACATTGTGGTGGAGCCTTCTTTTGGCAAGAACTAAGTCTATGTGGCGGTACCTGCCAGACTCCTGTTCTCCCTGACCCCGGTTAAGTATCAGCACTATAGGGCTACCCTCTGCGACCTAAAGTCCAGCAGGGATTCTGGTTTTCTCCTACTAGCCGTGAAGGTTCTAGCAAGGCTTCGGACCCGGCGTCCGGATAACAAAGTGGAGGTGCTATGTCACCTATGTCACTCTCTCGTCTTCTTTTCACCACTCGCCCGTCGCCCTACTCTCACCCTTAACATAAGCACGGGTAGCAGTAGGTGTAGTCATCAGCTTCTTTCCTTCCACAGCTCACTGACCGTTTCTCAGTTAACTCGATGTTCTGACAACTGTAGTCCCCTTCCTTCTTTTCCTTCAAAGACTCTGTCCAGAGTGGCTATCAGGACCTTCCGTCAGACTGATTTCATGCTCGCTCCGAGAGTCACTTTCCACATGCATAGGGTACTAGCAGTCAATCTGTTCCGAGATAACAGCTTGCAATCTTTCGTTCTCTGTCTCATCTGACAGGAAATCTCCTCACGTCTAAACTCGCACAGCTCAGACAAAGCTCTGCCAGAAACTGGCTACAGAACCCATCTCACTAGCTCGGACTGAGCTCTGACTAGAATGGCTCCTGACAGGAACTAACTACTGCTACGTCTCCCACACACCCTTAAATAGTCTAAAGGGGCTCCCTCTGGTGGCAATCTAGGGAAGTGTGAGTTTGAATGAATATCAGGTTTTGTAATTACCTTTCTGTGCACTCTCCAGGGAACATGTGTACCAAGCGCAGCTGGGCCACACACCTTCCCATCAGTCGAACCCCAGAGCGACCCCATCTGCCGAGGACTCGAGCCACTGATCTCATCCTACACATTCATGAGCTCTAGTAGTGATCATAAAGTCCCTCCCATCAGTCGAAATTTAGAACGACCCCATCTGCCGAGGACTCGAGCCACTGATCTCATCCTACATATTCATGAGCTCTAGTAGTGATCATAAAGTCCCTCCCATCAGCCGAACCCCAGAGCGACCCCATCTGCCGAGGACTCGAGCCACTGATCTCATCTTACACATTCATGAGCTCTAGTAGTGATCATAAAGTCCCTCCCATCAGTCGATCCCCAGCTTGCAATAGTTGAGAACAGAGAATGATAGAACTGAACAGCCATAGCATTGGATGACCTTGTGCCAAGAAGGAATGTCACCTAGGAAGCAAGGATGTATCACCACATTGCTGCTATCAGGCCTTTGTGTTGCCAAATAACACCCTCCATTGCTCGGCGTGCGTCCTCTTCTGCCAAGATTCGCAGAAATCAGTAGGCTTTGCATGAAACGGGCTCGTACGTCGAACCTCCTCTATTCTAATTGGGTACCGACTGTTTTGTACAGCCGACAGCCACCATTAACTACTACAGCAGTTAAACCCCTTACATGCCGCCGTTAACATCGATTATTCCATCAAAGTGGTTTAACAGAGGGAGTAACCATTGAGCTCCCAAGACGTGATCGCGGAAACCTGATGGGTTGTTTAATGGTAGAGGAGGCCCAATTTGGACCTTCGCTATAGGGCCCCCTGCCCCAGATTTTTTATATGACAATGAAAAGAGGATAGGAAGGGTAAAATGTTAAATATATCATCGTGCCGACCATTTAAAGGGGTATACACACCTCATCTAGTGTTGACATGTCCCTATCCCCTAACGATGTGAAAATGAAATGGCTACAGCCCCTGCCTCCTGCTGTGGCTCAGCTCTGTGCAAGTGAATCAGGCCTGGCTGTAGATCCCTGTGCAGCCGAGTGGTCAGCAAAGTTGTTGCGCAGGGAAAAAAAATTTAAGGGGCCACTGATTAATACCCCCCTACATGCCGAGATGTTCCAGGTCCTTCAGAATAAGAACCGTTCCTGCCAGTGCTAAGAGGACTATAAGGCTCTGTTCACATATGAACTGTGGCTTAGATTCATAAAGGAAGTCACTATGCTGGGCCAGACTAGCCCTACAATAATGGACCTTATAATTTGGGATTATCTGGGTTTCCAGCATTTTATTGCCATGAATAGCGATGCATGCAGTGTCATTCCTGGATTGAATCTGACAGAAACTTCGATAGGAATCTTTAAAGGGAATATGTCAGCAGGTTTTTACTGTGTAATCCGACAGCAGCTTGATGCAAGGACAGAGACCCTGATTCCAGCAATGAGTCGCTTACTGGGTGCAGCAGTTGTGATACAATCATAGTTTTCTCTGCTGCAGAGCTCTGAATGTTGAGCTGTGTATAACCCCACCAACACCACTGATTGGCAGCTTTCTGTGTACACTGTACATTGACAGAAAGCTATTAGTCATTGCTGGGAGTATGACCAGGGGGAAAAAGACACCTAGTCCTGTAATGATAGTCTGATAATCTCCTGCTGATAAAACACTGATTTTAATGAAACAGTAAAACACAGCCGAGTAAGTGACACATCATTGAAATCAGGGTCTCTGCCCCTACATCATTATATAGCAACAACCTGCTGACAGATTCACTTTAACTCAAATGTGAACATAGCCTTATTGGCTTGTAGACATGTTAGAATATATTTTTAGATGTCTAGGAACATGAACCCCATCAAATTCCCAAACTGATGTCCCATGTAGAGAGCTCGTACCCTGTACATGATGCTTATTCACACAAAGCGGCACTGCTAATGCTTCAGTCACACTCACAAGAAGAGGTTTTTGGAACTGCTTAAGTGGGATATTAGAAAAGAAGCATTAAATCTACCTATCCGGAGCAGCCTCCAGGGTCTTCTGGCTTCTCCCATCACTTAAATGCAGGCTTGTGTGCCTGGGTGTCTAAGAGGGAATGTTTCTACTAGTGGAGTGCGCCAAGATCGCGTAAGGAGACTTATAGGCCATGCAGTGCTCCTCTCAGAATTTAAATATGCAACTTGATCTCTACTGCAACCTATTGGATGTGGAAATCCTAAAAGTCAATATCGACCCTTTACCAAGTCTTACCACAGGCTTTGGAATAAGAATCCATACCAGAAACTCAATTTGCATACACATGTTTCGGGGGGGGGGGATTGCCCCTCATCAGTGCAAATTAGGAGATCTGATTTGGCTTGGCGCTCTACACAAGGAGAAACATTACCCCGTAGACACCCTCAGAGGCCTCTCACGCAGTCAAATCAGACCTCCTGCTTTGCACTGAGGAGGGGCAACACCCTGAAACACGTGTCTGCAATGGCAATTCTGGCTTGGCTTCTTATTCTAAGTCATGTGGCAAGGCTCATGTCACTATTGACTTTAGGGATGCCAAGTTCTCCTTCTTTGCACGGAGTAAGGGCAACACCCTGAAACACGTGTGTGCAAATGGAGTTTGTGACTTGGCTTCTTCTGCTAAGTCATGTGGCGAGGCTCATTAAAGGGTCGTTATTGACTGTTAGGGTTGCCAAGTTCTCTTCCTCTCTAAAGAGACTATTCGCATACCTTGTGTGACTTCATTTATTTTGGTGACCTCATGCTACACAACCAGGAAAGCAAAAAGGAGTGGCAAACATTCCTAATGGGGTGGTGATGCGGGGCTGAACTTGGTGAAAACCTTGTTACACAGGGTCCCGGCTTCTGGGCCCCAGCCAGTGTTGCACAAGTGTAGGACGAGTTCCACTTTAACCTTTTTTATAAATTATAACGGAGCATCGTATTTTGGAGTAAAGCTTTGATCCACGTTCCTCTGGCCGCACTCGTCTTACTTTCATAAATTAGACGGGAAGAACACAAAACAACCTATAAAGCAACAAAGCGATACTCCTGGATGTGACAGGCGTGCTTGGCGCTCGTCCTTTCCTGCGCTCTACCAAACAGCTCCCCCATAAATCTTTCAAGGAGAAGAAAAGGCAGAGCTGTCACGTCCGCACTTCTCTAATGTGCCCGGCCGCTGTCGCAACTTTGCACAAATCGCACATCTTCGCTAACTAGGGGTCCGCATCGCAGAAAGTATTCTCTGTACTCCTTATTAGACACATAGCCTTAATATCAAGGGGGTCTCCTCTATTGGGATGCTGCTAACAATGGCTCTCGCTTTGGAAGACCACCCCCATTCTTTATACAGAGGGCTCGCTAACTCTTTCTGGGTGCGGCTCGGTCTCCGGTGGCTTTTCAGAGTCCTATACACCTGGCTGAGATCGCGCAGGTTGGATCAGATGTCAGGTTCCCTATTTAAGTGCTTTTTCGTCTGTAGTATTTGTTGCCTTTTTTTTTTTTCCACCAAATTTTTCAAGACAGCGCACACATTTTTCTTGAATCTTATGCAAAATAAAAAAAAAAGCTTTTTAATTTTATCTTTTAACCTTTTTTTTTGCTACTATTTAGTGTTTAGCTATAAAAGTTGCAAAATTTGCTCAAAAATTTTCAGTGACGGCTGATCTTTGGGGGTGACAGGTGTCGGGGGGGGGCCCCAGCAGACTCATATTCATGTCTTATTCTAAGGATAAATTATCAATATTAAAGTCTTGGACAACCACTTCTAAGGATTGCTATTTTTTAATTTTTTTTTTAAATCCTCTAATTTCGTCCCAAAAGGTAAACTGTAGAGTTAAAATTAAAGTTTTTATGGATTTTTCTGAAAGGTCGATTCCGAATCGCTGGTGTTAATAACCAAAGGAGCAGAAGTAAATTTGCTAAAAAAAATAAATAAAATAAACGGTAAAGGATTTACATGTAGCCCTGCGAGTTTCGAGACATCACACAGGATGTAACAGCTGCAGCGCTAAAGTGCTGCTTAATCTTTTATGAAATACCTTTATTCACCATCTAAAAGCCAACAGAGATCTAAGTGCCGGCGAGAAAGAGAGAGGTGAGACATGAGCTCAGCACCGAGCTACAAAGCAAAGTCTGCGATGATGTCTTCCAAGTCTCTCGCTCCGCAGACAGACTTCAGACGGAGACTCGCCGCTTGCAAAGAAAGTGCCGCCGCGCCACCGTTTCTAGTCCAAAAGTACAAAACGTAGGAAAGCAGTGTGATTCTCAGAGGGTGGCGGGGGTTTATAGACTGTAAAGAAGCCTGCGGGTAGAAGGTAGACTCTGACCTACATCTTACGAGGCCAGGCGAGAACAGAATTAATGAGATGCATCAAGTGCCATCTAAAGTAACCAATCCTCCATAGCAGGACCCCTGCCAGGGCTGAAAAACAGAAGGGGGTAAGTAAAAAAAACAATTCAGCTGAAATAGAACAATGTATAACTGGAGCCATCACTTCTACACATTCGCTGTAACTAGAGGAAAATTAGGCAATTTCTCATCTTCCAGCTTTAAAGGGAATCTGTCAGCAGGATTTCACCCCCCCCCAAACTATTTATATGAACATATACCGTAGCTCTTTCAAAGAGAAGTCCAGCAATACCTGTACATGGCCGGTCCATTCCTCAGTTACTGATAAATCAAGGTTTCGATTTGATATGCAAATGAGGCTGAAGAGCTATGGTAGGTCTGAAGCCTCTGTCACTCCAGCTCTATTCCCCGCCCAGCGTCGTCAGCTCCTGCTTGACTGACAACTTCTTTGCCTGAAGTCGCGCAGCATAGAGGCTGTCAGTCATGCAAGAAGAGGTAGCGGTGGGTAGGGAATAGAGCAGGAATGACAGAGGCTTCAGATCTACCATAGCTCTTCAGTCTCATTTGCATATTAATCCAAATGCTGAGTTCTAGCGGGGAATGGGTCGGCCATGTGAGGAATTGGCTTTGAAAGCGCTATATGTGCATATAAATAATTTGGGTATGAAATCCTTCTGTCAGATTCCCTTTTAATACTTGTCAGTTCAAAATCAATTTTTCATTCAATATCTCCATATCCAGGTTCAGACGATGAGCTCCCATATACTCTTATCTTTATACACTAACATATAGGGCACATATCGCCCGACGCTCTGTAATAGTTACAGTAAGGCCACGGTCACACATTCAGTATTTTACATCAGTATTTGTAAGCCAAAACCAGGAGTGGGTGAAAAATCCAGAAGTGGTGATGGGTTTCTATTATACTTTCCCTCTGATTGTTCCACACACGATTTTGGCTTTCATATACTGATGTCAAATACTGAATGTGTGAACGTGGCCTAAATGATAAAGTAGCAATGCAACAGTGCCTTAGATGACCCCTATTATCCTTTCACCTATGCCCTTATTCATTGTCTGCTAATACATAGTCTAAGTGAACCTGTCAGCAGGATTGTGCAGAGTAACCTACACACAGTGTCAGGTCAGCGCCGTTATACTGATTAGGCCGGGATCACACATGCGACGAAAACGTCCGACACTCGCATGTGAAATCCCAGCTCTGGCGCACTCGGGAGTGGAGCATATAAATACATGCAGCCGCACACTCCACTCCCGAGTGCCGGCGCCAGAGCTGGGATTTCACATGCGAGTGTCGGACATTTTCGTCGCATGTGTGATCCCGGCCTTACACTGATACCTGGTGATGAAATCCGTCTTGTGGTTGTTGTGTAATCTGTATTTTCAGTTTTGAGTTAATGATATACTCGTGCCCCGGGGTGGCCTGTGGGGCTTCTTAATGTCCTGCTCTGATTATGTATTCATGTGTATGGCTTCTGACAGGTCACGGATCCCTCCATTGTCTCCACTAAGATGCACTCTTTGTTATAGAGCTTGTAAGGGCTGCTCTGAAGCTGGCCGGATCTCTGTGTAACATATTAACACTACAGTACATGCACAAGTTTAGGGAAAAAAAAATAGTGGGAGGATTTCTTTAAAGCAAACTCTTTTTAACTGCCCATATGGAATGTAATGCAGCTATGGTCCCCATTCCTGGGCGCTTCCATGGTCCCCATTCCTGGGCGCTTCCATGGTCCCAACTCCTGGATGCTTCCATGGTCCCCATTCCTGGGCGCTTCCATGGTCCCAACTCCTGGATGCTTCCATGGTCCCCATTCCTGGGCGCTTCCATAGTCCCCAATACTGGGCGCTTCCATAGTCTCCAATACTGGGCGCTTCCATAGTCCCCAACTCCTGGATGCTTCCATAGTCCCCAATACTGGGCGCTTCCATAGTCCCCAATACTGGGATCTTCTGTAGCCCTGATTCCTCAGCACTTCTGTAGGCCCGATAGTCTCAATTACTGGATGGTTCCATAGTGCCGATTACTGACTGCTTCCGTAGCTCTAATTACTGACTGCTTCCGTAGCTCTGATTACTGACTGCTTCCGTAGCTCTGATTACTGACTGCTTCCGTAGACCCGATTACTGAGCGCCTCCGTAGTGCCGATTACTGAGTGCTTCCATAGTCCCGATTACTGAGCGCCTCCGCAGTCCCGATTACTGAGTGCCTCCGCAATCCCCATTACTGAGCACCTCCGCAGTCCCGATTACTGAGCGCCTCACAGTCCCGATTACTGAGCGCCTCCACAATCCCAATTACTGAGCGCCTCCGCAGTCCCGATAACTGATCGCCTCCGCAGTCCCGATTACTGATCGCCTCCGCAGTCCCGATTACTGAGCGCCTCCGCAGTCCCGATTACTGAGCGCCTCCGCAGTCCCGATTACTGATCGCCTCCGCAATCACGATTACTGATCGCCTCCACAGTCCCGATTACTGATCGCCTCTGCAGTCCCGATTACTGATCGCCTCCGCAGTCCCGATTACTGATCACCTCCGCAGTCCCGATTACTGATCGCCTCCGCAGTCCCGATTACTGAGCGCCTCCGCAGTCCCGATTACTGATCGCCTCCGCAGTCCCGATTACTGATCGCCTCCGCAATCACGATTACTGATCGCCTCCACAGTCCCGATTACTGATCGCCTCCGCAATCACGATTACTGATCGCCTCCGCAGTCCCGATTACTGATCGCCTCCGCAGTCCCGATTACTGATCGCCTCCGCAGTCCCGATTACTGAGCGCCTCCGCAGTCCCGATTACTGAGCGCCTCCGCAGTCCCGATTACTGATCGCCTCCGCAGTCCCGATTACTGATCGCCTCCGCAATCACGATTACTGATCGCCTCCACAGTCCCGATTACTGATCGCCTCCGCAATCACGATTACTGATCGCCTCCGCAGTCCCGATTACTGATCGCCTCCGCAATCACGATTACTGATCGCCTCCACAGTCCCGATTACTGATCGCCTCCGCAGTCCCGATTACTGATCACCTCCGCAGTCCCGATTACTGAGCGCCTCCGCAGTCCCGATTACTGAGCGCCTCCGCAGTCCCGATTACTGAGCGCCTCAGCAGTCCCGATTACTGAGTGCCTCCGCAGTCCCGATTACTGGGCGCTTCCGCAATCACGATTACTGATCGCCTCCGCAGTCCCGATTACTGATCACCTCCGCAGTCCCGATTACTGAGCGCCTCCGCAGTCCCGATTACTGAGCGCCTCCGCAGTCCCGATTACTGAGCGCCTCAGCAGTCCCGATTACTGAGTGCCTCCGCAGTCCCGATTACTGGGCGCTTCCATAGTTCTTATTACTGGGAACATCTGCCTTCTTGAAGAAGGTACATGTCTGTGTCTGTCAGACCTAATGGAAATCCACATATCTGGATACTCTGTACTCATGGTGGAGAAATTCTAAGGAAAGGACAGTCCCAAATTATTATTGATCTGGGCCATTCATTAGGAGTACTTTACACAACCCAATATATCGGTTTAGTGTAAGAAGGTGTGAATCCCCATCGCACAGCCCCTTGCTTAACCATACAGGAGGGAGTTAAAGACCTGACATTTGATTCATTTAGTGCCGCCACCCGTGCCACATACCATGCCTGCCACATTCCTATAATAAAGGGCATACTGGTTGGCACAGACTTCCTAGGAATGGATAGAATAGCCCGGTGGCTTCGTATTCGCACTCCTTACTACCTTTTGTGACTTCGTATTATTTGCTTTCTTGCTCTATCAATGATGGTTTTTTGCTGGTGTCTTATCTCTTTCACAGCACATGAAGAAACACCCATGTCGGCAGTGTGACAAGTCTTTCAGTTCATCCCACAGTCTATGCCGACACAACCGCATCAAACACAAAGGCATCCGCAAATTTTACACCTGCTCGTAAGTATCGGACCATTGGGCTTCCAAGTGACTGGTAACTGTAGCCTTTTAGGCTATGGTTCCACGGTCCGGAACCATAGCGCTTTGGACGGAGCGGAAATTCCGCTCCGTCTAAGCCCCGCCCCCTTTCTGACGCGCGATCTTTCCGGAGGTGTTCAGAACACCTCCGGAACACCTCCGGAAAGAGCGCAGGGCTACATAGCCCTGTGTTAATTCTGTTGCGGCGACGCACCGTCGCCGCAATACGCGAGGACATGCTGCGGTCTGAAAAGACGCGCCGCATGTCCGTTTACGCAGGTTTGCCACCTGCGTATTGTTACGCATAGTGGAGACGGGATTTCTTGAAATCCCCTCCACTATGCTGTAACATCTGGACGCTGCGTGTTTGGCGCTGCGCCAGCGCACAGCGCCAAACACGCAGCGTTTCCTGACCGTGGAAACTCACCCTAAGGGTATTATTTGTATATATGATGTCTCTAGGTACAAGCCCTGTGAAATATCTGACATACTAGGTTGACATTTAGGCTACAGGTGCCCGGGGCATGATAATCACCGACCCCATACAAAATGTATATGGAACACTTTCACTATCAGTTGTGGAATATATATGCATGTACCTCAATGTGCAAAATTTTAGGCAGGTGTGGAAAAAATGCTGCAAAGTAAATCTGCTTTCAAAAATAGAAGTGTTCATAGTTTATTTTCATCAATTAACAAAATGCAAAGTGAATGAGCTTGGTTGACCTTTGGCGAAAAAAATTGCCTTCTGTTACAACCGAATATTTCACATTTTTGACTCGTCAGTCCAGAACAGCTGCTGTCAATTTTATGCACATCCGTTCCAATATTTTTGTGCATGGTTGAGTCACTTAGTTTTGTTTCCACGTTGGATGTCTAGTCTTTGGCTAGAATTCTTCCATGAATTCTTCCTTTTCTGGCCAGAGTTCTCCGAACAGTAGATGTTAGTAGCTGTGTCCTCCTGGTTTCTACCAGTTCTGAGTTGATGGCACTGCTTGACATCTTCCGATTTCAAAGGGAATTAAAGAGAACCTGTCAGCAGGATTGTGCTCAGTAAACTACAGACAGTGTCAGGTCGGCGCCGTTATACTGATTGCATCGATACCTGGTGATGAAATCCGTCTTGTGGTTGTTGTGTAATCTTTATTTTCAGTTTTGAGTTGATGATATGCTCGTGCCCCGGGGCGGCCTGTGGGTGTGACTTTCATCTGCTGCACTATGTCGCCTTGTCCCACCACTATGGCCCTCAACATTGTCCATTTCTTGGTGTCCTCAATACAGAAAAATACAGGCATATACTAATCCATCATGTAATACAATCAAGTAAGCATCTGATTGGCTACAAATTTATTCTGCAGCAGGACAGCAACCACAAACATCCAGCCACTGTCATTAAGAACCATCTCCAGAGTAAAGAACAAGGAATCCTAGAAGTGATGATCCGGCCTCACAGAGTCCTGATCTCACATCATCCCTTCCATCTGGGATTACATGAAGGATTTACACAAGCGACATCCACAGAAGATCTGTGGTCAGTTCTCCAAGATGTTTGGAACAACCTTCCAGCCGAGTTCCTTCAAAACCTAGGTGCAAACTTACCGAGAAGAAGCAATCAAGACAAAGGGGCGATCACCGTTTTTGTGATTTACATTTCCCTTTTGTCCTTTCACTTAGCTTTTTTTTATCAGTTAACATTTCTATTTTTAAAAGCATCCTTAATATGCAGCATATTTTCCAGACAGGCCGAAAACTATTTTACAAAGCTGCCTCTTTACTCTTCATAATCCTGGTTACATGATACAATTCTTGCTTCTTTGTAGTCAGCACTAGGGGAGCTCTAATTGTCTTATCCAATGACGGCAGTATCTAGATATGTTACATTTTTATGATTGGGTAACCTATGCACGCTCCTCTGCACAGGCATTGTCCGGATACTTTCAACACGCACCTAATGCTAGAAAAACACAACCGGCTCATGCACGGCATTAACGAATGTGAAGTGAAAGCTGAGGAAGACGAATCGGAAGAAACAAAGTCTGAGGAAATGTCAGATGGCAAAGAAGACTCGGAGGTAGGATATACAATATATTCTATTGTTACACAGCAGCCGGATCAGCGGGAGGGAAATAGTCCTATCCGGTGTTCATGCTGATTCTAATATACAATCCTCAACCATGGAATTCCAACACCAAGAAGGAAAAGAGGAAAAGTCATGGAGTTATGGAGACACGTGTTGCTGATCGGCAGATGAGGAAAAAATGGAAACAACATTTTCAAAACCCCTCGATTTATTCGCTTTGGAGTTCTGCCAGTGAATTTACTTGGGCAAATCATCAAGATCCGCTGCTGGCAGCTGCTCACTGACCAGTGACGTCCCAGATGTGTTCGTTGGGAGACAAGTCCGGAGACGCTGCAGCCATGGGAGCACGTTTAGGCCACGCAGGCTGCTCACAGTAGAACGAGCAACATTCGGCCTGGTGTTGTCATGTTAAATAACGGCTCCTGGGACACTTTCGAAATGGCCGTTCTACTGGTTCCACCACCAAATCAATGTACCGCCGAGCTGTTGGTGCACCTGGAATGAAGTTGGAGGGTACGCCTACGATACATTATGCCACCGTACACCATAATCACTGACTTAGGCCTGGTGTGACATTCCCTCGTGAAGGCCTCTTCATGGCATTGCCCACTTGTTATCGTCAGATTCTAAGAATGGCGCGCAGTGATCCATTCTGTACATCAAATGAAATTAGACGTCACATACCGATCATAAGGGATCAATCGACAACTGCATAAACCATCAGACGGCATCTGCACAACATTAGGCTACAGATACAGATGTCCATTGACCTCACACCACCGCTCTCAATGGTTATTGTGGTGCTGAGCAAGACTGGAATGGAGGTCTGTCCTCTTCAGCTATCATTGCATCCAAGACAAAAGCGGGACTCCTCAACGGAGATTGGTCTGGACCCCATGTGGGTGACACCATGAAGTGACCTTCACCGGAAAATGTGAAAGTGTCCCAGGAATCATTTTTTCAAAATGACAACTCCAGGCCACATGTTGTTTGTACTACTGTGAGCAGCCTGTGTGGCCTAAACATGCTCCCAAGGCTGCAGCGTCTCTGAACTTGTCTCCCATCTAGCACATCTGGACGTCATTGGTCGGTGATTACACGGGTGCTGCCAGCAGTGGATATTGATGACTTGCCCAAGTACATTCAGCAGCAGAACCTTCCTCAGACGACCATTAATAACCTCACTGATAGCAGCCGAGGCTGTAAGTGCCGGGATTTCTGCACCTGTCTCATACTACAGACTGAATGAATGCAGATGTTTGGAAAAATTTATTTCCAACTTTCCATCATTTGCCGACCAGTAACACAGCTATCCATCCTGTGATTTCATCATTCAACCACTTCTCCTTCTTGGTGCTGTATTTTCAGTGTTGAAGAGTGCATTTCCTTTGTAAAGGATACGTTCTAATTCTACTTTATATCTTTCCTTTTTTCATTCCTCTTTCCATGTGACTTTTTCCTTCTCTTTTCATTCTTCCTTCCTTCCTTTCCTCCTTGCCATACCCTCTTTTTATACTTCTACTCTTTCCTTTCCTTCCATTTATTTCCATCACTTAATTTCTCTTTCTTAGTTCCCAGTGGTTTCCCATTTGTCTCCCATTTATTGATTTTCCTCCTCTTATTATTTCTTTCTTTCTTTCTTGCCATCCTTCCTTATTTCCCCTCCTCCCTTTTCCCTTGAATAATATTTATTGTTATAGCACCAACATGTTTTGCAGCAATGTACAATTTTCCTTCTCTCTTCCTCTCAGTTTTCCAATTTACTCATTTTATTCGCTTAGATAAAGCTATTATATTCCACATCGTTGTACAGACATTGTCATCACTGACACTATTTCTTTCTTTCTTTCTCTCTCTTTCTTTCTTTCTTTCTTTCTATCTTTCTTTCTTTCTTTTTCTTTCTTTCTTTCTTTCCCCCTCTTTCTTTCCTTTGTTTTCTTTCCCCTCTTTCTTTTCTTCCTTATTTTCTCCTTCCTTCCATTCATTTCCTCTTTCCCTTTGTTTCTTCCCCGCTGATGTGAATATTATGTGCAGCACAGCGAAACATCTTCCCGTTGCTTTCCCCCTTTCCTCTCCTTTCTTACTTTTCCGTCCACTCCTTTTTTTTTTTTGTCTAAGATTTCCCCTTTCCGCCTTCATCCTTTCCTTCCCTTTCTACCCCTTGTCTTTTCTTCCTTTCACTTCTTTCCTTGCTCCTTTCGCTCTGTTCCTCTCCTTCTGTGATTGATCATAACCTACAACGCTATATAATATGTTTGTTCCGTGTTCAATGGAAAATAAACCCTTAACTTTGATCTCAATAGGAGCCGACACCAAAGCGGAAGCTGGAAGAGCCAGTTATGGAGTTCCGATCGTCAAGAGGAGCCATTACCCAGCCCCTGAAGAAACTCAAGATCAACGTCTTCAAGGTCCACAAGTGCGCGGTCTGTGGCTTCACAACCGAAAACCTTCTCCAGTTCCATGAACACATCCCTCAACACAAGTCCGATGGCTCCTCTTATCAGTGCCAAGAATGCGGCCTTTGCTACACGTCTCACGTCTCCCTTTCCAGGCACCTCTTCATCGTTCACAAGCTTAAGGAACCTCAAGGATCCGTCAAGCAGAATGGATCTGGAGAGGACAATCAACAGGAAAACAAACCGAGCATTGGGAACCTGGCAGCAGATAATATATCCTCGGGCAAGACATGTAAAGTCTGTTCTAAGACCTTCGAAACCGAAGCCACATTAAACACCCACATGAGGACTCATGGGATGGCTTTCATCAAGTCCAAAAGGATGACTTCCACCGAGAAGTGACGCGACCCACCGCTCCTTAACCGAGGAACTATGGTGAACTTCGCTGGTCCAGATGAGGCGTTTCATGGTGTTTTACTTGTGGAAAAACAGAAAAATTAAGGACCGATTTGAAAGAAGGGAAAAAAACAATTTGTGGCAATATTTAGTTGTATCTTACCGGCGTGTCTGATCCCTTCACACCACACGACGATAGCAGTATTCATGTAAAGCAGATGTAAATAGTGAAGAATTTTTGATACTCTGTGATTATATCGATGTAGATTTTTTTTTTTTTAATATATGTGATATCTCCTAGATGAGAAGGATATTTAACCCCCTGCCAGTCTGCTTTCCGTGATAGATGAATATTGGCAGTGTAACGGTAGTACGGGTATGTGCTGCCGAGGCTATTTCTGAATGCTTCAGAAGGAATATAGAAGGGACAAAGTTATATATAATTATATACATACCAGGACTAGAGATACAGGGCAAAGTATACGGATAATGGGATCACAGGAAGACATTGCTGGACCCCATGGCGAGAGGGAACTGTCACTTTTCTAGTTTTAAACCAGTATTCGCTCGTCATCCAGATAGAATAATGTGCTGCTCTTTGGTGCTCCGGCGGAATGGCGCTATATTTTTTTATAATTTTTTTTATATATATGTATTATTTTTTGTAAGGTTCCAGATATATAATTTAATTAGCAACGACACAAGTAACCGGCGCAGACGCAATCTGGTTGGAAAGTAATTGCAAAAACCTTGGGCTGAAAAACAAAAATGTTTTAGGCCGGGTGGTCTCTGGTGCTCGAGTTGAACATTAGGAGGTGATGTCAGGTGATTGTATGGGGCACATCAATCAATGGGCATAGCTGTGGTACGTAAGGAAGAAGCGGTTGTACCCGTGCCCTAGTAGGGGGGCAGAAGCCCCCAGATCCCTCACTGTTAGAGGGTTATTCTCTAAATGTTATATGGAGACCACTTACCGATCAGTGGAGATCTTACCAATCCTGAGAAGAAGGCAAAGAAATGCCGGCTATAAGGGCGTGCTGGGAGTTGTATTTTTCGCAGAAGCCCACAAGCAAAAGATTGCGGCAACCATTGATCTGTACGGCCTCAAAAGTTTGCAAAGTTCAAATTAGTATTTTTTTCGGGGGGGACTGTATTAGTTTTAATAAGCCCCTTCCTCTCTCACCTTCACGACCATGAAATCTTCGCAGTGCATTTTTAGTAACACTGTCGGTCCGACCATCATTACGGATGAGGCTTTACAAGATCTCAATCACACGCTGTGGATGATATTTTTGATGGGTTCCTGCTGATACACCGTTTGCACCCACAGCATTTCCACAACGAAATCCGCCACAAAATCCTCGCGATCTTCCAATTAAGCTGTGGAATTTCCGCTGTGGAAAATCATCATCCTATCTGACTTTTGCCAACGAACCCCTAAATTATGTACACCCCACCATTTCTGCCTGATGCATAGGAAAGCTGCTACAAATATTCAGTCCCCCAACAACATACATAAGTCAACGAGTCGCCCGAATGGGCAACTGAGGTGATACGAAATGACCAGCATTCTAATGTAAATTTTTTAAAAATTGAATTTTGTGTTTTTAATATTGATTATGCCTCTTTAGTCCATTGACCCGTCCTTTCCGGTGTGCCTCAGTCTTCTTTAAAAGGGAAATTGTAGCTAAACCTGACCTTAAAGGGTATGTCCACGTTTTTCAACTAATGTTTCTGTATCGCTTCAATGTGTTTATTTAATAAGCATAACAGTACAAATAATCAGTAGAAGGTTTTTAATAAACACTATTCACTGATATATAATACAGCTCTGGCAAAAAGTAAGAAACCACTGCAAAACTTTCAGTTCGTCTGATTTTTCTCTTTATATTTTGAGTAAAATGTAAATTGCTCTTTTATTCTATAAACTACTGACAACATGTCTCCGAATTTCCAAGCAATAAATTTTGTAATTATTTAAGAAAATGAGAAATGGTCAAAATAACAAAAAAATGCAGTGCTTGCAAACCTCAAATAATGCTAAGAAACCAAGTTCATAATCATTTAGAAACAACAATACTAATGTTTTACCTCAGGAAGAGTTCAGAAATCAATATTTTGTGGAATAACCATGATTTTTAATCACAGCTTTCATGCGTCTTGCTTTCCACCAGTCTTTCACACTGCGTTTGGGTGACCTTATGCCACTCCTGGTACAAAAATGTAAGCAGTTCTTTGTTTGATGATTGTGACTATCCATCTTCCTCTTGATTACATTCCAGAGGTTTTCAATGGGGTTCAGGTCTGGAGATTGGGCGGCCATGACAGGGATTTGATGTGATGCTCCTTCACCCACACATTGATTGACCTAGCTGTGTGGCATGGCGCATTGTCCTGCTGGAAAACCAGTCCTCAGTGTTGGGGAACATTGCCTGAGCAGAAGGAATCAACTGTTTTTCCAGGATAACCTTGTGTGCGGCTTGATTCATAGTCCTTTGCAAAGATTAACCTGCCCAATTCCAGCCTGGCTGAAGCATCCCCAGATCATCATCGACCCTCCACCAAATTTCACAGTGGGTGCAAGACACTGTGGCTTGTACGCCTCTCCAGATCTCCGTCTAGCCATTAGATGACCAGGTGTTGGGCAAAGCTGAAAATTAGACTCATCAGAGATTACCTTACTCCAGTCCTCTATGGTCCAATCCTTATGGTCTTTGGCAAACTTCAGCCTGCTCTCCTTTGCTTCTCATTGATGAAAGGCTTTTTTCTAGCCTTACATGACTTGAGCCCTGCCACTAGGAGCCTGTTATGAACTGTTCTTGCCGTGCACTTCACCCCAGCTGCCATTTGCCATTCCTTTTGTAGGTCACTTGATGTCATCCTGCGGTTGCTGAGTGACATTCGAATAAGATGACGGTCATCCCCGTCAGTGGAGAGTCGTTATCGTCCTCTGCCGGTTTGTAGCTTTGTTGTCCCCAATGTCTGCTGCTTGACCTTGTTGTAATGGACCGCCGTCTTAGAAATTTTAAGGATGGAGGCAACATAACGCTCACTGTATCCCTCTGCTAGTAAAGCCAGAATTAAGCCCTTCTTTTCCTCACTCAAGACTTATCTTTTCAACTCCTTTGGCATGGTTAAAAGTTATTTTTTCATTCCTATTACTTTTGGGATATCACTAGCACTTGTTTTGCCATCCAGCTTGTCTTATTGCAAGAGGATTGTGAACACCACAGCAGGGTTTTTTATACTTTCCTTCGTTAAATAAGATTTGGTTCAGGTGATCACCTAATCAGAAGCACATTAAGAAGAATGAGGTGAACTCTGGTTGGAATTTAACTGACACTGGAATGGAATGGCTGTCAGACATGGAGAGAAGCTGATTTTAATAAAACTGTGCAGTGGTCTCTTAATTTTTGCCAGACCTGTATATATATACCGGTGTGTGTCTATCTATCTATCTATCTATCTATCTATCTATCTATCTATCTATCTATCTATCTAATCTTAGTGAATAGTGTTTATTAAAAATCCTTCTACACTTTTGAGTATGCAGCTTCTATGCAGATTCATGTGTCTCCATGACCGACTGCAAACAAACTTTGAGCAGTCTGATCTTGCAGCCGTACGTTTTTCAGACCTGTCCTGGATATGGGGCAGGTGGAAAGGCGTTTAAGGCAGGACAAAACTACTAAGTTGCATTTGTCTGTAGCTTGTAACCCATAAAGACACATGGGTCTGCAAAGGAGCTGTATCCACAAAACGACAGAATATATTTAATCACAGTGAAACTGGTTGCAATATTTGGTGCTACCCTTAAACATCCCATATGCATCTCTAATGTCCATGTTCAATGTGCGTTCAGTGAAATACCTCAATATAACATTTGCCCCTTTTTTTGTTGTTTTACCTCTATTGTTCCAAAGTGAGGGAAAGTCAGGCGTTGAGATTATAGGAACCATAGACTCATCCAGTATGTGCATAGGGATGTCTGGAGGACATTTTCTGTGTTTTATTTCCTGGAATGGATTTTTGTGCAAAAAAAAAAAAAAAATTCTAACTTGTTAAAGGGGTGTTCCGATAAAGAACCCTTCTGATAAACCCTTACCTACTGTACAACACAACCTGATCGTTTTGGGTGTGGCAGTTGAAATCTCTAATGATCGGTGCTACTTGCCTTGGAAGTGATCACACATCCCTCCCACAGTGGCCTCTGCAGGTGAAATGTGGTATTACAATGCTTCTATCCAAATCAATGGAGAACAGAGTCCTCCAAAATAGGAGCCACTCTTTGCTGTTGGTTTGGGTTAATATAGGCGGTCCAGACCCCCTTCCTTACATATTGAAGGCATTTGGCCACCTTCACACTAAAAAAAGAAGGACCTAAATAAAGAAGACAGTTGGAAAGCATTTGTTTTGTATAAATCCCAAATGACCAGAACATTCAACCCTATAAGTCCAAATGGCTGCAGCTCTAACTAGTGACAGGCTGAGTAATGCAGAAGAATGGGCACATTCATGAGGGACGATTCATCACAATGGGGCTCGCAGGCACTTTAAAAGTTATCAGAATAACCCTTTAAACTCCCAGTGTTGTATCTCTGCTGCCAACGCTGCAAAATGTCCTGCCTTTATCAGGAAGACCTCATACCGATGATTCAAAGGATCCGGCATCGCCTTCCCATAAGGGCTCATTCACACGTCCGATTTTCACGTACGAGCGCCATTTGTGTTCAGCACCTAATCTAGGGGGCCATTCACATGTCTGGGATTTTTCACAGGAAATTGCATGGGCATGTCAGATTTTTGATCTGAGGGTTGGATCAAAATCGTCAACGGGTCCGTGCAAAAAATCGGACCGTACTTCGGTAAGATCCGATTTTCACAGACTCAGGAATGAGAAGATGGAAAAACAGGTGACGCTCGAATCTCGCTGTGATGAAATTCTGATCAGAATAATCTGTCCTTTTTCTTGGAAGTGGAAAAATCGGACGTGGGAATGATCCCAAAGGCTGCATTTGCACAAAAATAGGATCATTTTGCCAAAATTGTGGCAAAAAAAGTTGTACACTGCAACAAAAGTAAACAACACGACCACACAGCCTGCGTCTATGTTCATGCGTTTTTTAATTATTTTTCCTTTGGCGCAGATCCACTCTCTCATTCTATTCATTTCTATAAAAAATCCACTTTCTTTATTCTACCTGAGAAAAAAAGTAAGGTACAAGTCACTTTTTTGAAGCAGATTCTGATAGAAACTTTTCCAAACTAGGCGCTGTCGAATCAAAACCCTCTGGGAATAAACTCTTCGAAAACAAAACTCCTCCCAAAAAACTCCCCAGAAAAGAAGTGCTTCCTGAAGCACTTGAAAAACTAGGTGTGAACGTCGCCTTATGGTGTCCAACTCCCAACGAGGTCCTTTTTCTCATTTGCTCAGTTACTTGTGAAGTTTCTCTAACTTATTTTACGGTGTGTTCTTGGTGGGGCACCGACACGTGCGGTATTTTCCTTCTCCCGTTTCTTTTCTACCTGTCGTACCTCTGTCTCCGTTTTGTATCCTTTTCTATCTCTGTGCCGTGTGTATATACCGGCGGTGCATGCTTCCGTCCCGTGCTCGTCCCGTCTTGCTGCTGTTCTCCGCCTGTACATTCGGTGTCTTTACAGTCGTACTGACGATATTTCACATGTAAATAAACATGGAGTATTTGACTCGGTAAAAGTGGTGTTTTTTGTCGTTGGAGGGGCCGGTCAGTGACGCAGTGAGTGACGGTGATATGGTGGAGATTTTGGTTGTGTGCGTTGCTGCATTTGCGTCACGAGGACGGGAAACCCGAGCCGCTTCCTATTCACAGGTAAAGCCGGGAGGTAATTGATTTTTTTGATGCGGAATGATTTTAGCTTTCGCTCCACAGCTGCTTTGGAAAACATGAATCGTCCCTGTGATTAGTCGCCGCCGCGACCATGAGATCTATAAAAGCCGAACTCCGGCAAATCACCGCACTCTGCGCCATGTTCACACACGGGATCATCGCACTGATTTCTGGCCTCGCTGCCATCGCCACAGCTCCAGCAAATCTGTCCGCAAAGTGCTTAAAGGACACCATGGATTATATGTCCGACCTGAACTCTGCGGAGCCCGAAACCTACGCCAGGCTCAGTAAGTACCACTGCTTGCTTTCCCCTAAGCCAGGCTCAGTAAGTACAACTGCTTGCTTTCCCCTACGCCAGGCTCAGTAAGTACAACTGCTTGCTTTCCCCTATGCCAGGCTCAGTAAGTACAACTGCTTGCTTTCCCCTACGCCAGGCTCAGTAAGTACAACTGCTTGCTTTCCCCTACGCCAGGCTCAGTAAGTACAACTGCTTGCTTTCCCCTACGCCAGGCTCAGTAAGTACAACTGCTTGCTTTCCCCTATGCCAGGCTCAGTAAGTACAACTGCTTGCTTTCCCCTACGCCAGGCTCAGTAAGTACAACTGCTTGCTTTCCCCTACGCCAGGCTCAGTAAGTACAACTGCTTAGCTTTCCCCTATGCCAGGCTCAGTAAGTACAACTGCTTGCTTTCCCCTTCGCCAGGCTCAGTAAGTACAACTGCTTGCTTTCCCCTTCGCCAGGCTCAGTAAGTACAAATGCTTGCTTTCCCCTTCGCCAGGCTCAGTAAGTACACTGCTTGCTTTCCCCTTCGCCAGGCTCAGTAAGTACAACTGCTTGCTTTCCCCTCGCCAGGCTCAGTAAGTACCACTGCTTGCTTTCCTCTACGCCAGGCTCAGTAAGTACCACTGCTTGCTTTCCCCTTCGCCAGGCTCAGTAAGTACAACTGCTTGCTTTCCCCTATGCCAGGCTCAGTAAGTACAACTGCTTGCTTTCCCCTATGCCAGGCTCAGTAAGTACAACTGCTTGCTTACCCCTACGCCAGGCTCAGTAAGTACAACTGCTTGCTTCCCTCATTCCCCATAATATGGTAAACAGCGTTTGTGCATATGTCTAATATGTCTAGAACATCTTACTCCTCTTGCTGTGTAACTTGCCATACACTCTCTCTGAGTGAGGGGTGCCTCTTAACATTCTACCAGTACTAAGTGTTGGAAATCCTCTCCCTCACTTATCAAAACAGGAAGAACAGCGCTCCATCCAGGTGAGTATTGTAGAAAAAAGCTTTATTCAGCCATCACAAAAACACAACGTTTCGACCTAAGGCGGTCTTTTTCAAGCCCGCCTTAGGTCAAACGTTGTGTTTTTGTGATGGCCTGAAATAAAGCTTTTTCTACAATACTCACCTGGATGGAGCGCTGTTCTCCTGTTTTGATACGTCTTTTCCAAGTTGGTTCTTGGACCTGGTACGTGCGCCCTCTTCCTGAGAGTGCTGTCGATTTGCCTTTTCTACTTGTCCTCTCCCTCACTTGTCTGCATGCATTATTCCTACCATTGCTCAATTTCTTACATGAGCTGAACTGAAAGTGTTTTATTATGGCCGTGCTGAGACAAAGTACACACACAGGAATATACAGTATGTACTATATACAGATGTAATTTTAGCCCTTCCGGTCTCTAGATAATACAAAGGGTTAAGGCATAATGACAAGGCTCTCATGCAAAACCCAGGGGCCTCATTGAACCCCTGATATGTTCTAGCTACATGATGCCACCACTAGGGGGAGCAGTGTTTACTTTTGTATGCAGTGGTTTCCCCCTAGTGGCTACAGGGAGACGCTGTATCGGTGTTACATCATGGCCCCATAGCGGTCTCATGTCCTGGTTCTATATAGTCATTCCTCTGGATCATACTGGAAAACCCCATGAGGAATCTGCCCTAGATATTGAAGTTATGATGGGATCTGCTAAACTCTTTTTGCCATCTTTAGTTTCTGGGGATATGTTGTTTGTGCATCAGTAGATTTTCTTGCAGTCCTATGTAAATCCACAGCTCTGTTATACATAGAGGAATAGCTTGCGTTTTGTAGAATCTGGTTGTGTGTGGGCTGTCGTGCCGATGGTTTGGTAGGTGGATCTGTCATGCAGATGGTTTGGTAGGAATGTGTATCGCCAATGGCCGATTATGGAGCCACATTTCCTCTGTATTTTAACGTTTGAGCCACCACTGACTTATTTGCATTTACTTTATGATGCTCCCATTTATTTCTAGGAACAGGGACAGCGAGTGGCTTGGCAGCACCTGGATGTCCCTGCTGATATTCGGTCTTCCAGAGGGGCATGGTTTTCAGTGACGAGTGTTATACTATGGTTTCTCGTGGTAGGGACTAGCCCATTTTTCCACCTTGCATTTTTTTCCCCGTTTTCTGATGCTTTTCACAGTTTCCTTCTCTAACCCGGTCAGTCTCACTTACTGCAACCCCGGAGAAATTCTCACTCCGACCCACTCGGCCTCACAATAGGAATCTTGGAGGAAACTCCTTGCCACTTGTTTCAGCCACTTAGGCACTAGTGATGAGCGAGCGTGCTCGGGTGTTAACCGAGTGTCTTGGGGGTGGTCAGATAATACTGTATGTTCGAGTCCCCGTGGCTGTTAGACAATCCCTGCATGTGTTGCAGCTGTCGAACATACCGAAGACGCTCGGTTAGCATACGAGTATGCTCCGGTAAGAAGATATTCGAGCACGCTCGCTCATCGCTATTACGCACGTTTTTTTCATGCAGGTTCCGCCATGGACACCACCTGACAAAGCTCAAAAGAACGCACGTCTGGATTCCTATGTAAAAATAATTTGCTATACGCCTGTTCAGACTTTTCAAAGTGTTTTAACCATTTTGCTAAAAGCATGATATGGTTTAACCCCTTAATGACAGCCAATAGGTCTTTTTACTGACCTGAGATATAAGAGAATAACATCCCCGTACAGATGACAACCCAGCAGCTGTCGGCTGTCCACTATAGCTGACAACTTGCTGCATCAGCCACGATCAGTGTTTGCACCATCCATATCTGTTTAACCCCTTAGATGCTGCTGTCAATAATGACTATATCCTATAAATAGTTAAGAGTAAGGGGTCTCCCTCTTCATCCCCATTGGCACCCAGAGATCATGATTGAGTGGTCCTGATGTTTGCCATGGCATTTCATGGCCGAATAGCGGCCTTAGAGCCTGCTAGGTGGTAAAAATACACTTTTTTAATTCCTATCATGTCACTTTGCATTAATTCCTGAAAAGCACCTGAAGGGTTAATAAACTGCCCGACAGCAGTTTCCAGTATGTCAGGGGTGCTGTTTTTAAAATGGTGCATCTTTTGGAGGTTTTCCAATATAAAGGACCCCCAAAGTCACTTCAAACCTGGATAGGTCCCTTAAAAAAATAAATTTTGTAAATTTCCATGAAAAATTACAGCTACATTTTTAAACCTCGTAAATTGCTAAGAAAATAAAATAACATTTTACAAACGGTGCTGATGTAAAGTAGACATGAGGGTAATGTTATTTATTAATAGTTTTGTGTGTGTGACTATCTGGATTAAAGGGATAATCATTCAAAGTTTTAAAATTGCTTTTTTTTTTTACATTTTTGTCAAATTTCTGATATTTTTATAAATAAACTCAAAACATATCAACCTAAATTTACCATTATCATAAAGTATAATGTGTCATGAAAAAGCAATCTTAAAATCACTGGGATTTGTTGAAGCGTTCCAGAGTTATTACTACATAAAGTGACACTGGTCAGATTTTAAAAATTTGGCCCTGTCACTAAGGGGTTAAAAAAAATTGACATGTGGTATTTTCCGCCCAGAAGACTTTCTGCGCTTTAGGCCGGGTCACACATGCGAGAAACTCGCATGATTGTCGTGCGAGTCTCTCGCATGAACACCCGGCACTGCTGCCAGCACTTGGACCGGAGCGTGCTACAGCATGTATTTCTATGCAGCCGCATACTCCAGTCTGAGTGTCGGCGGCAGTGCCGGGTGTTCATGTGAGAGAATCGCACGAGAATTGTGCGAGTTTCTCACATGTTTGTTTCCGACCTTAGAATAGAAGTCAATGTGAAACCTCCGATATCTATTTGAATGTTTTCACAGACATGCGAGAAACTCGCACGAGTCTCGCATGTCAATACCCGGCACTGCCGCCGGCACTCCGACAGGAGCGTGCGGCTGCATAGAAATGCATGCAGCCGCACGCTCTGGTCCTGAGTGCCGGCAGCAGTGCCGGGTATTGACATGCGAGACTCATGCGAGTTTCTCGCATGTCTGATTCCGGCCATAAGCAGAAAATGACAGTAAAAAATTAAAAATCCCAAAAACCATGAGGAAACACTCAAAAAAAAACTGACATTGTCAGTAGGTCTCAAGGCCTCTCCTCTCGCAGACTGTCGCTCCCCAACCTTTCTGCAGTCAACACTCTTTCTTCTCACTCTAAGGGCATAGTCAGGTGGACATACTGTATAAATCAGACCGAGATCGGACTGTAATGCTCGGACTGGCCGGCGGCTCTCCCAACCCAAGCGTGACTGCGTCATTTATCTCTAAGAATCTGTCCCACTCGATTCAGCAGAGCTGCGGCCAGTCCGTGCACTGCAGTCTAATCTCAGTTCATTTATACAGCTGTCTGACTGTCATTATACTCCTGCAACTCTATTTTGCTTTGTCTCCTTTTCCCGTGACGCCCCAGTGTTAAGACTAGAGATGAGCAAACTTGTTCGGAAAATGTTCGCCAATCTCAAATTCGGCACGAACGTAGCACATTCGGATTCGTGTTCGGTTTCCCGAAAATTTTTCCTCAAAGTTGGCAAAATTCGGTCACAGTTCAGTAAATGATCGCATTTCTACTAATGCTTTTGTTATGACTTTTGACTAGGATAGTGGTATGATCAGAGGAGAGGACGGGGGGGGATGTGTTTGATGAGGGAAGGGGGTGTGGAGAAGTCAGAGGAGCTGCAGAGTGTAATTTTTTTTTCCATTTTTTTTTTTCTTTAACCCCTTCATGACCCAGCCTATTTTGACCTTAAAGACCTTGCCATTTTTTGCAATTCTGACCAGTGTCCCTTTATGAGGTAATAACTCAGGAACGCTTCAACGGATCCTAGCGATTCTGAGATTGTTTTTTCGTGACATATTGGGCTTCATGTTAGTGGTAAATTAAGGTCGATAATTTTTGCGTTTATTTGTGAAAAAAATGGAAATTTGGCGAAAATTCTGAAAATTTTGTAATTTTCAAATTTTTAATTTTTATTCTGTTAAACCAGAGAGTTATGTGACACAAAATAGTTAATAAATAACATTTCCCACATGTCTTCTTTACATCAGCACAATTTTGGGAACAACATTTTTTTTTTGTTAGGAAGTTATAAGGGTTAAAAGTTGACCAGCGATTTCTCCTTTTTACATCAAAATTTACAAAACCATTTTTTTTAGGGACCACCTCACATTTGAAGTCACTTTGAGGGGTCTATATGGCAGAAAATACCCAAAAGTGACACCTTTATAAAAACTGCACCCCTCAAGCTACTCAAAACTACATTCAAGAAGATTATTAACCCTTCAGGTGCTTCACAGGAACTAAAGCAACGTGGAAGGAAAAAATGGACATTTTAATTTTTCCAACAAAAATTTTCTTTTAGCATCAATTTTTTCATTTTTACATGGGCATAAGGATAAAATGGATCCTAAAATTTGTTGGGCAATTTCTCCTGAGTACACAGATACCTCATATGTGGTCATAAACCACTGTTTGGGCGCACGGCAGGGCTCAGAAGGGAAGGAGCGCCATTTGACTTTTTGAATAGAAAATATGCTGGAATATTTAGCGGTTGCCATGTCACATTTGGAGAGTCCCTGTGTGCCTAAACATTGGAGCTCCCCCACAAGTGACCCCATTTTGGAAACTAGACCTCCTAAGGAACTTATCTAGATGCATAGTGATCACTTTGAACCCCAAGGTGCTTCACAAATTGATCTGTAAAAAAAAGAAAGTACTTTTTTTTCACAAAAATTTTCTTTTAGCCTCAGTTTTTTTCATTTTCACATGGGCAACAGTATAAATTGGATCCTAAAATTTGTTGGGCAATTTCTCCTGAGTACACAGATACCTCATATGTGGTCATAAACCACTGTTTGGGCGCACGGCAGGGCTCAGAAGGGAAGGAGCGCCATTTAACTTTTTGAATTGAAAATATGCTGGAATATTTAGCGGTTGCCATGTCGCATTTGGAGAGTCCCTGTGTGCCTAAACATTGGAGCTCCCCCACAAGTGACCCCATTTCGGAAACTAGACCCCTAAGGAACTTATCTAGATGCTTAGTGAGCACTTTGAACCTCCAGGTGCTTCACAAATTGATCCGTAAAAAAACGAAAGTACTTTTTTTTCACAAAAATTTTCTTTTAGCCTCAGTGTTTTTCATTTTCACATGGGCAACAGTATAAATTGGATCCTAAATTTTGTTGGGCAATTTCTCCTGAGTACATAGATACCTTATACGTGGTCATAAACCACTGTTTGGGCGCACGGCAGGGCTCAGAAGGGAAGGAGCGCCATTTGACTTTTTGAATGGAAAATATGCTGGAATATTTAGCGGTTGCCATGTCGCATTTGGAGAGTTCCTGTGCGCCTAAACATTGGAGCTCCCCCACAAGTGACCCCATTTTGGAAACTAGACGCCCTAAGGAACTTATCTAGATGCATAGTGAGAACTTTGAACCCCCAGGTGCTTCACAGAAGTTTATAACGCAGAGCCGTGAAAATAAAAAATCATTTTTTTTCTCAAAAAAAGATATTTTAGCCCACTATTTTTTATTTTCACAATGGTTACAGGAGAAATTGGACCCCAAAAGTTGTTGTCCAGTTTGTCCTGAGTACGCTAGTACCCCATATGTGGGGGGAACCACTGTTTGGGCACACGTCAGGGCTCGGAAGGGATGTGGTGACGCTTTGAAATGCCGACTTGATGGAATGGTCTGTGGGCATCTTGTTACGTTTGCAGAGCCCCTGATGTGCCTAAACAGTAGAAACTCCCCACAAGTGACCCCATTTAGGAAACTAGACCCCGCAAAGAACTTATCTAGATGTGTGGTGAGCACTTTGAACCCCCAAGGGCTACACAGAAGTTTATAACGCCCAGGCATGAAAATAAAAAAATCATATTTTTTCCACAATCAGGATCTTTTAGTCCACAATTTTTTTATTTTCCCAAGGGTAACATGAGAAATTAGACCCCAAAAGTTGTTGTCCAATTTGTCCTGAGTATGCTGATATCCCATATGTGGGAGAAAACTACTGTATGGGCACACGTCGGGCTCGGATGGGAAGTAGTGACGTTTTGAAATGCCCACTTGATGGAATGGTCTTCGGGCGTCATCTTACGTTTGCAGAGTCCCTGATGTGCCTAAACAGTAGAAACTCCCCACAAGTGACCCCATTTTGGAAACTAGATCCCCCAAGGAACTCCTATAGATGTGTTATAAGCACTTTGAATCTCCAAGTCCTTCACAGAAGTTTATAACGCAGAGCCGTGAAAATAAAATCAT
The DNA here is from genome assembly GCA_033576555.1 of Oophaga sylvatica. Lineage (NCBI taxonomy): Eukaryota > Metazoa > Chordata > Amphibia > Anura > Dendrobatidae > Oophaga > Oophaga sylvatica. Next base: position 976,200,851 of record JARQOD010000001.1, on the reverse strand, counting down.
TTTTTTTCCACAAAAATAATTTTTAGTCCCCAATTTTTTTTCCCAATGTTAACAGGAGAAATTAGAACCCCCAAAGTTGTTGTGCAATTTTTCCCGAGTACGCTGATACCTCATATGTGGGGATAAACCACTGTTTGGGCATACGTCGGGGCTTGGAATAAAGGGAGCACTGTTTGACTTTTTGAACGCAAAATTTGCAGGAATCAATGGTGGCGCCATGTCGCGTATGGAGACCCCCTGATGTGCCTAAATAGTGGAAACCCCTCAATTCTAACTCCAACACTAACCCCAACACACCCCTAACCCCAACCCTAACCCCTACACACCACCTAACCCTAATACAAACCCTAATCATAACCCTAACCCCAACACACCCCTAACCCTAATCCCAACTCTAACCATAAACCTAACTACAAGCCTAACCCTAATTACAACCCTAACCCTAATTCCAACCCTAACTCAAATTCCAACCCCAACCGTAATTCTAACCTTAACCCTAATGCTAACCCTAACCCTAGTTCTAACCCTAAGGCTGGGTTCATATTGCGTTTTACCAGCCCGTTCAACACGTAGCGTTGACCGGCTGGTAACGGTATAGCATAACGCGATCGCGTTATGCTATACCCGCTAGCGCAGATGAATCAGCAGATAATCAGCCGCGGATCCGCAGCAAAATCAGTCGCGGATCAGCAACAAAATCCGCCGCGGATCAGCAGCAAAATCCGCCGCAGATCAGCAGCAAAATCCGCCGCGGATCAGCAGCAAAATCAGCCGCGGATCAGCAGCGAAATCCGCCGCGGATCAGCAGCGAAATCCTCCGTGGATCAGCAGCGAAATCCGCCGCGGATCCGCAGCGAATCAGCAGCAAAATCAGTCGCAGATCAGCAGCAAAATCCGCAGCGGATCCGCAGCGAAATCCGCCGCGGATCCGCAGCGAAATCAGTCGCGGATCCGCAGCGAAATCAGTAGCGGATCCGCAGCGAAATCAGTCACGGATCCGCAGCTAAATCAGTAGCGGATCAGCAGCGAAATCTGCCGCGGATCAGCAGCGAAATCCGCCGCGAATCAGCAGCGAAATCCGCCGCGAATCAGCAGCGAAATCCGCCGCGAATCAGCAGCGAAATCTGCCGCGGATCCGCAGCGAATCAGCAGCAAAATCAGTTGCGGATCAGCAGCAAAATCCGCCGCGGATCAGCAGCGAAATCCGCCACGGATCCACAGCGAAATCCGCCGCGGATCCACAGCAAAATCAGCAGCAAAATCAGTTGCGGATCAGCAGCGAAATCCGCCGCGGATCCGCAGCGAAATCCGCCGCGGATCAGCAGCGAAATCAGCCGCGGATCAGCAGCGAAATCCGCCACGGATCCGCAGCGAAATCCGCCGCGGATCCGCAGCGAATCAGCACCAAAATCAGTTGCGGATCAGCAGCGAAATCCGCCGCGGATCCGCAGCGAAATCCGCCGCGGATCAGCAGCGAAATCAGCCGCGGATCCGCAGCGAAATCAGCCGCGGATCCGCAGCGAAATCCGCCGCGGATCAGCAGCGAAATCAGCTGCGGATCCGCAGCGGATCAGCAGCGAATCCGCCGCGGATAAGCAGCGAAATCCGCCGCGGATCAGCAGCGAAATCCGCCGCGGATCAGCAGCGAAATCAGCCGCGGATCAGCAGCGATATCCGCCGCGGATCCTCAGCGAAATCCGCCGCGGATCCGCAGCGAAATCCGCCGCGGATCAGCAGCGAAATCAGCCGCGATATCCGCCGCGGATCCGCAGCAAAATCCGCTAGGAAAAAAAAATAAAAATTTTTTTTATTATTTGTCCCTACCTATGACGGGGGGGGGTTCATTTACTTTTTTTTTATTTTGATCACTGTGACAGTTTATCACAGTGATCAAAATAAATTTTTTTACAATGGAGGGCGCACTGCGCATGCGCCGGCCGGCGGGCGCACTGCGCATGCGCCCGCCATTTTCCAAGATGGCGGCGCCCATGAAGAATCCCGGGCAGCCGCCGGGACGGATCCAGGGACATCGGTGGACCGGGAGAGGTGAGTAGGGGACGTCGGAAGGTGAGGGGGGGATCGGAAGGTGAGGGGGGGTGATCGCAGGAGCAGGGGAGCAGACAGCGACGGCGGTGACCGATCGCTGCCATCTTTCGATGGCGGCGGCCGATCACTGCCGTGACATGGTGTGGGGGGGTCAGGTCTCGGTGTCCAGCCATGGCAGATGCTATTGCAGCATCGGCCATGGCTGGATTGTAATATTTCACCAGTTTCATTGGTGAAATATTACAAATCGCTCTGATTGGCAGTTTCACTTTTAACAGCCAATCAGAGCGATCGTGGCCACGGGGGGGTTAAGCCAACCCCCCTGTGGTGATGCAGTAAGGGTCCTGTTACTGCGGGTCGGGTGACCTTTCAGTGACCCCGGACCCCCGACCCGCAGTAACATGATTTATAGCATGACGCCTACGTCGGCGTCATGGGTCGGGATGGCACAGGTTTTCATGACGCCGACGTAGGCGTCATGGGTCGGGAAGGGGTTAATAACTTTGTGTGTTGATTCTGGCAACCAATCAGGGCGCAGAAACCATCCACAACGTAATGACACAAGGTCTTCTGTGACTGGCTGCCAAAGTCACATGTCCCTCTCCATATAAAAAGCGGACATCTTGTTTAGCTGTCACCATTTTCTTAGTGTCTGTAGCGCCGGCGTCCCTGCCCTCTGCCAGGCAGGGACGCTGTTCCCCTGCGCCAGCGTCCTCTGCCAGGCAGGGACGTCGCCCCCCTTACCCACGCTCGGCGTCCTCCTTCCGCCCTGCTGGGGTCGCGCGCTCCTTCCCTGCTGCTGGACTTAGGGCGCGCGCCCGCGCGCTTCCCCGCTCTTAAAAGGGCCGCGCGCATCTTTCAAAAGGTCCCCGGCCAATGCCGGAGGACTCCACCCTATATAAAGTACTCCCTCCTTAATGGAGGTGCCCGAGCAATGTTGTTGCACTGTTTACTCTGCTTCAGCCCTCAGGTTCCGTTACCAGTTACCTGCCTGTCTCCTGCCAGTTTGCTGTCTGCTACCTGTCCGCAAGCCTACCTGGAGGTTCGGCCGTCACCGGTGGTGACCATCGGCTATTCCAGAGAATCTCGCCTGCTCACTTGGGGGCGCTCATCTGCCATCTGCCTGCAGACCTACCCGGAGGTTCGGACGTCACATGCGGTGACCATCGTCTATTCCAGAGACTCTCGCCTGCTCACTTGGGGGCGTTCATCTGCCATCTGCCTGCAGACCTACCCGGAGGTTCGGACGTCACATGCGGTGACCATCGTCTATTCCAGAGACTCTCGCCTGCTCACTTGGGGGCGTTCATCTGTCATCTGCCTGCTAGCCTACCGGGAGGCTCCACCATCTCAGGTCGTATATACCTGTCCATCCAGAGACTGCCCCGGTCACTTGCCGTGACTACCTGCCTGTCTATCCAGAGACTGCCCCGGTCACTTGCCGTGACTACCTGCCTGTCTATCCAGAGACTGCCCCGGTCACTTGCCGTGACTACCTGCCTGTCTATCCAGAGACTGCCCCGGTCACTTGCCGTGACTACCTGCCTGTCTATCCAGAGACTGCCCCGGTCACTTGCCGTGACTACCTGCCTGTCTATCCAGAGACTGCCCCGGTCACTTGCCGTGACTACCTGCCTGTCTATCCAGAGACTGCCCCGGTCACTTGCCGTGACTACCTGCCTGTCTATCCAGAGACTGCCCCGGTCACTTGCCGTGACTACCTGTCTGTATATCCAGAGACTGCCCCGGTCACTTGCCGTGACCTCCTTCCCGTCTGTCCAAAGACTGTCCCTGTCACTTGCCGTGACTTCCTGTCCGTCTCCCCGGGCGCCACCCGCTCCTTTACAAGGAAAGCCTCCTTGTATAATAAAGCTCAGAGGTTCCGCCTCCCTGACCCGTTACAGTGTCACAGTGCAGAGAAGCCACTCCTGATAGTGCTCCTGAAAGTGAATTTTGTTAGCTATAGGATCCTGTACTGGGGGGAAAATCGATTTTCCCAGCATCTAAGCAGATTGTACTAAAACTGTTGCGTCGCAGGAGACTAAATTTAGCTAATTGAAATTGTTTGTGTTAAAACTTTTGTTTTCAGTGGAAATCAGAAGGCCAGATTTCCTCGAAAAAATCAGTTTTTAATTTATTGGGGTTTGCGACGGGGGGCCCAAATTTTGGCAAATCCAAAAAATTTGTGAAAAAACCTCTGTTCCAGTGGGGAAATTCAGGAGGCCACTTTTGTCATAAACTCTTTAGGTATAAAGGTACTGCCACATTTAAACAATCCCGCTACGTTCACGATAACGAGCATACTAAGGCGATCGCTAGCGGGATTTTTTAATATATCGGAGGCGGCTTAATTAGCGATATCTTTAAAGGACGCTATGCGGTTACGATTCCTTAACGACTTAGCGGTACAAAAGTACCGCTAAATCGCTAAGAAAAAAGGGCCACAATCAGCGTTTAAAACTTACCCCGCGGGAGGGGCCCACGAAAAATAGGGTCCGGAACGTTTTCCCCGCGAGCGGATAAAAAGCAGGATCTCAGCGGGAGCTCGTCGCTGCGATGCCGCACCCCAAAAACTTTGCTAACGGGGGTCGCTAAATAGTGGGCGTTTTTTTGCGATCCCGTTAGCGATGTTTGTTTGGTGGAAAACCCCTTTAAAAGGTTGTCCAAAGGCCACTATCTAAGGGAAAAAAAATTTTGGGTTGTTCATTTTGTGGGAAAGGGGACTGACAGGTGTTTTGGGCCTTTAAAGGTTTTGAAAAAGCGGGTTCAAGAAGAGAAAGGGGAAAACAAAAAATTTAGTGGGGAAAAGCGAGGTCATGGTGGAAAGGTTTAATAGGCTTTGGGGCTTGATGTGTAAGTGGGTTTTTGGTGTTTAAAGTTAAAGAAAAACTCAAAATGAACAAACTTTCCCCTTGTCCTTTCCAATAAGAACTGAAAACATCTGGAGGGGCTAAACGACTCCCTTTTTTGGCAGTGCACAGCGGGACGGCCTTTTAAAAAAGTATGTGCCCAGTG
>JARQOD010000001.1:976150128-976195690 GCA_033576555.1 Oophaga sylvatica | reverse complement strand
TTTACAACAAAATGCTCCGTAACCCTTTGATGCCTAGAAATGGTTTAAAAAGGAAAGGAAGATGCACAATTTGGAAAACCAGGGAACAAAACCATTTTTCGTACAAGTTTCCCAAATAGATAACAAAAAAAGTCTGCATCATCAGAAGGATGGGGAAGAAGGGACCGCCCTGTGTCTAGGACCATTTAAATTTGTGTCCAGAGCCTTTTTAAAGTTCGTAAAGAGCCCCGTCGCAATCAGAAGAAAGTGAAGAGGGGGCATAAAACCGGACGGGGTTTTTTCCCGCGTTTGGCCAGACTGGAGAGCGGTAAAATTTTTCTGTGTTGCATTTTTTTCGCCACAAGGGAAACTCTACCCCAGTCTACCTTGTCCCAAACGGGCCCGTTCTAAGGTACCTTCCACGAACCCCAGCCGGGAAAATTCAAGAAGTGATTCACGAAGCAGAGCCCCTTGTATGGTGTCAAGGTAAAATATAATTTTTCTACTATACTTTTATATTCATAGTGTGTAAAATGTATTTTTTAAACACGAAGTGGTTTCCTTTAAAGAATAATAAGATAATGTTAGTATCTGCTGGTGTTTGTCTCCATCTTGTGTCCTATCACTGTATTACACTCTACTAAAATTTGCCCCACCTTTTGGGAGAATTGAGGAAATACTTGATACACGAGAACAATAGAATCTTCTTCAAGAAACGAAACTGAGGATGACAACACATCAAGGAGGACTTAGAAGAAGATCTAAGGACAATTAGGATGACTCAGTTTATTCTCTTTCTCCCCCCAATCCCGCCTTTACTCCACCCCAATATTCTGTGTATGTAATCTTATGTACGTGAATAAAGTGTTCAGTGCTTATGGAGATGGCCGCCTAATAGCACCATTTTCTTTAGGCACGTTCTGAAGTCTGAACCAGCGTATTGCCTGATTCATTCTCGCGGTCGACCCGTGCTCTTAGTCTATTTGGAGTGACTGGAGGATGAGTGGGTTTTTCCCTTTTTGAACCCGACAATTGGCGCCCAACGTGGGGCCGTGGATTGCCGCCCGTCCGGACCCGTCCGAGGACTTTGCGGTGTTTCCCGCGGGGGACTGAAAGCGAGGACTGCAGCCCGTTGAACACGGTAAGTTGGGATCATATATTTATATGCGTCCCCCTTGCCTGGTGTCAGTCATTGTGGGCTTAAGCTGTATTGTCTTTTTGGGTCTGGATGGTGACGGTTGAGTGGTGAGACCAAGGGCAATCCCACGCCACGAACCAGCAAGTGTGACCGAGTGACGTTGCATTGCCTGCACGTGCTTGAGTCAAAACACCACGTTCCTCCTCCTCCGGTCACTGTACCTTTATGTAGATAATTGCCTCCCGTGACTGTTAGAATAAAGTTGGGACAAATTTTAGATTCTTGAAGTGTTGAGTGGGATAGAAGACGCACATGATAGTCTAATCAGTGACGAATGGAGCCGGGGCTCTTCGTCTGAGAAGTGACAAATGGAGCAGGGGCTCTTTGTCCAACACGGGGAGTCTCATTAGGAGAAGCCCCAGTGTCAGTGCATGGAGCGGGGACTCTGTACTGTGTAGAGTGTTACGGTGGACTGTGCTGTAAAGTTATCACCCACAGTTAGGGAAGGGACAAATTGAGCAGGGACTTTTTGTCTTGTCAACACATGGAGCGGGGACTCTGTATTGACGGGTGGTGACCTGCAAGTGGCACCGGTGGTCTGAGTCGCGACAGATCATTTCACTCTGTTAAATCATGATGCGTCTGTTTAAATCTGAAAAAACTCCATAAGTTAGAGGGTGGTGCTTTGGGAGTGGTTGAATTGATGGAATCACGTGGAGGCAAGAAGGCTGTTAAGAAAGTGAGCTTACCGAGTATGAGCAGATTTCAGCCTTCAGTGTAGAAGGATTATGTAGCATAGAAGAAAGGAAAGTTGGGTGATAAGGGACTTCTGCATCAAGCCCAAGCACATTTGAGAGTAGTAAATGATTTGAAAGTTGAGGGTTGGAAAGAGGTAGATGGAATAAGGAGGTTCGGAAAGTGCTGAGCCTTTGTTCGGATATGTAAAATGCTCTGCATATGATCTTGTTGATGTAACTAAAATGGCCGCTCCAAGCCCTCGGCCACCGCCCTATAATGGTGCCGATCTCAGAACAAAGGGAGGTTGGACCTGTCATGTGTGTGGTGAACAGAATCCGCCCTGGGCGGAGACCTGCCGTGTTTGTGGGGCGGGTCGCTCCTGGTGTAATGCCCAGCCCATCGCCCCTCCCACACCCAGTGGCCATCTTAATACACCCGGAAATGGCCAACACCCCATCTCCTCCGGCGGCCATCTTGAGACACCCAAGACACCCAGTCAGGCCTATATCCCTTGCTGATACCAACCAGGGCCTACTACCAGCCCCGCCCGCACCTGTGCAGGCCACAGCTCCAATATGGCACCAGATGCAACACCATTGTTCCCTTTCACACACCCCAACCCGGCCATTGCTGCAATGCATGAATCTTCAGTTTTTCAAACAATAATCAGAAGCCGCCGCCATGATATTATGGGATCTAATGAAGGGGAGGAGGATCAGGAGATAGAAGAGGGATGGGCCCCTCAACAGCTACCACTATCCCCAGCAGCACCAGTATCTTTTCTTCCCTCCTCCATTCCCCCACCACCATTGTTAACCCCTGGTCCTAGGGCCTATTCCACCCCTACTTCAGAGATAAGGCACCTTCCTCTCCTTCACAAATCCTCAGAGAGGACAGTCGTTCTGTAAGATTCACGGAAACCCCGGTCAGGCCCCCAGCTCCCGGTGTACTTGAAAACTGGTATCCCAGCCATTCACAGCATTACACAGACCGCAACTGAAATCCAGTGACATTATCCATAGGGTACGGTGATATCCTGACTCATCGGGTTGGTGCTATAGTTAGTCCTGCCAACTCCAACTGCTCCAATAAAAGGGGTCTGGCTCTATTAATAGCCCAAGTGGTGGTCCATCGTCACTGCAGAATGCATGGCTCATTATATACACTCATGACCCTTTGCCACCTGGACAGACTCTGACAACCCATGCAGGGGACCTTCCCGCTGATATCATCATCCATGCAGCAGGTCCAGTCCATGATCCTCTAAATTCAAATGAGTCACGGGCCACCCTTCGGGCCACCATACATTCAATACTCCATCATGCTGGTATGTTAAAAACAGAAGACATTAGGCACCAGGAATTATTTGAAACCAATGATAAAGTAGTAAATTTGTGATTGCTTTGTCTAAAGAGTTAACTAACACCCACTCTGCAGTGTCTACTTCTCTCCCAGAATTTACAGGTGACACGGTGCATGATTTCTCGCCTGATGACCTTATATATATAAAAATTTATGGGAAGAGACTGTCTCCAGCCCAGATTTGAGGGTCCCTACACTGTGGTCCTGTCCACCCCTACTGCCCGAAGCTCGAGGGCAAGAGCACCTGGATTCACGCCTCCCATTGCAAGAAGGACAAGATTAATCAGCAGTCATGAAGTTTCTGATCTACATATCCTTTTGAGCTATATCCTGATCTCCAGTAGTGCCAGTATGCCCACCTTCTGGGTTAATACTACAACCCCTGTGGTTGTCTTTAAGTTCGATTTCTATCAAATATTCAACTGTGATAGGAATGATTTCAAGGGATCAACGCACCAGACTCAGGGGAAAAGGGATATTTTATCTCAGTGTCACCCGCCCAGGGAATAAAAACTGTCATGATTGGCAGATGAAGCTAGATACAATAGATTGATAAATGAGATATACAAGTATTATATTTGTGGGAACGGATCTAAGAATGCAGGAGTCAGTGACAGCAAGCAAAGGTATAAGGGAGGAAGTGCTGGTAGCAGCCAGATGGTATTTTGCTGTACACCAAGGTCATTCTACAGATAAGGAAGCTGAAGGCTGAGGGAGAGCACACTAACAAACTGCGCAGCGACCCGACTTACCCCTCCCATCAGGCATTCAGCATAGAGACGCAGAGCAAGAGTGCAACAGTTTTCAGATTTTGTTGAATAGGTTTTTGGAATAGACACAGTACGTAAGAATAGAAGGTCAGAGTATGTGAGAAGCAAATAGACAGGCAGAGAAAGGAAGTTACACTAGAAGACAGAGTTCAGGAAAGAGCCAAAGGATTATTTCTGGACTCTAAGGAAAACTTGGGTGGAAATGGGTTTTGTCAAAGAAAACAAGACTAGTGAGAAAGTTCTAGCAAGGTTTATATGAATGGCATAAAAAAAAAAAAAAAAAAAAAAAAGTGACAAGGAAAAACTGAAAGTAAGTAGACCAGATTGGAGATCAGTTAAAGCAGAGGATCTGGCCAGAATAGCACAGGGGGCACAACATGATTTAGTGCAGGCAAAAAGAGGTAGCTTGCACATGAACCCCCTTGTCTCCTTACCCCCCACTCCTAATTGCACAGTACAGGTGAACCTACCAGGGGGACATGAGGTTGAGTTCCAAGTGGACACGGGGGCAGACAATTCAGTAATTACAGAAGAGGACTGGCCATTTGGGAAAAGTGATTTCTCCCACCATGTTATAGCGACTCCTTATAACTCTCCATCTATCCTGCTCCCCGTCACTAAAAGATTCCCCTGCAAATTCAAGGAACCACTGTGCACACACGGTTGGTGATATCACCACGGGGTCAATGTGATCTTTTAGGATGTGATGTGTTGTTACAATTGCAAGCACGTATTGAGTATTATCCGGTTGGAACTGTCACTATGACACCAGGACTGAAGCCGAGCACTCTTTGTAAAATCATGTCGCTAGACGTTGCTAGTACACAGAGGAAAGAGAAGATTTTCAGGAAATATATTCCAATGTTATTCCTGGACCCCACTGTCATGATGTACTCTTTAGGATAAGGACAGGGGATTTTACGAAACAACATGTTGGGGTCATAGTAAATGCTGCAAATAATCAACTCCACTATGCTGGAGGACTGGCCGCAACAATTTCACAGAAAGGCGGACCCATGATACAGGACGAATCTAATTCGTATATACAAACGTGTGGTCAGGTAGAAGTAGGACAGGTCCCAGCAACCAGAGCAGGACAGCTGCCGTGTCAATATGCAATATATGCAATGAAATCACGATATACTTCTACTAATATGCCTAGGTCCCAACAATTACTTACTGAAGCTGTCCAGAATGTAATCCTGTATGTTTTCCCTGTCCACTCCGAACAATCATTTTGCAAGCAGGCAGCTGCAGGTCCAAGGACAGTTCTTATCAGTGCCCACATAGCAAACTCCAGCCCCCCTTCAACTTAACCCTGTGTACGGGTTGGTACAAAAATTATGGGCAGTTAATGCAGCTACTGATCTGGAAACTCCAGTGGTGTCTAATATATATATATATACACTTTTGTTCCAGATATCTCAGGATGCTGCTTAGTTTACAGTTATTGATTTTGCCAATGTTATTTTTATAATATGTTGATGATTTACTGATTTGTGTTCCTCCAGGAAACAGTGTCGTATTGCAACAATATTACTCATGTTGTTTTTGTACCAAGCAGGTTGTAAAGCGTTGAAGGATAAACTGCAATTTTGTAAATCTTCAGTTATCTTTTTGGGACATTGCATTACACCGGGGGGAACGACATCTGACCAGCGCTCGCAAAGAAGCTGTACAGAACTTTCCTATGCCTGTTAATGTTGCCGCTCTTAGGATATTTCTTAGACTGATTTTCTGCTGCAGACAGTGGATACATGCTGTATCAATCCTCATGCAACCTCTCTATGACTGTATCACCATTGTGCTTTTTAAACTAACTCCTGAAGGTATAGACGGTTTTTATTTTTCCCTCAAAAACAGGATTGTGGCAGCTCCAGCGCTAGGAACCCCCAACTATGAACTACTATTCACCCTGTATCTCCATTAGCAGCAGGGACACGCGGCAGGAGTATTGACTCAGTTACATGGTGACAATCAAAGGCCAGTGGCCTGTTTCAGTGGAAGACTAGATGCAGTGGCTAGAGTGCTCCGTCCTGTGTATGGGCGGTACATGCTGTAGGACTATTGCTCCACAAATCATCAGATATCGTTCTTGATTATCCACTGACAGCACTTACACCTCATGATGTATACACCATACTGAACCAGGTGCAACCGGCACACCTTTCAGCTGCACGTCACCTTCGATTGCAATGTGCACTTTTAATGCCTCCAAATGTTCTTTGCAGAGATGTACCACACTTAATCCTGCCACATTGTTACCTCTCTCGGATCTAGGGGGGAGGTCAGGTATTGTACGGTATTGTACAAAGAAGATCCAAGAGAGGAGATTCCTTATGATTATGTTCAGCTTATGGCACAGGAAACAGCAGGTCTACCCACAGTGTTTGAAACTGAAAGACATAATGTTGACTTTAAATCTTTTGTAGAACTCGCTACCAAGATGACTCAGGTGCCTTCCACACCAGGTATGCCATCGTCTCCCTGAATGCAGTAATCAAAGCAGAACCAATGCTCCCACATCAGTCGGCCCAGGAAGCTGAACTTAAGGCTCTGACCGAGGCCTGTAAGATAGCTGAAGGTAGAATTGTTAACATCTACACAGATTCTAGATAAGCATTCGGTATAGCTCATGATTTGGGTCCAATTTGGAAGTCTAGAGGATTCCTGATGGCAGCAGGACATCCCATTAAAAATGCTGACGCAGTCCAGCAGTTAATTGATGCATTACAATTACCAAAAGAAGTAGTTGTCAAAAGTTAAAGCACATACCAGATGCACTGATCAGGTGAGTAAAGGAAACGCAATGGCCGATGCAGCAGCAAAAACAGCAGCCAGTAGACCACTCCAAGGGGTAACGATGCACCAGGTAAGCGCTCCCAAAAATCCCTTTGTGTCGGAGGATGCCTTAGCCCAGATGCAGGCTCAGGTGCGCCAGGAGGAAGTAGAAAAGTGGGAAAAAGAAGGTGCATGTCTGAATGCAGCAACTGGGGTATGGGGAAGAGGGATGCGCCGATGCCTTCTAAGAGCGTTGTACCCTGTGGTCGCCCAGATGTTACATGGGCCAACCCACCAGTCCAAAACTGCTGTGATGAGCGTGATGCAGAAGCATTGGGCGGCACCAGGCTTTTCCACCTGTATAGAAGGTTTGATCCAGGGATGCATGGTATGTGCTACACATAATCAGGGAAGGGTAGTCAAGACACCACCCAAACATGCCCTCGGCCCTTCTATTCTTTCCAGAGACTGCAGATTGATTATATTCAGTTGCCAAATCAGGTTCATGGGAGTACGTGTTGGTGTGTTTTTGATTTATTCTCAGGTTGGCCGGAGGCTTTCCCGATTGCCAAGGCTACGGCTGCGGCAATCGCAAAGAAGCTGCTTGCGGAGGTGGTGTGCAGGTATGGAGTACCAGAGGTGATCGAAAGTGACAGAGGTACACATTTCACAGGTGAAATAATGAATGAAGTCTTGACAGCGCTGGGAATTCAACAAGTTTTCCACACCCCATATTACCACAAAGCGGTGTAAAAGTAAAAGGACTAAATAGGATATTGAAGTTAAAAATCTAAAAGGCCATGGCTGAAACAGGGAAATCTTGGCCTGAATGTTTACCATTAGCCCTATACTCAGTAAGGTACACTCCAAGTAGGAAAACTGGACTTTCTCCGTATAAAGTACTATTTGGCAAAGTGCTTAGTTTAGGATGTTTCTTTTCCCAAGCATTGGAAATAAGTAACCATGTATTAAGCTCATATGTAAGGGATTTGTATAAAAGACTCAAGAAAGTATATGATAATGTTTTCAGTTCTCTTCCAGATCCGAACCAGGATCCTGGGAGTCACAGCCTGCAGCCCGGAGACTAGGTAGTCATTAAAAGACACGTGAGAAAGAGTCTGGATCCGAGAATATAGCTCCACTGATATCCAGAAAAAGAAGGAGTCTAGGTCAGCTGCACACCGGTTATGTTGAGGATCCCAAAGTTTATATGGATTCCATAGGTGTTCCTAGGGGGTCCCAGACGAATACAAAGCTCAGAATCAGATCCTGGCGGGTTTCCGTTCTTTCATCCCAACTGTGCAGATCAATTACAATGTAGATTGGATAAAATATATATACTACACCAAGCAAAGATTTATCAATATCAATTTTAGTCAAGATGCTTTCCAGGGTATAGTTGAGAAACTGGGCCCAAAACAAAAGACTGACTCTTCAAATAGACTGGCCATTGACATGATTCTAGCTGAAAAAGATGAAGTCTGTGGGATGATAGGGGAAAAATGTTGTACTTATATTCCTCAGAATTCTGGAGTCAATGGTAAAACTATAGTGGCCCTTACAGAGATTAAAAATCTGGCTGAGGAAATAAAAGCCAATGCAGAAGTAGATACCTCTTTCTTCTTAAGATGGCTTGGAGGACTTAAAGAATTTCTCCAACAAGCCTGCTTAGTGGTAACAGGGCTTTTGGTGCTAGGATTGATAATTCTATGTTGTGTGATATCTATGTATAGGAAAGCTGTGACCAATGCAGCCGCCTCCTCAGGTACTTTCCTTCATCAGGAAGTTGTGTCGCTACTATATGAAGACACTGATAAGGGTGATATGGAGAAATATACTCCGCAGGATAAACCTGATAAAACCCCTATAACAAAATACAAATGGAAATAAGAGATTTAGTTTAGGGATAGTGGGAGAATCCATGTGCAGGTTTGGTAGGACTTGGTTGTTTGGGGGCGGTCCATAAGGGGCCAGTTTCTAAAATGACCAAGCGAAGAAATCCATTACCCTGTCCCCACACATGGACAGTCTCAAAGGCCGCATAAATTAAGGGAAAAACTTAGTGTTTAGGGGGGATTGTCAAGGTAAAATATAATTTTCTACTATACTTTTATATTCATAGTGTGTATATGTATTTTATAAACACGAAGTTTTCCTTAAAAGAATAATAAGATAATGTTAGTATCTGCTGGTGTTTGTCTCCATCTTGTGTCCTATCACTGTATTACACTCTACTGAAATGCCCCACCTTTGGAGAATTGAGGAAATACTTGATACACGAGAACAATAGAATCTTTCTTCAAGAAACGAAACTGAGGATGACAACACATCAAGGAGGACTTAGAAGAAGATCTAAGGACCAATTAGGATGACTCAGTTTATCTCTTTCTCCTCAATCCCGCCTTTACTCCACCCCAATATTCTGTGTATGTAATCTTATGTACGTGAATAAAGAGTTCAGTGCTTACTGGAGATGGCCGCCTAATAGCACCATTTTCTTTAGGGCACGTTCTGAAGTCTGAACCAGCGTATTGCCTGATTCATTCTCGGTCGACCCGTGCTCTTAGTCTATTTTGGAGTGACTGGAGGATGAGTGGTTTGTCATTTTGAACCCGACAATGGGATCCCTGGTGAAGCTGACTCACACCGCCCAGCCCTCAGTACGCTTGCCAGATCCATAGAAAGATTGAGACAGTATTATAGTTTGTCGTTACGCAGAACAGATAGATCAGAGACCAATATACCTGATGCTACTCCACGTAGATCGGAACGAACAACGAAAGGGAAGCTACCTATTCGTTATCAACAGTAGTCCTAACAAACTAGTTTATTATGACTCAGAAAAGGTTTATTATTTATGACCAATTGTATAAAGTTGTATAAAGAAGTTTATTGCACTTGAAGGAATTTAGAGTATTGTGATAGAATGTGAATTACTTGAAAATGTCTTATAATGGACTGCGTGGCTGAGGACTGAGCCAGCCCAAAAACTGTATCCTGTATATAGTTGCACTTTGTGCCTTGTCTTGGTTTCACACGAAGCCTTGACTTACCTCTGAACATAAAACCCGTATGGTGTGGCACTGAGTGAGGTCTGCAGTCAGAAGTCCTGCAGCCCACCCAGGACCCACGTTGAAGGTTTGGTGCGGGTCCTTCACAAGAATACTGTGTATTTATTGAGTGTCTTGATGATTTGATACTTTTGTATTTTACTAATGACCATTGTATATAATGCAACGTTTAAGATTTCGTACCTCCCTGCTGGGAAGAGTTTGATGTTAAATGTTTAAATGCAAAACAAAATGTCTTTTTTTTGTATTTTACAGCCCGGGAGTGCTGTGTTTTACCAAGGGGGGATGTGTAGCCCTGGTATGTAAGGCACACATTATCCTGGAGTCTGCACAGAAAGGTAACAGTTAAAGCTCACATCATCCATTCACACTTTAGACACACCCATGGGGTATATAAGCTAGTGACATGCAGCAGAGGAGTGGAGTAGTGGGGAGTCTTCCAGGAAGTGAAGTGAAAGACAGTCACTCAGTTGGTTCCTGTCAGCAGTTCATAAAGTGGAGGCTAGTAAGGGTGAGCCAGTTCATCTTAGCCTAGTCAGAGCTGTTCCTTAACCAGAAGACAGAGACAGCTTTGAAGAAAGGGAAGTTTGCAGCAGAAACTTCAGTCGCCTGTCCCAAGGACAGTGAAGTTCAGTCGATGTGTTCCTGAACTAGGAGAATACTGAGAATCTGTCAGCGAGTTCCAAGGAAGAAGCAAGAAAGGATTGACTTGTACTACCTTAGGAAGTGTGCAGTGCCTATGTTGAGAGTGGAAAGCAGGGCGAAGGGCACAGTGGAGAAGACAGAGCAGTGCCTTAGGTAGTGAATTGCCTACACTAATTATCCGGTCACTGGGGACCGAGGAGTTGCTATTGATTCACTCATAGTAACGGAATAACCAGAGTCTTACTGGACCTTAGGTCGCAGAAAGCAGCCCTTGAAGTGTCGGTTCGTAATCGGGGTCAGGAGGAACAAGGACTTTTAGCTAGGCCTAGCATAGAAGGACTCTGTTCCCACCACATAGAAGGCTCCACCACAATACTGACCGGGCAGTACAGCTATGGAGTTAGCTGGAGTATTCGGAGTTAACTTAGCTCCATGCTAGTTGGACTCATCATATTGAAAGTTAAGGAGGCCTCTAACCTGCTCTGCTGTTGCCTGGACGTGCAGTCTCCACCCCGACCAGCTCCCCGGGACCTGCCTAAACATCTGACAAGTAAAAGGTATGGAAAGACGCTGGATGGTGTGAGCCTGATTCATTTATCTGCACCCTACATCATTAATACCATAGACTTTGAGGGACCAGTCCCACCTGTGGGGGACCCGTCATCTAGCTGCCACATCCCCTCAGAGATCTACTGCAGCGCTGGTCTTAGTGATCAGACAACTACAGGTGGCGTCACGAACTGTTATCTACCAAATCCCCTGTAAATAAATCCCTTTAACGCCTGACCGCCAGGGACACGGACCGAGCCACGCTACCAGTGACATCCCTATAGAAATCTACAGGCTCGGCTCCGAGTACCCCATATCCCTGGAAACCCACAATTGTGGTGCGGGTCACACAAAAACACATTCTTGTAGTTTGGCATATAGTTTGTTATCCTTCAATATTTGCAGCACCTGTTTAACATATCCCGATGTGTCTCCAAATCAGGTGAATAAACCAAAATATCATCTAGATAGACCACCACAAACCTGCCCACCAAATGATAGAAAATATCATTAATGAAATGTTGGAATACCGCAGGTGTATTGGTCAGACAGAAAGGCATGACCAGACTCTCAAAATTACCCTCGGGGTATTGAATGCTGTTGGATATGTCCCTTCTCCAGATTTTCCGCAATGAAATCCTTCATGGCTTGTCTCAGTGCCGGAAACATTATACAGTCTGGACTTTGGAAGTTTAGCTCCAGGGATCAGGTTAATAGGACAGCCATATGTACGATGAGGAGGCAAATCCTGAAACCCCCTCTCAGAAAAAATGTCCTCAAAACCTGCAGCCATATGCAGAGTGACAGTCTGTAGCATCTGGCAGACCCGTGACAGCAGGTTGGGAATAGATATGGACGGTGCTGGACATGTGAAAAGTTAGATGTGTCTGTGCTGTAATCTCTGCAGCCGAGTTCTGGCTGGAGAAGTTGTCATGTCGGTCTGGGCCAGATGGAAAAGACAAAGAAATGTGAACAATTCCATCAGAAAGAACGTCAGCGGTAAGTCACCATCTATAACTGTGCTGTAATCACTTACATGTTCTGCAGCACTGTTATCTACCACTATGTCACCATATGGTGGTAATGTCGATGTTGGTCTTTATATAGAGATTATTTTCAGCGCGGTCATCTGCTGAGGTTCTCCTACATTCACAATTAGGATGGGACACCATAGTTGTAATCAGAGTTACGTGGTTAGGCGCCCACTCAAAAGTTTTGCGCTCCATGAACCAAAACCCTAGCTAAGCCTCTGACGTCAGCCATCACTGTTCCAGCTCTGCTACATCAGCCATCGCCTATCCATCTCTGATACACCAGTTTGGCTTCTCCTCCTTAGTCAGTTAAATATTGACACCACTTCACCCAGTCTCAACAGTCCTGCTACACAAGCGCCACCTGTCAAGTGTTGTTCCAGAATTGCTCATCTGGACCATGAGCTGTGAGAAAACAACACATCAGGTGAGACGTAACAGGGAACCAGGTAAGAATTGAAATTAGGCCATCACTGAGCCTATTATTTATTTTTTGACCAAACTGAATCCTTTAAAAAATAGTTTTCAGCCTCAGCACAGGCCGATCTCCCAAGATAACCAGAATCTATTGTGTTTTCCTTCCACTAGTTGTACCTCTTCATTGGACACTCCGCACTGACGATCATCGTGGGTTTACTTTTGACAGTTCTGATTGAACGACCGTTTCAAAGGTTGTTAAGTTTAGCCCAATAATACAAAACAACATTCAGAAGTCTCATAGTGATCAACCAAAACTGCTCAGAAAAGATGAATGTGAGATGCATCCAACGGGGAGCTCTGTAGTATCTGCAGCTCCACCACTGGGTCATGAAGAATCTGAAATATAAGGTGAAGAATACAACGAATTCCAAGAGAAAAGCATCAACGTGAAAGAGGTGACCTCAAAGATTCCTCCATGTGCCCCATACAACACAGAAAGAAAATGCTGGGAAATCGGGCAGGACGTCTGAGAAGACACATCCGAGAAAGACTCTGCCTGATCTCAGAGATTCCAGCTCTACAGATTTATTCCTGCTACATTACATGATGGTTTCCTACAATTCACTCTGGCAGCGGCGATTCCCTCAGACTAATCCGACAACTAGAGAGTGACGGTCACCGTAATCTATAGCTACTATCCATCCAACATCCCAGACTGCTGCTATAGGGGCCCAGACTACACACCCAGACTGCTGCTATAGGGGCCCAGACTACACACCCAGACTGCTGCTATAGGGGCCCAGACTACACACCCAGACTGCTGCTATAGGGGCCAAGGCTACACACCCAGACTGCTGTTATAGGGGCCCAGACTACACACCCAGACTGCTGCTATAGGGCCCAGACTACACACCCAGACTGCTGCTATAGGGGCCCAGACTACACACCCAGACTGCTGCTATAGGGGCCAAGGCTACACACCCAGACTGCTGCTATAGGGGCCCAGACTACACACCCAGACTGCTGCTATAGGGGCCAAGGCTACACACCCAGACTGCTGCTATAGGGGCCCAGACTACACACCCAGACTGCTGCTATAGGGGCCCAGACTACACACCCAGACTGCTGCTATAGGGGCCCAGACTACACACCCAGACTGCTGCTATAGGGGCCCAGACTACACACCCAGACTGCTGCTATAGGGGCCCAGACTACACACCCAGACTGCTGCTATAGGGGCCCAGGCTACACACCCAGACTGCTGCTATAGGGGCCCAGACTGCTGTTATAGGTGCCTAGACTACACACCCAGACTGCTGCTATAGGGGCCCAGACTACACACCCAGACTGCTGCTATAGGGGCCAAGGCTTCCCACCCAGACTGCTGCTATAGGGGCCCAGACTACACACCCAGACTGCTGCTATAGGGGCCCAGACTACACACCCAGACTGCTGCTATAGGGGCCCAGACTACACACCCAGACTGCTGCTATAGGGGCCTGTGTAGCCCTGGTATTTAAGGTACACAATACCAGGAGGATGAGTGGAGAGGTAACGGTTAAGGGCTCTACATGACATCACATATACTTCGGACACACCCAGCAGGGGTGTAGAGGGGTGTGGTTTTTAGCACAAGTGAGTCTGGTAGTGTCTCCTGAGGTGAAGGGAGAGAGAAGGAGTGCCTGTCTGGAGCACCAAGATTCCTGTCGATTCAGCGAGACAGTGCAGTAGTGGAGGCTAGTACAGGTGAGCCAGTTCACCTTAGCCTAGTCAGTGCTGAGATTGAGAGTTTGAGCAAGTCGAAAGGCACAGTGGAAGGAAATCAGAAGTGCTTTAGGATTGAAGTATCCTGCACATTGTCACCGGTCACTGGAGACCGAAGCATCACTATAGCTTCACGCATAGTGGTAGAAAAACCAGAGGCTTACTGGACCTTAGGTAACAGAAAGCAGCCCTTGAAGTGTCAGTATGTAACAGGGGTCAGGTGGAATAGGAACTTTGAGCTAGGCCAAGCATAGAAGAACCTAGTTTCATCACTGGAAGGCTCCACCACAAAACTGACCGGGCAGTACAGCTTTGAAATAGCTGAAGTTTCAGGAGTGAACTACGCTTTATGCTGGTTGGACTCATCATCATTGGAAAGTAAAGGAGGCCCCTGCCTTGCTCAGCCGTTGCCTCAAAACTCATCCTCCATCAACCCCATCAGCCTCCCTGGGACCTGCCTTACCATCTAACAAGTAAAAGGTATGGAAAGACGCTGACGGTGTGAGACTGAGTTATTTAATTGCATGCCTGCACAACCCCACCATAACCATCGACCTGAGGGAAGAGTCCCACCTGTAGGGGACCCGACATCTAGCTGCCTCACCATCCCCTCAGAGATCTACAGCAGCGCTGGTACAAATTACCAGAGACTACAGGTGGCGTCACGAACTGTAAATATATCTATCCCCTGTAAATATTCCCCCAACATACGCCAGACCGCCAGGGCCACAGACCGAGCCACCGCTACCTGTGACAAACCCCATAGACTTCCATGGGCTCGGCTCTGAGTACCCCATTGCCCTGGTAATCCACAATTGTGGTGGCGGGTCGACACAAAACTTTGGCGTCACGAACAGGATACGAAACTTGCAGCATTGCGAGTCCTGTGTGCCTGTGGAGTGTTTTGGTGAAAAAGACTGTTGCTATTGTTTGGCGCCAAATACCGCCATATTTGCCACCAGATTCGCGCCCTAAGGCGCTGGAGAAGAAGGTGGGCGTACCTGAAAGAGCGCGCAAAGTCTTGGACACGCCCCGGCTCTGACTCAGCGGCAGGTCCTGCAACAGGAAGTGAACGCTCTGACATCAGAGCGCCTGCGACGAAGGTCCTGTTCCCACTGCTGTGCCTGTGAAGTAGCAGCGTCTGAAACCGGTAGGCTCCGTTTAACCAAGGGGGCGCTAAGATGTCACAACAACCGGCTGACAGTGCGGCCCCGGCCGGAGGCCCCAATCCCGCACCGCGTGGCATTGTAGCGCCAGATGGGGGTGCAGGTCCAGCACCCAGTCCGGTAGTCCCGATCATGCCACTAACGCTCCCATATATGCCTGGGGCGAAATGGCTTCCCCAGTACAGCGGTGAGCCAGGCACATTAGCAGGCTTCAAGCGGAAGTTATGCAGCATCCTAGAAATGTACTCCATGCCTGAGAGACAAAAAGCTGCTGTGCTAATAGGGCAGCTAACTGGCGCTGCTGAGAGGGAAGTGGAGACTTGGGATACCGTTGATCAGGAGTCGGTACCTGCGATCTTCCTTAAGCTGCATGCCATATTTGAAGACCGCACAGAAACGGATCTCCGGATGGCCTTCTATCACTGTTCACAACAGCCAGGTGACAGCATCCGGGACTACGCTTGCCGACTACAAGGAGCCCTGAGAGCTCTTAAGCAGATTAATAATTTAAATGCTATCGATGAGAATAAAATGCTGAAAGAACAATTTATCCAGGGATTGAGATCCCAAGAGGAACGCAGAACTGTAAACTGGTGGTCCTTAGATCATCCGGATGCTACCTTTGATGCCCTAAAAGACATGGCAATAAAAGGGCTCCGGCCCCTGGGCAAACCTGAGGTGGCAACCCAACATCATCAGGGTGAAGTCACTCTGGAACCGGCAGTAACCCCCTGTTCCCCGTTAGTGGCCGAAACCAAAACGCAGGTGACACCTCCCAGTGAATTGGATTGTCTGCGCTCAGAGGTGCGCCAGCTGACTAAAAATCTGGCTGCTGTAATGAGTGCCCTGCAGCTGCGGAAAGAGGAGGAAGGAAAGATCTTGTTAGCTGACTGCCCAGAAGACGTCCCGTGGATGCACCGGAGAAGAAAGAAGACGTCGCCCCCCGGAGGAGGACAACGCCACCCCCAGGAGCGACCTCTGATCAACACCCTCCTCGTCGAGAGATCATCTGTTATCGATGCAACCGGAAAGGTCATATGTCTCCACAGTGTCCTTTAAACGGGCAGAACCTGGGTCCAAGGGCCAACACCCAGGAGAATACCTGTCAGGCCCCTTAGACTGGAACCGCAGGTATGTGGGTGGGTGACCCTACCTGTCCATCATCTTAGATGGTATTGCAGTTCCGGCATTGTTAGACACTGGGTCCCAAGTGACCCTAATACCTGATGCCCTATATACTAAGTACTGGTCAATGGACAGTCTTAATCCCCCGAGCCCTGACTTTACCGTATATGCTTCTAATGGTCTTCCTGTAGAAGTACTCGGGACAAAATGTGTAGATGTAAAGGTGGGCAGAGAGGAGTTGAAAGACCAGGGGCTTCTGGTAGTAAAGACTGCAAATGAGGAGAACGGTTTAAATATAATTTTGGGCACTAACATTATCGGTAATTGTTTGGGAGAAGTTGTGTTCTTGCTCCAACAGCTCGCTGAGATTGCCCGACCAAGGCAGAAAGGAGTAATCCAAAGAGAGATCCGGGCCCTGGTGTGTCAGCAGCAAGCGAAGCTTACAGACGGCGAAATTGGTAATGTACGGGTCACTGACTCGGATCCTATTGTGATACCCCCAATGAGTGAAATGATTATCTGGTGCAGGGCAGCCATAGGTCTGAGAGGACAGAATTACCAAGCTGTAGTAGAACCCCACCATTCAGAACATAGACCTACACTTATGACTGCTAGGGGAGTAGTAGAAGTGGTGAATGGAAGAGTACCGGTACGGCTTCTCAATTGGGGAGATGATGAGGTAAACTTACCCCGTTATGCAACCATTGCTAAACTACATGCTGTCGACAATAATTCTATTCTTCCGGCTGAGTCCTTAGACTCCTGTCAAATAGCGGAGGACAATGACCCAGCAACTCAGGTGGCGGAATGGTGTCAGCAACTCCATGTTGGGACGGACACCACTCCCGCTCACCAGAAGCAAGGGGTATTACGGGTGGTGCAAGAGTATGCCCAAGTGTTTAGCAAGCACCCACTTGATTTTGGGGTAATTAAGGGAGTCAACATCATATCCCTACAGGCAGTCATCCTCCCATCAAGGAGCGGTATAGGCCTATACCCCAGCCCATTATCAGAAGGCTAAAGAAATGTTACATGATATGAAGAAGGCCGGGGTGATAAGGGATAGTTGTAGCCCTGGGCAGCCCCTCTAGTTCTGGTTAAAAAGAAAGATGGTAGTATGAGAATGTGTGTGGATTACAGGCAGGTGAACCGCATAACACACAAGGATGCATACCCGTTACCACGCATAGAGGAATCATTAGCTGCTCTGAAAACGGCTAACTACTTTTCTACCTTGATCTGACTAGTGGTTACTGGCAAGTGGCTGTGGCTGAGGAGGATCGTGAGAAAACGGCTTTCACCACCCCAATGGGGCTCTGTGAGTTCGACAGAATGCCGTTTGGGCTCAGTAGTGCCCCAGGAACATTTCAGAGAGTGATGGAGAACTGCTGGGACATCTCAATTTTGAAACCGTGCTGCTATACCTAGACGACGTCATCGTGTATTCCAAGACTTATGAGGATCATCTGAAGCACCTGGCAGAAGTATTTGAGTCCCTGTCCAGGTACGGGATGAAATTAAAACCCTCAAAATGCCATCTACTCAAACAGAAGGTACAATACTTGGGGCACATCGTCAGTTCGGAAGGAGTAGCGCCGGACCCAGAGAAAGTCACTGCCATCCAGAAGTGGCCGGAGCTGAAGAACCTTAAGGAAGTGCGACAGTTCCTGGGACTAACGGGTTACTACAGAAGATTCGTGAAAGATTACACGAAGAAGGCAGCTCCTTTACAGGACCTCCTGTAGGACAATCCTAAAGAGCAGAAACCCTCCCTTTAATTGGGGTAAGGAACAGGCTGAAGCATTCCAAAAGATGAAAGAGATCCTTACAGGTTATGAGATCTTAACCTATCCTGATTACAGCCAACCGTTCCTGTTGTACACCGACGCCAGTAATGAAGGTTTGGGAGCAGTTCTCAGTCAGAAGCAGAATGGCCAAGAAAAAGTCATCGCTATGCTAGCAGAAAACTCAGGCCAACTGAGAGGAATCCGGAAAATTATAGCAGCTTCAAGCTGGAGTTTCTGGCGCTGGTCTGGGCCATTACTGAAAGATTTAAGCATATCTGGCCTCCAATCGTTCACTGCGTTTACAGATAACAACCCTTAACGCACCTGGAAACCGCCAAGCTGGGTGCCATGGAGCAGCGATGGATGGCTCGGTTGTCCAATTACCAGTTTACTATCAAGTACCGGGCAGGTCGAAAGAATGCTAATGCTGACGCATTGTCCCGAATGCCGCATGACTCTGATACGGAAGAAGAATCGGACGACCTGGAAGAAATTGAGCTACCTGCGTTCCATCGAAATGGGGTAGTCCACGAGCATCGAGTCAACAGAAAGCAGTATGGTGCAACATTAAATCCTTTACCCCATCACAGCTGGAAAGAGACTCAGGACAGTGATCCAGTGGTCAGCCGCATCAAGGAGTTGTTAAGACAGGAAGGCTCCTCTTTGGAAAAGGATGCACCTATGTCAGCCAAGCTCCTGTGGAACGAGAAAAGCAGGTTGTTCCTATACCGTGAGAAGTTGTGCAGGAGATACGTCAACCCAGGACCCACAGTGGTCTGGCAAATAGTGGTACCAAGGCAGACGTCCCAATGGTGTTGGAAGCATACCACGATCAAGCAGGACACTTTGGCTGGAGAAAGCTGGAGACCTGTTGAGATGCCGGTTCTATGGGTAGGATGCGCAGCTCCATGAGAGGTGGTGTCGGAACTGTGGACCTGTGGTCTCAGAAGGAAGGACTACGGTAGTCAGAGGCACCCTGCAACCTATCGGACGACTCGCCCCTGGAGATTGTGGCCTGGACCACGTCAATTGTCGCCAGTAGATCTGGATACTCATACTGTCATGGGTGCATCGCCACGAAGATCGTCGCGATTGCACATCTGACTTCTCACGCTGAGCTGCGTTTCTTGTGTTTGGTAATGAGAGAGTTAATTTTACCTAGCTCTTTGCTAAGATAGGCAGCTCGCCCGGTGCTTTTGATTATGTCTAATTAGTTTCCTTATATTCCTGTCAGTCTGGGTGTTGACGCCGTGAAAGCATTCATGTAGTCTAGCAGACTGGAGCGGTTCTGAGATACTTAGCTAGAGCTCCTTAGTTTTTTTACTCTTATAGCTTATAGTTTATCTCTGAGACCTTAGGTGTTCCTACTGCGTGTGGGTGTTTATGTAAGACTTTATTTACTTTATTTCTTGTCTTTTTTGTTATGTCTTTCTGTTCATTTAACCGTTACCTGTTCATTCCCTTTGGTGGTATTCAGGGTCCTTCTTAGGACTAGAATACAGTTGGCAGGGATTGATAGGAGACAGGGTTTACGCTGGTGGCCTGGACCTCTGTACCTTTAACAGTACCTCCAGGTTGAGGGATTAGTTAGGACCCCAGTTTAGGGTCAGCTTAGACCCCGGTCACCTCTAGCCGGAGACAGCGTATAACGGATTCCGTTTTGACCCACTGGACATTCTGTCAGGTAAATCTATGTTATATATATCTATGCGCATGTTATATAGTATGTTGCCCTTTTGATATAGATTACTGACATCACATATATATATCTGCTATACAGCGTGACATTTTCACCGGCCAAAACTAAAGATTCTCCCCAGCTGTCATGGATCCAGTAGCCCAGCTGGCCCGGCAGTTGCAGGGGTTGTCCATGGAATTTGCAGACATTAAGTCCAAGGTTTTGTCCCCCGGAGCAAACCAGATCTGAACCTAAGGTTGCTCTCCCGGAAGGTTCACTGGTGGGCGGGACAAATTTTTTACTTTCCGGGAGGCATGTAAATTGTACTTTCGGCTGCGGCCTCGGTCATCTGGGAGTGAAGAGCAGAGGGTGGGAATTGTTATATCGCTCTTACAAGGGGACCCTCAATCTTGGGCGTTCTCTATTCCTCCAGGCTCCCCAGATCTCCAGTCAGTGGATCGATTTTTTACTGCCCTGGGTCTGGTATATGATGATCCGGATCGAGTCTCCCTTGCTGAAACAAGGTTACGTAAAATACGGCAAGGAAATCGTCCAGCGGAGGAATATTCTTCTGAGTTCCGTAGATGGGCAACAGATACTCAGTGGAATGACCCAGCTCTTAGGAGCCAGTTTTGTCAAGGGTTGTCTGACAAATTAAAAGATGTGTTGGCTCAGTATGATTCTCCTCCATCACTGGAGGCTGCTATGGCCCTCGCTATTCGCATTGATAGACGACTTCGGGGAAGACGCGAGGTAACTCCGCCCCCCGTGATGACTCCACCTACTACTAAAGTCCCTTATACTGAGGTTCCCCTGGTCTGTTCTGAGGAACCCATGCAGTTGGGAGGGACATCATTTTGTAGGAGGGAATCGGCGGTGCGCCGCAAGACTAGAAGGTGTTTCTTTTGCGGGAGAGAGGGACATTTTGTTGGGGGGTGTCCATCCCGGACCTCTTTGACCAAGGAGTTAACCTGGGAGTGTGTATTTCGTCCCCAAATCCCTCTCAGTTTCTCGTGCCTGCGGAGGTGGTGATTGGTACTAGAACTGAGAGGATTTCTGTTTTTCTTGATAGTGGGTCCGGGGCTAATCTGGTGGACGCTCGGTTTGCCCAGGTGCATGGTATGCAACTGAGTGTATTGGCCAAACCGGTCCTATACTCTCTATTGATTCTAGACCTCTTGGTCAAGGTAGCTTGGTACAAGCTGTTCATAACATAGATCTTCGAGTAGGGGCAATACATAAAGAGCAATTGTCTTGTTATGTGTTGGAGGGTCTACCTACTCCTATTGTGTTGGGACTTCCTTGGTTGGCTAAACATAACCCAGTGATTGATTGGCAATCCAGAAAGATAAGCCAGTGGGGTGAATTTTGCAAGAATAACTGCATGAGCACGGTCATCGGTGCGGTTGTGCCTAGGACTTTGCCTCCTTTTCTGGAGGACTTTGGGAGAGTTCTCAGAGGAGGGGTGTAAAGAGTTACCTCCTCATCGCGCATATGACTGCTCAATAAAGTTGCTTCCTGATGCCTTATCTCGTACTTTCCCAGGGACCGGGAGGATGGATGATCCGGTTCCTATTCCTCAGGAGGGAGTTGTAGTGTCAGCTGTATGCTCTGAGCTTGAGGGGGAGGTATTGGGGGCTCAGGGGGACGCCCTGTGGGACTTCCAGGGAGACTGATAGTTCCAGATCGTTAAGACTGAAGGTTACGGAGAACCGTTACAAACGGATGGCTGATAGGGGAGAGTTTCTGGTCGAGATCTGAAGGTGAACGATCTGGTGTGGTTGTCTACCAGGAATATAAAACTTAAAGTTCCCTCCTGGAGGTTGGGTCCCAGATTCATCGGGCCGTACAGGATCAGTTCCATAATTAATCCTGTGGCATTTCGTCTGGACCTCCCTCCTACGTTTAAAATTCATAATGTGTTTCACAAGTCATTACTTAAAAAGTATGTGGCACCAGTCATACCGTCACCTCTACCTCCTCCTTCAGTGGTATGGTCAATGATAACGTGAAGTTCTTGGAGGGGGTATGGTCCTGAGGAGAGGACGTGGGTCCCTGCGTCTGATGTAACGCAGATCGATTGGTTCGGACCTTTCACACAACTTACCCGGACAGACCTGGTCATGAGGGTCCGGAGGCCCCTCGTAGAAGGGGGGGTACTGTCATGGGTGCATCGCCACGAAGATCGTCGCGATTGCACATTCTGACTTCTCACAGCTGAGCTGCTGTTTCTTTGTGTTTGGTAATGAGAGAGTTAATTTTACCTAGCTCTTTGCTAAGACTAGGTCCAGCCTCGCCGGCTGCTTTTGATTATGTTCTAATTAGTTTCCTTTATATTCCTGCCAGTCTGGGTGTTAGACGCCGGTGAAAGCATTCATGTAGTCTAGCAGACTGGAGCGGTTCTGAGAATACTTAAGCTAAGAGCTCCTTAGTTGTTTTTACTCTTATAGCTTATAGTTTATCTCTGAGACCTTAGGTGTTCCTACTGTGTGTGAGTGTTGTATGTAAGACTTTATTTACTTTATTTCTTGTCTTTCTTGTATGTCTTTCTGTTCATTAACCGTTACCTGTTCATTCCCTTTGGTGGTATTCAGGGTCCTTCTTAGGACTAGAATACAGTTGGCAGGGATTGATAGGAGACAGGGTTTACGCTGGTGGCCTGGACCTCTGTACCTTTAACAGTACCTCCAGGTTGAGGGATTAGTTAGGACCCCAGTTTAGGGTCAGCTTAGACCCCGGTCACCCTCTAGCCGGAGACAGCGTATAACGGATTCCGTTTTGACCCACTGGACATTCTGTCAGGTAAATCTATGTTATCATATATCTATGCGCATGTTATATAGTATGTTGCCCTTTTGATATAGATTACTGACATCACATATATATATCTGCTATACAGCGTGACACATACGCCCTGACCATGGTGGACCATTACTCCAGATTTCTGGTGGTTGTTCCAGTTAAGGACCAGACCGCAGTGACGGCAGCGAAAACCTTTCAAGCAAGCTTCTGCAGACCGCATGGGTATCCGGAGCAAGTATTATCCGATCAAGTACCTGCTTTCGAAGCTGATTTATTCAAGGAATTCTGTCACATGTACGGGTGCAAGAAAATTAGAACAACACCATACCACCCTCAAACCAACGGTCTTTGCGAAAAAATGAACCATATTGTCCTTGACTTGTTGAGATCCATACCGTTGGAAGACAGGAATCGATGGCCGGATTTACTACCTGATTTGGTTGATTTGTATAACCATATACCTGTAAGTTCCACTAACTGCACTCCAGCCTATCTTATGAGAGCAAGGCCCGGAAGACTACCAATGGATTTAGAACTTGGAGTGGTAGAACCGGAGGCAGACGACGCCATTGAAAACTGGGACATCAATCGGCAAGAGCAGTACAGACGAGTGCAAATCTGTGTAGAAGAAAGTCTCAACAAGGCACGGGAGAAACAGGAAGATATTTACAACAGAAATGCTCCTGCCAAGCCTTTGATGCCTGGAGAAGTGGTATTAAAAAGGAAAAGGAAAATGCACAAATTGGATAACCAGTGGGAACAAGAACCCTACGTTGTACAAGATTCTAAATATGACAACAGAAAAGTTTGTATCATCAGTAAGGACGGAGGAAGAACAATAACCACTGTGTCCAGAGACCATTTGAAATTGTGTCCAGTACCCTTAAAGCTTTGTGAAAAGAACCCTGTCATCAATCAAGAGGAAGGAAAGGAAGAGGTCATACACACGGATCTGGGAGATTTTCCTGCGGATTGGCCCCGACTGGGAGATGCTGTAATAGTTCCGGTGTTGCAGTTTTATCAGCCACAAGAGGAAGTTCTACCTCCAGTTGTGTCCGTGGTGCCAGTTGAGTCCGTTCAGGAGTTACCCATTCCAGCAACACCTCAACCTACGGAATTTCAAGAAGGATCATCAGAAGCAGCGCCCCATACTATGGGATCCCCTGGTGAAGCTGACTCACACCGCCCAGCCATCAGTACGCTTGCCAGATCCATAGAAAGATTGAGGCAGTTCTATAGTTTGCCGTTACGCAGTGCAGACAGATCACAACTTAATATACCTGAAGCTACTCCACGTAGATCAGAGCGAATCACAAAAGGGAAGATACCCATTCGATACCAGCAGTAATTATAACAAATTAATGTGAATATTGTAAAAAGTATATATATATGTGTCTTTTCCTTATTGTGTCTTATAATGGACTCAGAGGCTGAGGACTGAGCCAGCCCAAAAACTGTATCTTGTAAATAGTTGCACTAAGGTGCCTTATAATGGTTTCACACGAAGCCTTGACTTACCTCTGAACATAAAACCCGTGTGGTGTGGCACTGAGTGAGGTCTGCATTCATATGTCCTGCAGCCCACCCAGGACCCACGTTGAAGGTTTGGTGCGGGTCCTTCACAAGAATATTGTCGTTTATTTATATGAACATGTCTATTTAATATTTTGCATTTTTCTATGTTTAATGTTTTGTTTGCAACGTTCAAGAAATCTTTACCTCCCGGATGGGACGAGTTAATGTTAATGTTTAATGCATAAACAAAATTGTCTCTTTGTATTTCACAGCCCGGGAGTGCTGTCGTTTACCATGGGGGAATGTGTAGCCCTGGTATTTAAGGTACACAATACCAGGAGGATGAGTGGAGAGGTAACGGTTAAGGGCTCTACATGACATCACATATACTTCGGACACACCCAGCAGGGGTGTAGAGGGTGTGGTTTTTAGCACAAGTGAGTCTGGTAGTGTCTCCTGAGGTGAAGGAGAGAGAAGGAGTGCCTGTCTGGAGCACCAAGATTCCTGTCGATTCAGCGAGACAGTGCAGTAGTGGAGGCTAGTACAGGTGAGCCAGTTCACCTTAGCCTAGTCAGTGCTGAGATTGAGAGTTTGAGCAAGTCGAAAGGCACAGTGGAAGGAAATCAGAAGTGCTTTAGGATTGAAGTATCCTGCACATTGTCACCGGTCACTGGAGACCGAAGCATCACTATAGCTTCACGCATAGTGGTAGAAAAACCAGAGGCTTACTGGACCTTAGGTAACAGAAAGCAGCCCTTGAAGTGTCAGTATGTAACAGGGGTCAGGTGGAATAGGAACTTTGAGCTAGGCCAAGCATAGAAGAACCTAGTTTCATCACTGGAAGGCTCCACCACAAAACTGACCGGGCAGTACAGCTTTGAAATAGCTGAAGTTTCAGGAGTGAACTACGCTTTATGCTGGTTGGACTCATCATCATTGGAAAGTAAAGGAGGCCCCTGCCTTGCTCAGCCGTTGCCTCAAAACTCATCCTCCATCAACCCCATCAGCCTCCCTGGGACCTGCCTTACCATCTAACAAGTAAAAGGTATGGAAAGACGTTGACGGTGTGAGACTGAGTTATTTAATTGCATGCCTGCACAACCCCACCATAACCATCGACCTGAGGGAAGAGTCCCACCTGTAGGGGACCCGACATCTAGCTGCCTCACCATCCCCTCAGAGATCTACAGCAGCGCTGGTACAAATTACCAGAGACTACAGGTGGCGTCACGAACTGTAAATATATCTATCCCCTGTAAATATTCCCCCAACATACGCCAGACCGCCAGGGCCACAGACCGAGCCACCGCTACCTGTGACAAACCCCATAGACTTCCATGGGCTCGGCTCTGAGTACCCCATTGCCCTGGTAATCCACAATTGTGGTGGCGGGTCGACACAGGCCCAGACTACACACCCAGACTGCTGCTATAGGGGCCCAGACTACACACCTAGACTGCTGCTATAGGGGCCCAGACTACACACCCAGACTGCTGCTATAGGGGCCCAGACTACACACCCAGACTGCTGCTATAGGGGCCCAGACTACACACCCAGACTGCTGCTATAGGGGCCCAGACTACACACCTAGACTGCTGTTATAGGGGCCCAGACTACACACCCAGACTGCTGCTATAGGGGCCAAGGCTACACACCCAGACTGCTGCTATAGGGGCCCAGACTACACACCCAGACTGCTGCTATAGGGGCCAAGGCTACACACCCAGACTGCTGTTATAGAGGGGGCTCCAGACTACACACCCAGACTGCTGCTATAGGGGCCCAGACTACACACCCAGACTGCTGCTGTCTCGACCACGCACCACAATTGTGGATTACCAGGGCAATGGGGTACTCAGAGCCGAGCCCATGGAAGTCTATGGGGATGTCACAGGTAGCGGTGACTCGGTCTGTGGCCCTGGCGGTCAGGCGTATGTTAGGGATATATTTACAGGGGATATATATACAGTTCGTGATGCCACCTGTAGTCTTCTGGTAATTTGTACCAGCGCTGCTGTAGATCTCTGAGGGGATGGTGAGGCAGCTAGATGTCGGGTCCCTACAGGTAGGACTCTTCCCTCAGGTCGATAGTTAGGTAGGGATTGTGCAGGCATGCAATAAATAACTCAGTCTCACACGGTCAGCGTCTTTCCATACCTTTACTTGTAAGATGGTAAGGCAGTTCCCAGGGAGGCTGATGGGGTTGATGGAGGATGAGCTTTGAGGCAACGGTTAAGCAAGTTAGGGGCCTCCTTTACTGTCCGATGATGATGAGTCCAACCAGCCTGAAGCGTAGTTCCCTCTATAATTCCAGCTATTCCAAAGCTGTTCTGCCAGTCAGTTTTGTGGTCGGAGCCTTCCTGTGAGAAAGCTGAATTCCTGTCTTGTCCTGCAGAGACTCAAGGTCCTCACTTCCCCTGACCCCAGTTACGTACTGACTATTCGGGGCTGCTTGCCGCGACCTAAGGTCCGGTAAGTCTCTGGTTTTCTTACCACTAAGCGTGACGCTTTAGTGATCCTTCGGTCCCCAGTGACCGGTAACAATGTGCAGGTATCCTTGACCTATGGCACTTCTCTGTTCTCTTCCACTTTGCCCTTCGATTTGCTCAACTCTTAATAGATATCTCAGTCTGTCTTCCAGTGGGGCACAGCTCTGACTAGGCTGAGGTGAACTAGGCCACCTGTACTAGCCTCCACTTTCTGAACTGCTAACAGGCTCAGACTGAACACGTCTGCTCTGTCCGAGGACAGGAATCTGACTGAATGAATCACTCCCCTCCACACCCCTGCTGGGTGTGTCCGAAGTGTACGTGGTGTCATGAAGAGCCCTTAACTGTTACCTCTCCACTCATCCTCCTGGTATTGTGTACCAGGGCTACACACTGCTATAGGGGCCAAGGCTACACACCCAGACTGCTGCTATAGGGGCCCAGACTACACACCCGGACTGCTGTTATAGGGGCCCAGAGTACACACCCAGACTGCTAATATAGGGGGCCCAGACTGCACACCCAGACTGCTGTTATAGGGGGGCTTCAGACTACACACCCAGACTGCTGTTATAGGGGGGCTTCAGACTACACAACCAGACTGCTGTTATTTGGGGGGCTCCAGACTACACACTCAGACTGCTGTTATAGGGGGGCTCCAGACTACACATCCAGACTGCTGTTATAGGGGGGCTCCAGACTACACACCCAGACTGCTGTTATAGGGGGGGCTCTAGTCTACACATCCAGACTGCTGTTATAGGTGGCTCCAGGCTACACACCCAGACTGCTGTTATAGGGGGCTCCAGGCTACACACCCAGACTGCTGTTATAGGGGGCCGCCTAGACAACATACATCCAACATATGCATAAACAAAGATAACTTTCTGTTCCAGAATTACAATTAACCAGTTATCCACAGGAAAGGTGATTAATGAGCAATCACTTGGGTTCTAGCAGCTGACACCTTCATGGATGATAAGAGTAGTTTCCCTCTGACTGATGAAGATTTCCAAATACATCACTTGGTTATTTTTATCAGTCCTATAGATAATTAATAATCCGTGAGGGTCTCAGCATCCGGACCCCCAGCCCACATTTATCACCTTTTCTATGGATAGATAATACATTGCAATGGTGGAACCTTGCTAACCTTAAAAGCTAACAAAAATATGACATTTGTGTTTATTTTGGGTTAGAAATTTTTTTTAAAGTTTTTTTTTTTAAATGAAATTGCAGTGTAAGACCTTGCAGAAATAAAACACGTCCATCATCAAACATCAAAGCTTCCAGGAGTCTTCTGCATTTAGTGTTCAAGAATGGAAGTCGTTTGTTGATATGTCTTTTCATTTTTTTCATGCTTAATTCAATTTCGTTCTTATCTTATGTTTACACAACATTTAGAATATACGCATCGAAAGTACTGGAGCCTAAATTATTTTGAGAAATAAAATCTTATTTAAATGGTCTCTGTACTTTCAGACAACTTCATTCCATTTGATGGATAATCTGATTAAATTTGCAATCTGCAATTCATTTTATTTATACATTATGTGGCCTTAACCTCAAAAAATCCCTCTTTCTATTCACTGCCTGTTGTTAAGCGTAATCCACCTCTAGAAGACAAGGATCTAGAGTCAGATTACAGAAAGTATGGGGCGAGAATTTTTGACTTTCCTTTTACATCATTGGAAGTGAGAGGAAAAGAAGTTCCAGCTCCTATAGTGCTGTCAGAATGCTGATGCAGAGGAACTACCCACTCATAAAAGTGTGAATGGCAAGCTAGAAAGCATAAGAATTTGGACAGTTCCTGAAGATATTAAACCGGTTTGTACACCAAAAGCAGTTTTTAAATTCTTTGGAGGATGCTTTTCCGTAGGTTCTTGTGAATGGACTGGTAAGCTTTAAAGTGAACCTGACAGCTGACACATGCCCAATCTGTGGGCAGAATGTATCAGCCACTGGCTGTACGATCACAGCTATGTATGTCTGGCTTTGAAACGATGCAAGGGTCTTATTATAATGATCTGTGGGGGTCTCAGCAGTCAGACCTCACCTGATTAATTATATACACATGTATCACAACAGCATGTATATGAAAAGTCTACACACCCCTGTTAAAATGCCAGGTTTTTGTCATGTAAAACAATTGCACCAAAAGGAATAATTTCAGAACTTTTTCCGTCTTTAATGCCTCCTGTAATCTGTACAAATCCATTGAGAAATAAACTGAATAAAAATAAAGAACTAAGATAATGTTGTTTTTGCAGAAATATGCATACCCTTAAACTTTGTTTAAAAAAAAAATCTTTGCATTTATGACAGCATTCAGCCTTTTTTTGAATAGGGGTCTATCAGCACATGACAAACTTATCCACATCTGTCAGACTGCAGGGGCCCTCTTCAGGTCACAACAGATTTTCAATTGGATTCAGGTCTGGACTCTAACTGGGCCATTCCAAAACCCTGATCTCCTATATTTTATATTCCCTCCACCTTGACTGAAGCCACAGTTCCAGATGAAGAATAACAGCCATAAAACATAATGCTGCCTCCACCATGCCTCACTGTGTGTATGGTATTCTTTTGCTAATGTGCAGTGTTGGCTTTACACCAAACATACCTTTTGAAATCATGGCCAAAAAGTTCAACCTTGCTCTCATCAAACCATAACACGTTTTCCACGCATGCTTTTTGGTATGATTTATCTACATGACAAAAAAAAACTGTCTTTTTAACAGGGGTGTGTAGACTTTTTATATCCACTGTATAGAGCATAATTTAACACGGCTGGTGTCTGTTTTCACTGCTTGATTCCTACAACAGCCAACTAAATCTGCATTTTCTCAGTCATTTCAAGGTATGTCGTCCTTTTAATGCCACATTTACCATCAATAAATACAGAAGTGCTGATTAAATCCATATCCAGGGTCCGCTTCTCCGTAAGCGAAGTCAAAACACTGCCGCTCTAAACAGTCTCAGGAAAGCACTTTCCTTTAATCTACAGCATTAATGTGCTGTAATGTGGAGAAGAGGCTTTACTGAAAATTAGTGATTGCGGCGTGTGAACCTACGCGGTGCAAAAAGCAAAGTAACGTACTAATAACAACCACAAATAGCCATAAGTGAAAATTAATTATAGTCTTTGCATTGCGGTTCCCAAGGGGTAGGTGTCCAAAACGGTTGCTTGCTGAAAGGGGTGTTTCATCTTGATAAATGGGTAAAATTGCAAAGCGCTTTTAAAAACAAGCAACATTTTAATTTACTACTTATTAAAAAATCATTTCTGTTGTCAAGAACGAAGGGATTCCATAGTTTA
The DNA here is from genome assembly GCA_033576555.1 of Oophaga sylvatica. Taxonomy (NCBI): domain Eukaryota; kingdom Metazoa; phylum Chordata; class Amphibia; order Anura; family Dendrobatidae; genus Oophaga; species Oophaga sylvatica. The sequence continues at coordinate 976,165,561 of JARQOD010000001.1, read as the reverse complement.
CTGGCCAGCTCGGCAGGCTAATCAGAGGTGGCCGGTTTCCTAGGGAAGGAGCTCAGCGATTAAAACCTCATTGCTATAGAGCTTGCAAGCGCTGTTCTGAAGTCGTCCAGATGACTGGACCCGGCAGCTTCAGCGTTACTCTGATGGTACAGAAGCAAAGCTGCCTCAGACAGCTTGGGCCAGCGGCTCATCCATGCCGCTAATCCCAATCATCTGGAGAGCACTGCCCTCAGCTATCTGAAAGTTGGGAACCTGGGGGATTATCTAACTATCTTGAAAAAAACACTTAAAAGGTTTATTCTAAACACATGTGGATAGGAGACAACTTGCAAATCAGTGGAGGTCCAACTGCTAGGACCACCCTCCCGGATCCAGAGAACAAGGCTCTGAAATGTTGCGTTGGACTGACAGTGATAGCCAAATACAATGCTGAGGTTTCTTCAGCAGTCCCACAAACATATTAGAGCCTTGTTGTTGCCATTTGCGGAGGTCCCAATGTTTTGGCCCCTCACCGATCATCTATCTGGACAACTCATAAATTGAGCACTTGAGGCAATAAAAAGTTTCAAAATTCTGCCCATCAATGTAAGCTGTGACACTTCTATAGACTGAGGATTCTGTAACGTGGCACAAGGCGGTAGTCGTGGGCGAGGTACTCGTCTTTGCACCCTGACACGTTACATGAAGGTGGAGGTCCTGGCTGGGTGTGTGGACTTGGGCTGTGAGGTCGCTACGCCCGTGCAGGCCACATGTAACTGATGTTGCTGGTTTGCCAGGACCAGATGTTGGACAGTTTAATCAGGGAGACCACCGGTCAAAAATAAACTATTTATTGAACGTGAACTTGGTAGGGAGTATATACAAGAGATACACAATCTTAAGAACGTATCCTTCACAACTCAAATAATTTTCCACACACAGATTCCTTTCGCTTTACCCTCTTGTCCTCCATCTTCACCTTTCCTCTCTTTATCTGTCCTCTATACTCACAACTCCTCACGACTTCCCCACAATCCAGCTCGAAACTACAGTCCTTGTTTAGCTTCACCCGCGGTTCTGCATCTTCTCTCACCTTAGGGAAGCTATGGTGCCAGTATGGTCGGTACTTATCTTCTCTAGTGCTGACGCTCTGGAACTCCCACCCGGGGTGGTTTACTCATCTTGCATACTCAGTCTTGTCCAGGCCCGTTACCTTCAAGAGTTACAAAACTCTGAGCCTTTCTGTTAGGCGTCCTCTCCCAGGAACAGTGTCTGTAAAATCACTTTCTCAGTCAGATCTCGCTATCCCTTTCTTCTAGGTCTCCTCTCACTTAGGGACACCCCAGAATGCGGTACTACTCACTTTGTACCTTAGGTCCTTTCTATATGCACTCCAGCCCCTATCTCTGACAGGAAACCGTCACTTTCCCTTCAACTTACCCACTCTGGGCTAGTCCCAAACATTAACTCACTATCCCTACTGTCAAGCTACACCCATTATTAACATATTTAACACATCACAATTCACATTATATCACCTAACATTATACTTGTTTCTCCTTACATGTCCACCTCCTTACAATGTTACCATGATCCCCTTTGATTCCAACTGTGATGTCACTATCAAAATTACTGGTCTCAATCAATTTGTCTTCATCGTATCATCCAAGTAAACATTTAAACCTACTAGCTGCAATCTAAATTACAAGAACCAGATGAATAGTAACTCAAAACATGATGTCATAAAAAAACAGCCTTCATCAGGTTGTCACAATCCCACTTCTAGGATCCAACGATGACAATAATGTCCACCAACCCCAAGCATGAGGTCAGATTCCCACTTACCAGATACAAGAATGATTACCCCAATCATGATTAGGCAACTACAAATATCAGACTCGTCCATGAAGTCATAAGGCTTGTCAACCCAAACCATGACATCACAGTCCCACTTACTCATGAATGGATGACCGAAACCAAGATGTCGCTCTCGGTCATGATGTAAGGAGCACACTTAAAAGATTCAGGAGCGAGGTCACGATAATACCTAATCATAGTGTCACAGTCCCACACCATCACCAGAACTGGAGTCCGCAGGTTCCTCTTCCGCGTGGCGCCATGACCATAGAAGTGATTGGAGAGAACCACTTCACCATTCACAACCAGGTATCCAGGATCATTCTGGAAATACCATAACGCGGGTCCCAGAAGTGGGACCAACATCTGTCAGACATTAATGCTATATCCTGTGATGAGACAGAAAGTGTTAGATGTTTTCCTTAACAGACACAATATACGGAGTTAAAGTATAACAGTCGTTATCATTTTCATTTCATAAATCAATAATACACATGAAAATAAGAAACTATGTAATATATTTGATCAGAAAAATCGGTTTCTTTCTCCTTCTGGACTGATCTTTCACTCTCAATTCTGGGGTAAAATCTATATGTAATGAAGAAAGGTTTTCCCATTCATGAGACAGATGACAGTTAGTGCTTCTAAAACTCTATGGAGGAGGGAGGAGCTAGAGGAAGACACAGGAATTCTGTTGCAAGTTCTCCATAGAACTTTATGAGCACCAACTGTCATCTAATGGGAAAATTTATATCTATATTTTAGACTTGAATTGAGAATTTTGAAAATGAAAGATCAGTTTATAGTCTGATCCGACTCCATAAACTGCTATTTTTTTTGCACTGAAAAAAATGACTCATCTGCACTGTCCCATTGAATAACATTGGTCCTAGCGCTTTCCGTGTCCTGTTCATTTTTTCCCCAAGAACCTTACTCCGAATGAAAATTCAGCGGTGTGAACTTGAGCTAAAGTTTGGTGTTTGGTGCCGATTTTTCACATCATGATATTCACAGTGAATGAGTATTAACACAAGTTCATCCTCACGCTGCCTTTTTTTTTCTTCGAATTTTTGGGTAGTGCGGAATCTGAGCAAAAATTGTCACCCTTTTCAGCATGGATTTTATCCACTTATACCCTAAATCTGCAGCTTGAACCTCTAGGGCCGATATTCTATATTTTTTTTACGTTTCCGCATCGAATAAAACGCACATAAAAAAAAGTATGGAGTGCGTCAATTAGGTGTGGATTTTAGCTGCAGTTTAAAAATCTGTCAGTAAAATCCCACGCCAGATAATCAACGTATGAACCTAAAGCCTAATGCAGCCGAGTTCCAAAACCAGTCGCGACCCCCCGATAAAGCGTGAAAGAAAGATGCAGTGTTTTTTCCAGTTCTGGATAAAAAAAAAAGAAAAAAAAGAAAAAAATTAAAAAAAAAAAAATTCTGAATGATTCTGATCCCGATCTATATCCAATTTGCAGCGACGCCAAACTGTAAAACTTTAATAAAAGTGCATTCGATAATACTACATGCCAATAAAAGCCTAAAAGGTCAATTCCTCGTATTCTCTGGTCCTCTGCTGAATCCATTTCTCCATCACTATCACTATGTGATCTCCAGACCTACCAAATATCACCGTGCGCCCCCCACCCCCTCTGTAGGGAATAGTGGATGTCAGAGATACTTAGCTACAATAACGCCGATATTACACTGACCTTTAAGAAAAAGAGCCGGGACGGATTTCACGACGGTAATTACAGTTTAGCCCTAAAATCTTCTCAAACAGCCGAGAAATTGTACGAAATGTAAACTTAATATCGGAAACGTTTTTAACCTTTCTATGAATCAACAGACCGTTACTCATTCCTCTTCTCCATCGTTCCCATCAGATCCACCGTTGGTTATTAATATTCCTTACCCTATCTCTTACGTCAAGGGTCATTTACCGCTCTGGATATTATGTGCCGGAATGTTTCATTTATTCATTAATTAATCCTCATCAATTTGGGTTGTATTATAATAGGAGCAACTGTTCTTACCCATCTTATCCCATTGACATAAGATGTGCAGCCTTGGTAGAATTGCTCTCGGGGGAAGTTTTATCAATAGTGTTGCCAAAAACAGCAAATTGGAAGAGTTTATGGAATAATTTTTTGCCCAATTTTTAGGCATTTCTTACGCCATCCCATTGCCACTGAACCAAAACACTTCCCTTAGCACCATCCATACAGCACATATCAACGGCAGCACTTTACCCCCTTAGATGCTACGATCAATCGTGGCAGCTGCACTTAAGCGGTTGGAAATGGAAGATTTCCTTTTGTTGCCAAATTCAACCCCTCCGAGACACAATTGCGGGATTGCCGATGGTGTTATAATGACAAGTGGGGTCTACCGAAGTCCCCTCCATGTGTGCCATGTTTTGTACACCTATGGCTGAGCTTCAAAGATCATCAATTTCACAATAGACTGCAATGCAACAGTAGAGCAATGACTAAGCAATCCTGGGTTCAATCCCTTAGGAAAAATGGATAAAAAAAAAAAAAGTGTAAAACAAAAAGCCTAAAAAACATATAAAAGATGAAATAAAACTAAAGAGTGGTGACTCTTCCCCCCATCCAAAAAAATACACATTTGGTATTGTGCAGCTGCCAGAACTCATAAAATGATGAGCATTGAGATGTGGGTCCGAACCCCTTCTTGTAGGTCAAAAATGGGGAACTTTCATCCCAGTTACAGTACGGAGAGGCAGGTTAAACACACAACCGCCGCTCTTTTCATTCCCTATGGGGCTGCTGGAAAAAACACCTGTTTGTTATACACATGTTTATTTCCTTTGTGTGTTTGGAACAACATAAAAAAGCAGAGAAAAAAAGGCAAATTGGACATAATTTCACAAAAAACACCCAAAGACACGCCGGACAAAATTGTTGGCACCCTCAACTTAATATTTGGTTGCACATCCTCCATAAATAACTGCAATCAGTCATTCCTATAACCATCCACAAGCTTCTTACACCTCTCAGCTGGGATTTCGGACGACTCTTCTTTTGTAAACTGCTCCGGTCTCTCATATTGAAGGCGCCTTCTCCCAACAGCAATTGTAGATCTCTCCACAGGTGATCAATGGGATTTACATCTGCACTCATTGCTGCCACTTCAGAACTCTCAGCGCTTTGTTTCCATTCATTTCTGGGGGCTTCTTGAAGTATATTTGGGGTCATTCTCCTGCTGGAAGACCATGACCTAGGACGCAAACCCAGCTCTCTGACATTGGGCACTACATTGGTAATCTTCAGATTTCATGATGCCTTGCCCACAGTCAAGGCACCCAGTGCCAGAGGCAGCAAAGCAACTCCAAAACATCTTTGAACCTCCACCATATTTGACTGTAGGTACTGTGTTTCTTTTTTATGTAGGCCTCAGTTTGTTTTCTATAAACAGTAGAATGATGTGCTTTACCAAATAGCTCTATTTTGGTCTCATCTGTCCACAATACGCTTTCCCAGAAGGATTTTGGCTTACTCACATACATTTTGGCAAACTGCAGTCTAGCTTTTTTATGTCTCTGTGTCAGCGGTGGGGTCCTCCTGGGTCTCTTGCTATAGCTTTTCATTCACATGTCGACGAATAGTTCGCACCGACATTGATGCACCCTGAGGCTGCAGAACAGCTTGATTTTCTTTGGCACTTGATCAGGGCTGCTTAGCCGCTGCACGGATTATCCTGTGTTCCAACCTTTCGTCAAATTTTCTCTGTCGTGATTTTTAGCCGCAAATTAATGCTTTTTAATAAGAAAAAAAAAATTGTCCCCAGTGAACAAACCCTCTAATGGCTGCAGGGATAGACTATGAGTACAGGCACATATTCGTGTTTTTTTTGGGGGGGAAAAAATGGAAATGTGTTAGTTTTGGATCGAATTTGCAAATCAAACTCTCCCATTCAGATCACTAGGCTTGCGATTAAAAAATATAAATAAAAAAATGTCATCTAAGTGCTGTGTGTTTATTGCTGTGTATAGAAGTAGGAAAACGGAAATATATATTTTATTGCATATAAGAAAATTGGGCTCTACAAGGATGGTAAAAACGGACCAAAAACGGATGAAAATCGGATCCACCGCACTGACCAAAATGATCCTTTTCTTGTGCACAGAAAAATAAAATGGGCATTGGATAAATGATAAATAAACGATACACAATGGCTACTATCAAGTAACCATTAAGTTATGGACCGCTAATTCATCACAATTGCTTTTTTTTTTGTTTTTTTTTGCAGAAAACAAAGGGAGCCCTCCCTCCTTTTGTCATACTCCTTAGATCATACGGTCACTAAAGGGTTAAACAGCTCCAGGATCAGAGACAACTCCGATATTGTACATGGCGGCAGGATGTCGGCCGTATCTAGCACAGCGACTGTTCCCTTTGCCCATACCAGACATTCAATGGGTTCTCAACGGCGATGTGCAAGCGACCGCAGCATCAAGGCTCGGAAATGGAAGGAATAGAAGTGTGATTGAAAAAAAATGAAAAGAGAAAAAAAAAGAAAACTATAGGGAGAGAATGAAAAAATATAAAAGGAAAAGAAAACACTGAAACATACAGGAAGAAAATGAAAAGAAAAAAAAAAAAAACCCTGAAAAATATAGGAGAGAAAATAGAAAAAAAAAGGAACAAAAAAGCCCTGAAAAATAAAGGAAGAAAATGAAAAAAAAAAAAAAGGAAAAAAAAAAAAATACGGGGAAAAAAATAGAAAAAAAGCCGTGAAAAATATAGGGGAAAAAAATTGAAAAAAAAAGCCCTGAAAAATATAGAAAGAAAATAAAAAAAATGAAAAAAAAAACTGAAAAATATAGGAAGAAAATGAAAAAATAAGGAAAAAAAAAATACGGAGAAAAAAAAAATAGAAAAAAAAACACTGAAAAATATAGAGGAAAAATAGAAAAAAAAGCCCTGAAAAATATAGGAAGAAAATAAAAAAAAGGGAAGAAAAAAAGAAAGAAAAAATATGGGGAACAAAAAATAGAAAAAAAAAACCCTGAAAAATATAGGAAGAAAGTGAAAAAAAAAAGGAAAAAAACCCTGAAAAACATAGGAAGAAAATGAAAAAAAAAAAGAAAAAAAAAAGAAAAAAATACAGGGGAAAAAACAGAAAAAAAAAAATGAAAAAGTTCTTATCACTTGACCATATAATATCTAAAAAAACAGCTTTGTAACGGTCTGAACTAATACAGTCTTATATTTTGTCTGCACAGTGAACGTCAAGAAAAAATAAATTGAAATTTTATAGTTCCCAATAAAAGGGAATAAAAAAAGTGGTCACCCAGCTTTTCCTGATTCCAGACTTGCAACTTTGCCCAGGGGCATAGCTAAATGCCTATCATATCACAGCTAGGAAAGCTGGGTTGGCACCCTTGTGGGAGCTGGGGACCCTCATACAACTTTCCCAGGGTACACATACTGTGACCACACTCACAACAGCCGCAAAAAAACCCCATGACAACTCTGCGGGCTGCACCTGCCGCTCTCCACTCCTCCTCCCCTCTCAGGGTTCCCTTTAGGCATTAAAACCGGCGAAATGCATCATGGTCTATGCAGTTCAAAACAGGTTCCAGAGACCGTGCGGCTGGCCTGCCCAGACTACGATTCCCGTCATCCTTTGCGAGCGGCCTATGAACGAGTACCACATGGAACAGGGGGGAGCCGGGGAGTGGATGTTGGCAGCGGCGGCGCCTCCTCTCCTCCTGCCAGCTCCTGGATAGTGGCAGCTGCTGCCACCCAGCCCCGTCATCCCCATGCCATCCCTAGACATGGATCTGTTAGGGGATCTGCGGAGAATGAACAAGAGGCAGGTGAGTGACAGCAGCCGGGGGCCACACCGCGCTGCCAGGCAGGGGCCACACTCAGAAAAGTTACTGGTGCTGCTGAGAAGTGGGGTCGGGGTGAAGGGGGCACACTGTCATCACTGGGCACTTATAGGTGGGATTGTTCTGCATTTCTTATATTTTTGATCATATTATAGAGCTGCGTGTCCAGGAAAAAAGCCCTAAAAAAAATCCTATATCTATATAATCTGCTGCTGCGATAAATATGGCCGATCCGGCCCTTTAAGATAAAGCCTAACCTCTGTGACCAGCGAACATCCAGACGTGACCGCTGCAGACAGTGAGCGGCCGCAGCGGTCATGTGCTAGGTTCCATATGGTGACCCAGCGTTTCTTTTCTTTGTCTTTCATTTTAAAGCTCGGACTTTGTATGATATTATATACTCATAAGTGAATATCATATTAACCTTTTCAGGACTGGACCAACTTTTTTTTTTCACTTCTTTCTTCCAAGAGCTTGTTTTGTTATTTGCTCGGAGGCGTAGTTTATTCATCACATTTTAGGGTGCGTGCAACATTGTTACTCTTTTTATTGCATTTCTTAAGGGAAGTGCGGCGACTGAAAAGCGGTAATTTTTTTTTCTGATTTCGTGTTGTGGACCCCAATGCACCTCTGTATGTGCAGGACCTCAATGCACCTCCGATCTTTTGTGGAGGACCCCGCCAATGTTATGTGGAGCCCCCCTTGCCTTTTAGACCTTATATCTAGGACCCTATGTGCCTCCGGTCTGGTGTGGGGAGGACCCCTCTGTGCGCCTCCGGTCTGGTGTGGGGAGGACCTCTCTGTGCGCCTCCGGTCTGGCGGTGGGGAGGACCCCCTCTGCGCGCCTGCGGGGGGGAGGACCCCCTCCGCGCGCCTCTGGTCTGGCGGGGGGACCCCCTCCGTGCACCCCTGGTCTGGCGGGGGGAGGACTCCCCCTCAGCGCACGCCTCTGTTCTGGCGGGGGGAGGACTCCCCCTCCGCGTGCGTCTCTGGTCTGGTGGGGGAGGAACTCCCCCACCCACCCCCTCTGTGCGCGCCTCCAGTCTGGCAGGGGAGGACCCCTTCCGCGTGCCTCCAGTCTGGTGGGGGGAGGACCCCCTTCGCGCGCGCGCCTCCTGTCTCGTGTGTAGATGACCTTTTTTTTTTTTAAAATAATTTCTGAAAATATATTTTTTTCTCCTTTGTGTAGGAAGCCCTATACCGATCCGTTATATAAGGCACATTGGGTCGTTAATAGGAAGCGTTTATCAGCGTTCCTCCTCCGTACGGCTGCGGTGATGACTGAGTATCCCGAATTATATCAGTGTCGGGGCACATTAAATTTCACGAGCATTACGGCGGCGTCTGTGCAGATTTCTCCTGCGGTTGCACATCATCCCTAATAATTTCACCTCCAATCATTTCCCATATGCTGCTCTGTAATAATGATGGTGGTTTATAGGGCGTATTAGAGCGATATAATGCCGCCATCTCTCCTGCAGCGAGCGCTTGTCATTGTGAAAGGGACCCTTTACCTATCATTTACTTCTATAGTATGTGCACCCTGAAAAGTCTCTGACCATCCCAAGGATTGGACTTGATCAGTTTGGAGCGGAGCCGCACTTGTGCTCCGCCGCCACATTCATTCTCTATGGGACTGTGGCTGATGAGGAAAACATTTGCACGCAAACTTTTAGAACTTATTTCCCCCCTTTGAACCAAGGTGGCGTTTCCGCCATAATTTTGCAGCACATGTCTGGATTTTGTGCTATTTTCGTTGGCGTTGCGGAGTTGACTTTCAGGCGTCCGCTGCTGATTTCCCTGCCTAGAGACATTTTCAGGATCTGTCCGGAATCTAATATCTATAAGGGTCGCATTTCTCGGGCAGAAATTAATTATAAATGGTGACTAATTGAACCCCATACTCATAGAATTTCTTCACCCCCACCCACCAATTCTACTACCTTGTCCTACCGCTTCGCTGTATATATCAAGAGTGGTCCTGTTATTATGTAGCAGGGGGCTCTGGATGAACATTTCTCTGAGTACTTGAATGGGTCCATAACGTAGCTCTCTGCACGGTGGATGGCCTGGGGTGGTGAGGAAAAATAATGCAGAGGATGAGAATGCAATGGATTTTCAGGACTGGTGAGAGTCCCAGAGGAGTGATCGTATAGTATAACCTAGCAATTGGGCATCCCCTTTAAAAAAAAAAACAAAAAAAAACTGTAATTTCCCCAACTGCAGATTTTTATTTTTTTCTACCTGATGTAATTGCTGCTATTCCCCTGAATCCGGCGATGTTTTCCTTTCGTTCCTGCGCCTCTCCGTTCCTGAGATATGGCCCCTTTTTCCCTGCGTATCAATCTAGTCTTGTTAGACAACTGGGCGTGATCCCTCCCCCAATGTCACTGTAAGAGAACAGTTGAGGACCACGCCCACTTCTCTGGACAGATTAGATTTACATACAGAGAACAGGAGGCCATATCTCTGGAACAGAGAGGCGCAGGAACAAAAGAAAAACATCGCCGGATTCTGGAGAACAGCGGTATTCACACCGGGTTCAAAAATGTACCTATTTCTCAGGAGTGATAGGCCCCCTTTAAGGATGGAAATATCCCTTTAAATGTCAGGAGGGTATAAGATAAAGTATCTGCAAATACATCTAACCTTGTAGCTTCAAATTATATGCTGAAGTGCTGCTTTAGGTAAAACACCGACCGAGGTCGTCCTGGTTAGACACCCCTTCAGTGCTGATATAAATGGCAGCAGCAGTATTGGCCCAGACTTCTGCCGAAAGCTGTGATTAAAGCCCCCGGTGACTTGCTGAGCGATCTATCACAGCCTTCTTAGCCGTTCCTCAGGTCTCAGCAGGCCGGCATTTATTTTCTGATGTATTTAGCCGCATTACAATGCAGCGAACGTCGGAGTGTTTTGTATTGTTTTCTGTGTCTTTTTCCACTGGTCTCCCTGCGGCGAGGCTGAAAAGAGGCTTTTATGCACATAATTCCTGCCTGGTTACTGCGAAATGAAGAAAAGACACGGTCACTGTGTAATAGTGATCTAAATGGGGAGCGAGCGTCCACTTACAGCGAACATTTCCTATATATGTACTGTGTATATATATATATGTGAAAAACTGGGTCTGAACTGAAAAAGTAAGTTGATGTGTATGCAAAATGTAAATGCATATCAAACACATGACCATTAAACAGAGAAAACAAAAAGCAAGAAACAAATATCCTAAAATAAAACAAAATAAAAAATATATTGCAAAACATGCATGAAGTTGTAATAATAATAATAAGGGTATTTGGTAAACATAATTTTGATCAAAAGAATGTACAAGCCATCCCGCTTTTTGTTTTCTCTGTTTAATGGTCACTTGACAAGTGGAAAGGTTTTTAATACAAGAGTTAGGACTGTCCCACAAAGGGTTGCCTTGACGTGGCGGGATGGCTTGTACATTCTTTTGATCAAAATTATGTTTACCAAATACCCTTATTATTATTATTACAACTTCATGCATGTTTTGCAATATATTTTTTATTTTGTTTTATTTTAGGATATTTGTTTCTTGCTTTGTGTGTGTATATATATATATATATATATATATATATATATATATGTGTGTGTATTATAATCTCTATCAAAAAAAAAATCTGAGTACATTTTTCTTCTTAAATACATTATTTCTTTCTCTATCCATTGGAAATATCTCTGTTTGCAGACAGTGAATGGGAACATCCCCGTTTCCGCCTGTCTCCTAATTCTAAGCACATGCCAAAAATATTGGACCGGGGCGAATTATTGGGTCTTGTTCCGACCTCTGGGACAACCACCAATGCTAAAAAAAAATGGCGTTTGGCGGCGGCCCCCTTGTACGTTTTTCCTGCACTGCCCCCCTGACTCGGGAGCCACCGTGCTGCAGACCCCAATTATTTATTCTCATCGCTTTTTTTTCTGGGTAGCCCATAGCCGAAGCCGACAATCTGCAGAGCTCGGGCTGTTGTGGAACTAGGACTCCCAGTATGCCCTGACAGCGTAAAGTCTGCCCCACTTCATGATCAACGGGGGTCTGACCTCTGAAAGTGAACCGGTGGTGTCCCCTTCATTGAACTGCGGCACGGCTTGAATCCTGCGCGGTGGCGCCGCAGCGGACAACCGGCTGCCCAATTAAATCCTAAAGGGGGGTGCAGTGCAGCCCCTTCATTTATGAAGATGGGAATACCCCTTTAACAGTTGGTCACCGGGTGGGTTTAGAAGATCCGGAGCTGTGCCGATGATCTGATCTGGCTGTAGTAATGCGGCGCCCAGCGCCGTACGGCAGTGTAAGGTCGGCCACGTTACATGTCCTCTCGACAGGATGACAGAATTTTAATGAGGGCCCTTCTCATTAGTGGCACAGAGCAGCGCTCTTCCATCTGCCAGGAAATCAATATCTGTATCATCTGTGCATTAACCTGCGCCGGAGCTGTAATCCGCCATCGTTAGTCACTGTCGATGTGACGGTCCGCTCTGCACGCGGGATTAGAGAGCGGCATTTTACAGGCCACATCCCGACCATCGGGTCACTTCTTTATCAGACTAGACAGGTTATAGTCCTACATATTTTTGTTTCTTGAACTTTCGGCTGACAACTTATTTGTCCCCCGAATCGTCTTCCTTTAGGAGTTGTCGTCCAGAACCGGTAACGTATTGACGGTTTTGCCAATTTTTCCAAATCTTTCAGCGGTGCCGTGTGTCACTCCAAAATACATGGATGAGGTCTAGGAGAAGAGCTCCCGACCTTCTAGGTCAGGAACTTCGGACATAAGTGGCCCCATCAAGGCTTAATGGTGGGGGGGCCCTTTTGGGTGCTTCAGCGCTTGCCTTGGTTGCCCCCAAGTTTACTCCATACTTGGTTTGGCTCCTACAAAAGTAAGGAAAAAATACGGAGGTTTCATGAAAATTTTTGGGTGATACCCTGCAAATTAGGCTTTAGGCAGCAAATTCCGGGAGGTACATTTGCTCTACAGCAAGCAGATCTGATTATTTTATACAGTACTGATGCTTTTCTCAGCCACGGTCAATGCTCGACAGCTACCGCCGAGACCACCCGTGATAAATGTCTCCTGCTCCCGCGCCAGACACTTGAAGGTCAGAGATCCTTCATCTGGTGCTGCCGGACTCAGGGTATCGTGAAAGGTAACCTGTCGCTCTGCTATATTGAAGCAGGGGGTGTTACTGTGTAGGCGATTGTCACCCAGTAACCACGATGCCTTCTTCGTAGAGATCCGATGTGCCAGTCGTGAGAAATTTGTCATAGAAGCCAAGGGCAAATTATCAGAGGCCCCAGTACACAACTGCCTGATATGAGTGAGCGTGAGCTCAGGAGTCCAAATGACCTCTATTTAGTCACGACTTACCCGGCCTGACTGACAGCTGCAGCTTGTTCTGAGAGAGGTGAGAACACAGCAGTAGGAGGAGAGGATTAGGGTCAGGGTAGGTGGGCAGAGATTCCAAAGCAGGGAAGAGACACTGAAGAGCTGTCAATCAGGATAGGTTAGTCAGCAACAGGGAGGAGGGGCACTGAGGAGCTGTCATGTTAGGTGAGTCAGCAACAGGGAGGAGGGGTACTGAAGAGCTGTCATGTTAGGTGAGTCAGCAACAGGGAGGAGGGGCACTGAGGAGCTGTCATGTTAGGTGAGTCAGCAACAGGGAGCCATTGTTGCTGAATGGGAGCCCGGTCGGCATCCATGGCTCCTTTTCTGATTAGCTAGCCTCTCATGACGTTGTGTGTAATAATGATGTCACACCAGTCCGGCTAATCAAAAGCGGAGCCATGGATGTGCTGACATGTAAGAAGCGGTTCGAAGAGCTACGGGATACTGACGTGACTGTTAAACCAGGGGACCATAGATCGATTTTCTTCACTAGGGAGCTTTCAGTCTAGTTGGGTCGAGATGCAGCAGGGAGGAGGGACACTGAGGAGCTGTCATCCAGGCTAGGTGGGCAGAGTTGCAGCAGAAAAGAGGAACACTGAGGAGCTGTCAACCAGGCTAGGTGGGCAGAGTTGCAGCAGGGAGGAGGGACAATGAGGAGCTGTCAACCATGGCTAGGTGGGCAGAGTTGCAGAAGGAAGAGGGACACTGAGGAGCTGTCATCCAGGCTAGGTGGGCAGAGTTGCAGCAGGAAAGAGGAACACTGAGGAGCTGTCAACCAGGCTAGGTGGGTAGAGTTGCAGCAGGGAGGAGGGACAATGAGGAGCTGTCAACCATGGCTAGGTGGGCAGAGTTGCAGCAGGAAAGAGGAACACTGAGGAGCTGTCAACCAGGCTAGGTGGGCAGAGTTGCAGTAGGGAAGAGGGACACTGGGGAGCTGTCAACCAGGCTAGGTGGGCAGAGTTGCAGAAGGAAAGAGGAACACTGAGGAGCTGTCAACCAGGCTAGGTGGGCAGAGTTGCAGCAGTGAGGAGGGACAATGAGGAGCTGTCAACCAGGCTAGGTGGGCAGAGTTGCAGCAGGAAAGAGGAACACTGAGGAGCTGTCAACCAGGCTAGGTGGGCAGAGTTGCAGCAGTGAGGAGGGACAATGAGGAGCTGTCAACCCGGCTAGGTGGGCAGAGTTGCAGCAGGGAGAAGGGACACTGAGGAGCTGTCAACCAGGCTAGGTGGGCAGAGTTGCAGCAGGGAGGAGGGACAATGAGGAGTTGTCAACCAGGCTAGGTTGCTGCAGATTGCGTTTAAACTTTCAGAATGCATTGTACAGCCATTCTGACATGGATTTATAAAGTAAGTACACCAGTCTCATCTGGTCTGAGAGATCTGTTTAATAATGTATGTAACACGTAACGTACAATGCTGTTTGCACCACTCTCATGACATAAAGAAAGTTGCAGATTTTTACTACTCCTCGCTACTTGTGAAAAGCAACAAACAGCATTGGCATGGTATATATATATTTTTTTTTACTGGAAAATCGTTTCCTTAGAGCAAGGGGTTACATTTGCCTGTGCTTCAGCGACTTCCCTGAACGCTCTTTGTAGACCGCACTGTCCGGAGCGCGGTGTAAGGCAGGGATGTAAATGGAGGTGGCACAGATGGGCAGTAATGAGCCGGTTTCCTGGGTAACTCTCGAGCTGGCAACATCTGAGCGATTTTTCCTGCCGCATATTCGCTTCATCGTGTTCTCGGAGAAAAAAATAGAAATCTTACTGTACGGAGGAAACGTGGCACACAGGGCCCCTTGTAGACATCCATTCATCAGCATGGAGCTGGAGCGGCGCCCACATTTCTTGCCAACGTTCAGTGATTAATTCCGGCGCTGATTGTTTAATGATTTTTCATGAACAGCAGCGCTGGAATCAGAGGGCACGATGCCAGCTGTGCTAAGAAACACCCCAAAAAGAGCGAGCAGTGCAATACAAATATTATATGCAATATACGTCTCCAGCTGCCGGTCCCAGTAGTGCGCCTCTAGGGTGTAGTGCCGGTCCCAGCCCGGGCGCCTCTAGGGTATAGTGCTAGTCGCAGCCCGGGCGCCTCTAGGGTGTAGTGCCAGTCCCAGCCCGGGCGCCTCTAGGGTATAGTGCCAGTCCCAGCCTGGGCGCCTCTAGGGTGTAGTGCCGGTCCCAGCCTGGGCGCCTCTAGGGTGTAGTGCCGGTCCCAGCCCGGGCGCCTCTAGGGTGTAGTGCCGGTCCCAGCCCGGGCGCCTCTAGGGCGTAGTGCCGGTCCCAGCCCGGGCGCCTCTAGGGTGTAGTGCCCATCCCAGCC
>JARQOD010000001.1:976099051-976150028 GCA_033576555.1 Oophaga sylvatica | reverse complement strand
GTGACTGTTAAACCAGGGGACCATAGATCGATTTTCTTCACTAGGGAGCTTTCAGTCTAGTTGGGTCGAGATGCAGCAGGGAGGAGGGACACTGAGGAGCTGTCATCCAGGCTAGGTGGGCAGAGTTGCAGCAGAAAAGAGGAACACTGAGGAGCTGTCAACCAGGCTAGGTGGGCAGAGTTGCAGCAGGGAGGAGGGACAATGAGGAGCTGTCAACCATGGCTAGGTGGGCAGAGTTGCAGAAGGGAAGAGGGACACTGAGGAGCTGTCATCCAGGCTAGGTGGGCAGAGTTGCAGCAGGAAAGAGGAACACTGAGGAGCTGTCAACCAGGCTAGGTGGGTAGAGTTGCAGCAGGGAGGAGGGACAATGAGGAGCTGTCAACCATGGCTAGGTGGGCAGAGTTGCAGCAGGAAAGAGGAACACTGAGGAGCTGTCAACCAGGCTAGGTGGGCAGAGTTGCAGTAGGGAAGAGGGACACTGGGGAGCTGTCAACCAGGCTAGGTGGGCAGAGTTGCAGAAGGAAAGAGGAACACTGAGGAGCTGTCAACCAGGCTAGGTGGGCAGAGTTGCAGCAGTGAGGAGGGACAATGAGGAGCTGTCAACCAGGCTAGGTGGGCAGAGTTGCAGCAGGAAAGAGGAACACTGAGGAGCTGTCAACCAGGCTAGGTGGGCAGAGTTGCAGCAGTGAGGAGGGACAATGAGGAGCTGTCAACCCGGCTAGGTGGGCAGAGTTGCAGCAGGGAGAAGGGACACTGAGGAGCTGTCAACCAGGCTAGGTGGGCAGAGTTGCAGCAGGGAGGAGGGACAATGAGGAGTTGTCAACCAGGCTAGGTTGCTGCAGATTGCGTTTAAACTTTCAGAATGCATTGTACAGCCATTCTGACATGGATTTATAAAGTAAGTACACCAGTCTCATCTGGTCTGAGAGATCTGTTTAATAATGTATGTAACACGTAACGTACAATGCTGTTTGCACCACTCTCATGACATAAAGAAAGTTGCAGATTTTTACTACTCCTCGCTACTTGTGAAAAGCAACAAACAGCATTGGCATGGTATATATATATTTTTTTTACTGGAAAATCGTTTCCTTAGAGCAAGGGGTTACATTTGCCTGTGCTTCAGCGACTTCCCTGAACGCTCTTTGTAGACCGCACTGTCCGGAGCGCGGTGTAAGGCAGGGATGTAAATGGAGGTGGCACAGATGGGCAGTAATGAGCCGGTTTCCTGGGTAACTCTCGAGCTGGCAACATCTGAGCGATTTTTCCTGCCGCATATTCGCTTCATCGTGTTCTCGGAGAAAAAAATAGAAATCTTACTGTACGGAGGAAACGTGGCACACAGGGCCCCTTGTAGACATCCATTCATCAGCATGGAGCTGGAGCGGCGCCCACATTTCTTGCCAACGTTCAGTGATTAATTCCGGCGCTGATTGTTTAATGATTTTTCATGAACAGCAGCGCTGGAATCAGAGGGCACGATGCCAGCTGTGCTAAGAAACACCCCAAAAAGAGCGAGCAGTGCAATACAAATATTATATGCAATATACGTCTCCAGCTGCCGGTCCCAGTAGTGCGCCTCTAGGGTGTAGTGCCGGTCCCAGCCCGGGCGCCTCTAGGGTATAGTGCTAGTCGCAGCCCGGGCGCCTCTAGGGTGTAGTGCCAGTCCCAGCCCGGGCGCCTCTAGGGTATAGTGCCAGTCCCAGCCTGGGCGCCTCTAGGGTGTAGTGCCGGTCCCAGCCTGGGCGCCTCTAGGGTGTAGTGCCGGTCCCAGCCCGGGCGCCTCTAGGGTGTAGTGCCGGTCCCAGCCCGGGCGCCTCTAGGGCGTAGTGCCGGTCCCAGCCCGGGCGCCTCTAGGGTGTAGTGCCCATCCCAGCCGGGCGCACATAGGGTGTAGTGCCGGTCCCAGCCTGGGTGCATATAGGGTGTAGTGCCGGTCCCAGCCCGGGCGCCTCTAGGGTGTAGTGCCGGTCTCGGCCCGGGCGCCTTTAGGGTGTAGTGCCGGTCCCAGCCCGGGCGCCTCTAGGGTGTAGTGCCGGTCCCAGCCCGGGCGCCTTTAGGGTGTAGTGCCGGTCCCAGCCCGGGCGCATCTAGGGTGTAGTGCCGGTCCCAGCCCGGGCGCCTATGCGGTCTATTGCTGGTCCCAGCCGGGCGCCTCTAGGGTGTAGTGCTGGTCCCAGCCCGGGCGCCTCTAGGGTTTAGTGCTGGTCCCAGCCCGGGCGTCTCTAGGGTGTAGTGCCGGTCCCAGTTGTGCGCCTTTAGGGTGTACTGCCGGTCCCAGCCCGGGCGCCTCTAGAGTGTGGTGCCGGTCCCAGCCCGGGCGCCTCTAGAGTGTGGTGCCGGTCCCAGCCCGGGCGCCTCTAGGGTGTAGTGTCGGTCCCAGCTGGACGCCCATAGGGTGTAGTGCCGGTCCCAGCCGGCGCCCATAGGGTGTAGTGTTGGTCCCAGCCCGGGCGCCTCTAGGGTGTAGTGTCGGTCCCAGCTGGAAGCCCATAGGGTGTAGTGCCGGTCCCAACTGGCGCCCATAGGGTGTAGTGCTGGTCCCAGCCCGGGCGCCACTAGGGTGTAGTGTCGGTCCCAGCTGGAAGCCCATAGGGTGTAGTGCCGGTCCCAGCTGGCGCCCATAGGATGTAGTGCTGGTCCCAGCCCGGGCACCACTAGGGTGTATTGTCGGTCCCAGCTGGACGCCCATAGGGTGTATTGTCGGTCCCAGCTGGACGCCCATAGGGTGTATTGTCGGTCCCAGCTGGACGCCCATAGGGTGTATTGTCGGTCCCAGCTGGACGCCCATAGGGTGTATTGTCGGTCCCAGCTGGACGCCCATAGGGTGTATTGTCAGTCCCAGCTGGACGCCCATAGGGTATAGTGCCGGTCCCAGCTGGCGCCCATAGGGTGTAGTGCTGGTCCCAGCCCGGGCGCCTCTAGGGTTAGTGCTGGTCCCAGCCGGACCCTTTTAGTATCCAGCACTGTTACAAGCATGGCCCATACATTATATACAGTACCATTTGAAACAATGCTCATATATTGAATATGGGCATTCTTATAAGTGGTACTAATGTACATTCCCCAAGGTCACTGCTATGAATGCTAATACTGCACATTTCACAGTAGTGCCCATGCAATGTATATAGCTATTTATAACAGTGTCCATGTAATATATATACGGTAGTGTCTTTCACAGCCCTGCCTATATTTATTATGGTGCTATTCACAGTAGAACTTATGTAATATATACTTTACTATTCACAGCGGTGCCCATGTAGTGTATTCAGTATTATCATTCACAGCGTTGTCCTTGTCATATATACAGTAGTATCATTCACAGCACTGCCTGCCCTGCCTAAGTAGTATATATTGTAGCACCGTACACACCACAGTGCCCACGTAGCATACAGTGAAGGAAATAAGTATTTGATCCCTTGCTAATTTTGTAAGTTTGCCCACTGACAAAGACATGAACAGTCTATAATTTTAAGGGTAGGCTAATTTTAACATTGAGGATAGAATATCAAAAATGAAATCCAGAAAATCACATTGTATAAATTATATAAATTTATTTGCATTTTGCAGTGAGAAATAAGTATTTGATCCCCCACCAACCATTAATAGTTCTGGCTCCTACAGACCAGTTAGACGCTCCTAATCAACTCGTGACCTGCATTACAGACAGCTGTCTTACATAATCACCTTTATAAAAGACTCCTGTCCACATACTCAATTAATCAGTCAGACTAACCTCTACAACATGGGCAAGACCAAAGAGCTTTATAAAGATATCATGGACAAGATCATAGACCTGCACAAAGCTGGAATGGACTACAAAACCATAAGTAAGACGCTGGGTGAGAAGGAGACAACTGTTGGTGCAATAGTAAGAAAATGGAAGAAATACAAAATGACTGTCAATCGACATCAATCTGGGGCACCATGGAAAATCTCACCTCGTGGGGTATCCTTGATCATGAGGAGGGAGATCTGTCTAAAACTACACAGGGGGAACTTGTTAATGATCTTAAGGCAGCTGGGACCACAGTCACCAAGAAAACCATTGGTAACACATTACACCATAAAGGTGTAAAATCCTGCAGTGTCCACAATGTCCCCCTGCTCAAGAAGGCACATGTGCAGCCCGTCTGAAGTTTCCCAATAAACAACTGGATGATTCTGTGAGTGATTGGGAGAAGGTGCTGTGGTCAGATGAGACAAAAATTGAGCTCTTTGGCATTAACTCAACTTGCCGTGTTTGGAGGAAGAGAAATGCTGCCTATGACCCGAAGAACACCGTCCCCACTGTCAAGCATGGAGGTGAAAGCATTATGTTTTGGGGGTGTTTCCCTGCTAAGGGCACAGGACCTCTTCATCGCATCAATGGGAGAATGGATGGAGCCATGTACCAAAAAATCCTGAGTGACAACCTCCTTCCCTCTGCCAGAACATTAAAAATGGGTCGTGGCTGGATCTTCCAGCAAGACAATGACCCAAAACATACAGCCAAGGCAACAAACGAAGTGGCTCAAAAAGAAGCACATTAAGGTCATGGAGTGGCCTAGCCGGTCTCCAGACCGCAATCCCATAGAAAACTTATGGAGGGAGTTGAAGAACATACATTTCAATAGGCCAATATTTCGGATTTTAGAATAATTTTTTATACAGGTGTTATAAAGTATTCTAATTTACTGAGATAATGACTTTTGGGTTTTCATTGGCTGTAAGCCATAATCACCAACATTACCAGAAATAAACACATGAAATAGATCACTCTGTGTGTAATAACTCTATATAATATACGAATTTCACTTTTTGTATTGAAGAACTGAAATAAATTAACTTTTTGATGATCTAGTTCAGTGAGAAGCTCCTGTAGTAATATCATATATCATATATATAGTAGTATCATACACACCGCAGTGCCCACATAACATACAGCTCTGGCAAAAAAATTAAGAGACCACTGCAAAATTTTCAGTTTATCTGATTTTTCTCTTTATATTTTTGAGTAAAATGTAAATTGCTCCTTTATTCTATAAACTACTGACGTCTCCGAATTTCCAAGCAATACATTTTGTATTTATTTTTGGAAAATGAGAAATGGTCAAAATAACAAAAAATGCAGTGCTTGCAGACCTCAAATAATGCTAAGAAAACAAGTTCATAATCATTTAGAAACAGCAATACTAATGTTTTACCTCAAGAAGAGTTCAGAAATCAATATTTTGTGGAATAACCATGATTTTTAATCACAGCTTTCATGCGTCTTGGCATGCTTTCCACCAGTCTTTCACACTGCTTTTGGGTGACCGTATGCCACTCCTGGTACAAAAATGTAAGCAGTTCTTTGTTTGATGTCTTGTGACTATCCATCTTCCTCTTGATTACATTCCAGAGGTTTTCAATGGGGTTCAGGTCTGGAGATTGGGCTGGCCATGACAGGGATTTGATGTGGTGGTCCTTCATCCACACATTGATTGACCTAGCTGTGTGGCATGGCGCATTATCCTGATGGAAAATCCAGTCCTCAGAGTTGGGAAACATTGCCTGAGCAGAAGGAATCAACTGTTTTTCCAGGATAACCTTGCATGCGGCTTGATTCATACGTCCTTCACAAAGATTAACCTGCCCAATTCCAGCCTTGCTGAAGCATCCCCAGATCATCACCGATCCTCCACCAAATTTCACAGTAGGTGCAATACACTGTGGCTTGTACGCTTCTCCAGGTCTCCGTCTAACCATTAGATGACCAGGTGTTGGGCAAAGCTGAAAATTAGACTCATCAGAGAAGATTACCTTACTCCAGTCCTCTATAGTCCAATCCTTATTGTCTTTGGCAAACTTCAGCCTGGCTCTCCTTTGCTTCTCATTGATGAAAGGCTTTTTTTCTAGCTTTACATGACTTGAGCCCTGCCTCTAGGAGCCTGTTACAAACTGTTCTTGCCATGTACTTCACCCTAGCTGCCATTTTCCATTCCTTTTGTAGGTCACTTGATGCTAGTCATCCTACGGTTGCTGAGTGACATTTGAATAAGATGATGGTCATCCCGGTCAGTGGAGAGTCGTTTTCGCCCTCTGCTGGTCTGTAAGCTTTGTTGTCCCCAATGTCTACTGCTTGACCTTGTTGTAATGGACTGCCGTCTTTGAAATTTTAAGGATGGAGGCAACATGACGCTCACTGTATCCCTCTGCTAGTAAAGCCAGAATTGAGACCTTCTTTTCCTCACTCAAGAATTTTCTTGTCAACTCCTTTGGCATGGTTAAAAGTTATTTTTTCATTCCTATTACTTTTGGGATATTACTAGCACTTGTTTTGCCATCCAGCTTGTCCTATTGCAAGAGGATTGTGAACACCACAGCAGTATTTTTTATACCTTTCTTCGTTAAATAAGATTTGGTTCAGGTGATCGCCTAATCAGAAGCACATTAAGTAGAATGAGGTGAACTCTGGTTGGAATTCAACTGACACTGGAATGGAACGGCTGTCAGACATGTAGAGAAGCTGATTTTTATAAAACTGTGCAGTGGTCTCTTAATTTTTGCCTGAGCTGTATATATAGTAGTATCGTACACACCACAGTGCCCACATAATATATATGGTAGTATCGTACACACCACAGTGCCCACATAATATATATAGTAGTATCGTACACACCACAGTGCCCACATAATATATATAGTAGTATTGTACACACCACAGTGCCCACATAATATATATAGTAGTATTGTACACACCACAGTGCCCACATAATATATATAGTAGTATCGTACACACCACAGTGCCCACATAATATATATAGTAGTATTGTACACACCACAGTGCCCATATAATATATATATAGTAGTATTGTACACACCACAGTGCCCACATAATATATATAGTAGTATCGTACACACCACAGTGCCCACATAATATATATAGTAGTATCGTACACACCACAGTGCCCACATAATATATATTAGTAGTATCGTACACACCACAGTGCCCACATAATATATATAGTAGTATCGTACACACCACAGTGCCCACATAATATATATAGTAGTATTGTACACACCACAGTGCCCACATAATATATATAGTAGTATTGTACACACCACAGTGCCCACATAATATATATAGTAGTATTGTACACACCACAGTGCCCACATAATATATTAATATATAGTAGTATTGTACACTCCGCAGTGCCCATGTAGTGTATATATAGCAGTATCGTACACCTCGCAGTGCTCATGTAGTGTATATATATAGTAGTATCGTACACACCACAGTGCCCATGTAGTGTATATATAGTAGTATCGTACTCACCACAGTGCCCACATAATGTATATATAGTAGTATCGTACACGTCGCAGTGCCCATGTAGTGTATATATAGTAGTATCGTACACTCCGCAGTGCCATGTAGTGTATATATAGTAGTATCGTACACCTCGCAGTGCCCATGTAGTGTATATATAGTAGTATCGTACACTCCGCAGTGCCCATGTAGTGTATATATAGTAGTATCGTACACCTCGCAGTGCCCATGTAGTGTATATATAGTAGTATCGTACACTCCGCAGTGCCCATGTAGTGTATGTATAGCAGTATCGTACACCTCGCAGTGCCCACATAATGTATATTAGTAGTATCGTACACTCTGCAGTGCCCATGTAGTGTATATATAGTAGTATCGTACACTCCGCAGTGCCCATGTAGTGTATGTATAGCAGTATCGTACACTCCGCAGTGCCCATGTAGTGTATATATAGTAGTATCGTACACTCCGCAGTGCCCATGTAGTGTATATATAGTAGTATCGTACACTCCGCAGTGCCCATGTAGTGTATATATAGTAGTATCGTACACTCCGCAGTGCCCATGTAGTGTATGTATAGCAGTATCGTACACTCCGCAGTGCCCATGTAGTGTATATATAGTAGTATCGTACACTCCGCAGTGCCCACATAATGTATATATAGTAGTATCGTTCGCATTGCTGCTGCTGACAGTCGCCTTACAGAGAAGGACTTGTTTGTTTGTTTTTTTGTGATATCACCTGTTAATGTTTTTTCTTTTCTCTGCAGCTTTACTATCAGGTGCTGAACTTCGCCATGATTGTGTCATCTGCCCTGATGATATGGAAAGGACTGATCGTAGTCACGGGCAGCGAGAGCCCCATTGTTGTTGTACTGAGGTAGGTTTGGGGTGGGCCTTGTGGACGCACCTCCTAGGTGCAGGATGTATATGGACCACCGAGAGCTGCACTAAATATACTTAAAGGGAGTTTTCCATCCCTTTTAAAACTGTCTAAAGGGCCACTCCACTCCGATGGTCTTTGTCAGAAGTGGTGATGTCATGTCCATCAGACACCTGACCCTGCAGCCAGTCGGTGGCCTCTGTAGTCGGGGGACTGACTGAATAGGATGAGATCATGTCCGATCCTAGTGTGGCGCGCTGGAGCGTCGGGGGCGCCACGTATAGAATGGCACCCTAGAACGCTGCGGAGATTTGTCCCTCTCCTCTGCTCGTTCTTGGTCCCTCAACTCTTTAAACAGAAAAGGCAAATGGAATATCTGCATGGTTGTGTGAACAGAGCCCAATATTTTTTTTCCAGCTGATGGAGCAGAGCTGAGTTTGTCATTTGCCATATCTCAGGGGTGATATTATTAGTTTTACATAGGTCTGCTGGTTCACCTGCCTAATGATCTTTATCCTGAAATCCTCTACAGCCACAGTCTTAAGTCAAAAAGTTGAGAAACCATTTCAGCTCTGCTACATCTGTAGCACATCAAGTTACTAGGTTTGTTTGCATCTTTTAATTTCATGTTTTGTGACCCGTCTGCTTCTTCCACAGCGGCAGCATGGAGCCGGCCTTCCATCGAGGAGATCTGCTGTTCCTCACTAACTTCCAGGAGGACCCCATCCGGGCCGGGGAGATTGTGGTTTTTAAAGTGGAAGGCAGAGACATCCCAATAGTTCACAGAGTCATCAAAGTTCATGAAAAGTAAAGTATTATGTAGGAGACTATATGGTTAGAGCAGAATAGTGAGTGCAGCTCTGGAGTATAATACAGGATGTAACTCAGGATCAGTAATGTAATGTATGTACACAGTGACTGCACCAGCAGAATAGTGAGTGCAGCTCTGGAGTATAATACAGGATGTAACTCAGGATCAGTACAGGATCAGTAATGTAATTATGTACACAGTGACTGCACCAGCAGAATAGTGAGTGCAGCTCTGGGGTATAATACAGGATATAACTCAGGATCAGTACAGGATCAGTAATGTAATGTATGTACACAGTGACTGCACCAGCAGAATAGTGAGTGCAGCTCTGGGGTATAATACAGGATGTAACTCAGGATGAGTAATGTAATGTATGTACACAGTGACTGCACCAGCAAAATAGTGAGTGCAGCTCTGGGGTATAATACAGGATGTAACTCAGGATCAGTAATGTAATTTATGTACACAGTGACTGCACCAGCAGAATAGTGAGTGCAGCTCTGGGGTATAATACAGGGTGTAACTCAGGATCAGTAATGTAATGTACGTACACAGTGACTGCACTAGCAGAATAGTGAGTGCAGCTCTGGAGTATAATACAGGATGTAACTCAGGATCAGTAATGTAATGTATGTACACAGTGACTACACCAGCAGAATAGTGAGTGCAGCTCTGGGGTATAATACAGGATGTAACTCAGGATCAGTAATGTAATATATGTACACAGTGAATACACCAGCAGAATAGTGAGTGCAGCTCTGGGGTATAATACAGGATGTAACTCAGGATCAGTAATGTAATGAATGTACACAGTGACTGCACCAGCAAAATAGTGAGTGCAGCTCTGGAGTATAATACAGGAGGTAACTCAGGATCAGTAATGTAATGTATGTACACAGTGACTACACCAGCAGAATAGTGAGTGCAGCTCTGGAGTATAATACAGGATGTAACTCAGGATCAGTAATGTAATTTATGTACACAGTGACTGCACCAGCAGAATAGTGAGTGCAGCTCTGGGGTATAATACAGGGTGTAACTCAGAATCAGTAATGTAATGTACGTACACAGTGACTGCACCAGCAGAATAGTGAGTGCAGCTCTGGAGTATAATACAGGATGTAACTCAGGATCAGTAATGTAATGTATGTACACAGTGACTACACCAGCAGAATAGTGAGTGCAGCTCTGGGGTATAATACAGGATGTAACTCAGGATCAGTAATGTAATATATGTACACAGTGAATACACCAGCAGAATAGTGAGTGCAGCTCTGGGGTATAATACAGGATGTAACTCAGGATCAGTAATGTAATGAATGTACACAGTGACTGCACCAGCAAAATAGTGAGTGCAGCTCTGGAGTATAATACAGGAGGTAACTCAGGATCAGTAATGTAATGTATGTACACAGTGACTACACCAGCAGAATAGTGAGTGCAGCTTTGGAGTATAATACAGGATGTAACTCAGGATCAGTACAGGATAAGTAATGTATGTACACAGTGACTGCAACAGCAGAATAGTGAGTGCAGCTCTGGGGTATAATACAGGATGTAACTCCGGATCAGTAATGTAATGCATGTACACAGTGACTGCACCAGCAGAATAGGGAGTGCAGCTCTGGGGTATAATACAGGATTTAACTCAGGATCAGTAATGTATGTACACAGTGACTGCAACAGCAGAATATTGAGTGCAGCTCTGGGGTATAATACAGGATGTAACTCCGGATCAGTAATGTAATGCATGTACACAGTGACTGCAACAGCAATAGTGAGTGCAGCTCTGGGGTATAATACAGGATGTAACTCAGGATCAGTAATATAATGTATGTACACAGTGACTGCAACAGCATAATAGTGAGTGCAGCTCTGGGGTATAATACAGGATGTAACTCAGGATCAGTACAGGATAAGTAAAATAATATATGTACACAGTGACTGCACCAGCAGAATAGGGAGTGCAGCTCTGGAGTATAATACAGGATGTAACTCAGGGTGAGTACAGGATCAGTAATGTAATGTATGTACACAGTTACCGCACCAGCAGAGTAGTGAGTGCAGCTCTGGGGTATAATACAGGATGTAACTCAGGATCAGTAATATAATGTATGTACACAGTGACTGCACCAGCAGAATAGGGAGTGCAGCTCTGGAGTATAATACAGGATGTAACTCAGGATCAGTAATGTATGTACACAGTGACTGCACCAGCAGAATAGTGAGTGCAGCTCTGGAGTATAATACAGGATGTAACTCAGGATCAGTACAGGATCAGTAATGTAATGTATGTACACAGTGACTGCACCAGCAGAATAGTGAGTGCAGCTCTGGGGTATAATACAGGATGTAACTCAGGATCAGTAATACAATGTATGTACACAGTGACTGCACCAGCAGAATAGTGAGTGCAGCTCTGGGTATAATACAGGATGTAACTCTGGATCAGAACAGGATTAGTAATGTAATGTATGTGCACAGTGACTGCACCAGCAGAATAGTGAGTGCAGCTCTGGAGAATAATACAGGATGTTACTCGGGATAAGTATAGGATCAGTAATGTAATGTTCAGATGAATTGAGCCTTAGGTACTTTTCATAGGTTAATTCTGTATATTTGATTTACAGAGAGAACGGAGATATTAAATTCCTGACCAAGGGAGACAATAATGAAGTTGATGACCGAGGTCTCTATAAGGAAGGACAGAACTGGCTTGAAAAGAAGGATGTTGTAGGCAGAGCGCGAGGGTGAGTAGTGGACGGCTGAGATTTTGCAGGGCTCCATAGCAGCTTTTGTACAGTATTTGGTCACAAGAGCCAGAGCCGCCGTCTGCGCTTCTGATAAGACAGGAGATTTGTTTTAGACAACCTCAGACTCCAACAGACGCTGTAGCTAAGCTGGAGGCGGTGATCATCTGCAGCGCCCTTCTATGAGGCAGGGTGTGGTGAGCCCCCACGGGGTTACTCACGGCTCTGACTAATTGGGGATATGCCATTAATGAATAGGACGTGTTCCCTTTAAGAGCGTCCCACGTGGAGGCGGCAGCAGCTGTAGTTCTCAATCATGGTAGATCCGTCCGGCTGTTGTTGTTCATCTTTTCATATTCGCTCAGTTTGGCGCAGTCATCGTAACAAAGGTCCTCGCGGCTCTTTTAGCTTTCATTGTGGCCGACCCTAAAGGTAATTGCATTTTTGTGTTATTCAGCCTTGCGTGCTGGCATTATGTAAGCGGAGGAATCCTTCTGTGCATGAATAGAATAAAACATCATTTCAGCTTTAGTGGCTCCTCCAGCTCTGCCACCTCCGAGCCGAACAATCGGCGACGTCGGCTCCTCATTCCTAAGGCGACTTCACTTTTATTGCTCTGTAAGTGCCTCTTGTTTCCTTTGTAAGGAGGCATTAACTATTCCGTCTGCTCCTACAAGACGCCGACTATTTGCTTACCCATCCTGCTCTGTGCTTCCCCGTCCTCCTCACCCTCCTGTGCAATCGCTGATCGTCTTTGCATTCTCCGTTGTCCCAGGGCTGGCAGCTTCTAACTGTGTTGAGTGGTGACATGGTACCGCTCATTAAGGTCATGAATATGGACGCAACTCCACTCCCATAGGCGTGGCGTTGTGGCGCCCTGAGGGTCCAGTCGCCACAGAGATGTTGCATCGCACCCAGCGGTGTGACAACTTACTCTCAGGTAAGGAGGAAACACCCCATTGACTCCAACCACTGCACTCAACACTACATCATGCCAGCTGAGTGTAGGCGGACCCAATGGGATGGTCTAGCTCAGTCTGGTTAGAACAGGGTGTAGCTAGTGAGATGGGATGGGTTGAGGCAGCCTGATGCTGCTTGTTAGATTAGAGTTCAGGTGGAGACAGGCAGCCGAAGTGGGACAAGGCAGGCCTGCAGCTCTTTCTGAGTTTACCTCAGAGAGCCTTGCTGAGAAGAACGGAAGGGTCCGGGGTCGGTACAGCAATTGACGCTGTCCCCCATCCTCACTGGAGGAAGGACCAGGCAAAACATCGGGGAGACGGTTCCCAGGCTGGTGGGTCAGTTCAGCGCCATCAGCAAACACCGCATCTAGTGGCTTTGATGCGGTGTTTGCTGATGGCGCTGAACTGACCCACCAGCCTGGGAACCGTCTCCCCGATGTTTTGCCTGGTCCTTCCTCCAGTGAGGATGGGGGACAGCGTCAATTGCTGTACCGACCCCGGACCCTTCCGTTCTTCTCAGCAAGGCTCTCTGAGGTAAACTCAGAAAGAGCTGCAGGCCTGCCTTGTCCCACTTCGGCTGCCTATCTCCAACTGAACTCTAATCTAACAAGCAGCATAAGGCTGCCTCAACCCCTCCCATCTCACTAGCTACACCCTGTTCTAACCAGACTGAGCTAGACCATCCCATTGGGTCCGCCTACACTCAGCTGGCATGATGGAGTGTTGAGTGCAGTGGTTGGAGTCAATGGGGTGTTCCCTCCTTACCTGAGAGTCAGGTGTCACACCGCTGGGTGCGATGCAACATCTCTGTGGCGACTGGACCCTCAGGGCGCCACAGCGTCCATATTCATGACCTTAATGAGCGGTACCACGTGACCGCTCAGCACAGGAGAGCTGCAGGGGGGTGGATTGAGGGCATAGCTGCTCTTATGTTCACCCCTCTTGCAGAAGAATAAAAATGCCGCCTCTGTAAATGAGACAATCCGAAGGGCACATATCTTTTCCGATTCAAAATATTGGGAAATAAGTTTCTGTAACCCACTAGAAGCCGCTGTGCACAGGGACTGATTCCTATTAGACTGTTTTCTATGTTTGCTCTCCGCCTCCACTACACAGATTCAGAACCGGGAGCTAAAACTTTTCATCCTGTACCTCCCTTTTAAAAGGAATGGGTCTTCAGAAAATGACCTATTATTTGCCTCCCTCTTTTTCTACTTGCAGTCGCAGGCATATAGACATTGCCTTCTGTACTTGCTCTCCGCATCCACTACAGAGATACAGAACCGGGAAGTAAAACTTTTCATCCCGTTCTTCACTGTGAAGGGAATGTGTCTTCAGAAAATGACCTACTATTTGCCTACCTCCTTTTTTTACTTGCAGGCATAATGATACAGTAGATTTTAGATCCTATATGGTCTGTTTTGGAGACCCACAGATTTTCTGTGACAAAGGGCTGCGAAGCCTGAAATGCTGCCTTTTAACCCTTTTCCCAACATCTGCCGTCCATGTCTGGCCCGAGAAAGGTCCACGATTTGGATGAAGTAGTAAGCTGACGGCCACTGGAATAGACCATTTTCAGAATTTGAACCCTTGCAGATGGCACCTCTAGGGGGTAATTGATTCATCCTCTATACTCCTTGTATGATTTTAATGATTCCTTTTCAATTACGCACATTGCAGATGGTCAGTCCACCACCATTAAAAGTAGAGCTCCCTTCATTCTGGGGGTCCCAGCTTCAGAGAATTAAAGGTGGACTTCTCCTTTCAAGGCTTCTGCATTCTGTCTTTCATCATTTACGCATCAGAATGATAAAAACTAAGAACAGATTTCGAGTGACTCAAGTCTCCCCAACCTCCTGTACTTGTCCTGACTCAATGTCGCGTGTAGACTCCAAAACCATAAATGTCAGAGTTTTCGCCATCTGTAGATATATTTATTACCGTGCAACGGGCGTTTTTTATACATAGGGTTTTTTTTTGCTTGCAATGTTGATCCACCCAATAGGTTCCCATATTCATGCACAGATTGTAGGGTCACTTTGTCTCAACCAAGTAGAGTTCAATATTCACTGACCAACCAACTGTGCATATAATGTCGGGCCATAGGTGTCCTATTCTTTGTTCTCAAGGAAGATAAATCACTACCGTTAAGTTACTGCCAGTTCCCACTTTTGATTGAAGACGTATGCACGCACAGCTGAATTGAGCATGCATACCCTAAGAGACGTAAGCCGTTAGGAATCGCTGTGTTTTGTAAGTGTGTGGTCACTTTTTCCCATTGCAATCAATGTATATTTTAGAGGAGATGGTGGATGTTCTAGACTTGTGGTCAAGAGCGGACTTTCTGCACCTGAAGATACAAGCAGGAGAAAGCAAATTTTCCCAATGCACCATTATCCAAAAGAGCGGCGGAAGGCTTTGACATGTAGATTGGATTTCTTAAATTGAATCTTCTCTTTGGAAGGTCCTTCGTATTCCTTCGATCCTGTAGTTCGCAGGGCTGTGGAGTCGGAGTCAGAACCCATTTTGGTGGAGTTGGAGTCAGTGTCATGGAAATTGAGGAGTTGGAGTCGGAGCTTTGGCTTTCCGACTTCACAGCCCTGCTATGAGGGAGTCGTGGAGTCGGAGGCGGTGTCATGGAAGTTGAGGAGTTGGAGTCTGAGGTTTGGCTTACCGACTCCACAGCCCTGGTATGAGGGAGTCGTGGAGTCAGAGGCGGTGTCATGGAAATTGAGGAGTTGGAGTCTGAGGTTTGGCTTAGTGACTCCACAGCCCTGGTATGAGGGAGTCAAAGTCTTTGTCATGGATATTGAGGAGTTGGAGTCTGAGGTTTGGCTTACCGACTCCACAGCCCTGGTATGAGGGAGTCGAAGTCTTTGTCATGGATATTGAGGAGTTGGAGTCGGAGGTTTGGCTTACCGACTCCACAGCCCTGGTACGAGGGACTCGGAGTTGGAGTCGGTGTCATGGAAATAGTGGAGTTGGAGTCTGAGGTTTGGCTTACTGACTCCACAGCCCTGGTATGAGGGAGTCGGAGTTGGAGTCGGTGTCATGGAAATAGTGGAGTTGGAGTCTGAGGTTTGGCTTACTGACTCCACAGCCCTGGTATGAGGGAGTCGGAGTTGGAGTCGGTGTCATGGAAATAGTGGAGTTGGAGTCTGAGGTTTGGCTTACTGACTCCACAGCCCTGGTATGAGGGAGTCGGAATCGTGGAGTCGGTGTCATGGAAATAGTGGAGTTGGAGTCTGAGGTTTGGCTTACTGACTCCACAGCCCTGGTATGAGGGAGTCGGAGTCGTGGAGTCGGTGTCATGGAAATAGTGGAGTTGGAGTCTGAGGTTTGGCTTACTGACTCCACAGCCCTGATACAAGGGACTCGGAGTTGGAGTCGGTGTCATGGAAATTGAGGAGTTGGAGTCGGAGGTTTGTGTAATGTATGTAGTACAGTTCATAGAGCGTCTTGTGCTTGGGTGCGATGAAAACACAGGAGTCACAGGTTTGATATAGAAAAGTCCTGTATTACTTCATACAAGTTGGCAGAAATAGTCACACAGTTTGCAGACACAGAAACAGGAGACACAGCAGGCCAGAGTAATCCAAGCTCAGCAATCACTCTCCAATACAGATTCAGGATCTTCTTCTCTGTTACCGTAAGTCCATGCAAACGTGGGTCTTTCAAAGAGCAGGGTTCAGAGTCCACAAGTGCTTCAGAGTTCCTCAGTAGGAATAGCTGGAGTACAAGGTCCAAGGCTTACAGGAGTCAAGTCACAGGTTCACTGCAGGCTAGATTCTGAAGCACTGATTGCTCAGCTGTGGCTGCTTAAGAAGCAAAGGAGAGAATCAGGGCGGGAACATGCAAGCTGGAAACTCCATTTTGACTGAGGGCAAGATAGCTGCAGCAAGACAGAAAGTAAAATGGCTGACGAACAAACTGAGTTTCCGGAATATATACATAGAACCTTACAGTTTGGCTTACTGACTCCGGATGTCTGGACTACAAAGCAGAACTGTTGCCAAAGAAGGATTTTTACAAATCTCTCTCTTTTAATGGAGATTGCAAAAGAAAGTAACAGCCTGGCCTCCAGTGACTGTATAAATCACGGCCGAGCAAACAACTTTTAGAGCTTCAGAAAGGACGATTTTGCACACGTAGAAAATCCAGAGTAAATTACTTGAGAACATAGCGGAGGGACCCGAGAGAAAACACAGAGGGAAGGACCCGAGAGAGAACACGAGCAGCTCTTCTCTCAAGAACCTGGTGAAAGTCTTTACATGTTGCACCCGGAGCGGCGCAGATGAACGTCCGTATGATCTAAACAGACAGAGCTGTGTAATTCCACTGCCGTTACCGCCCGTCTGGCTGGGGGGAGCCGAGATCCCATCGCACTGCTTAACGCCAGACACAATTTTTGTCAGAAGTCACTTTAGGATGTAGATAATTTATAACATTTTATGGAGAATCAAAGCCAATTTTCATTTTCACACTTTTGTCATTTTCCTCCTCTTCCTCCAAGAGCTATAATTTTTCTATTTTTCCTTCCACATAGCCGCACTAGGCTTGTCAATTTTCTATTTTTGGGGACGAGTTGTACTTTTACCATATCATTTACTGAAGAAAATTTGAAATGTGGTTAAAATGTGAAAAAATAAAAAAAATAAAACATTTGTATTTTCACCCCTGTTTTTTGTAATTATTTGATCACTTGTACTATATACTGCGGATACTTCAATTTTGCATACATTGTAAAAAGATGGCAGCGATATGGGGCCAGTGGGGAGCGTACACTTCGACACCATGTAAATGCCAGCGTGAGAGTCGACAGAAGCTTGTAAATGGTTAAAAAGACTGCAGCTAGCGTCAGCCGTTCATCACAGCTGGCATTTGCCGTGTTTTAAGCTCCATATTCCACCCTCCTTACATAGGATGTATATATACCTCCCACATCGGTATGCATTTGAGAGGCTGTTAATTTATCCAGTGCCATTAAATGTGATGATTGGGAAAGAAATGGGCACCAAAAACAGAATTTGAGACCCCAAAAACTCCAGTAAATATTTACCCTTATATCATTGTTGTCTATAATCTAAATAGGTTGAAAATCCCCTGCTTC
This sequence comes from Oophaga sylvatica, assembly GCA_033576555.1. Lineage (NCBI taxonomy): Eukaryota > Metazoa > Chordata > Amphibia > Anura > Dendrobatidae > Oophaga > Oophaga sylvatica. The sequence continues at coordinate 976,132,225 of JARQOD010000001.1, read as the reverse complement.
ATATTGTCTGTAAAAGATAACATGCCATGCAGCCACCACCAGTGGGAGCTCACTGCATGCTACACAAAAATAACCCTGTAAGCAGGAAGCTTGTTAGCGCCCTCTAGTGGAGGCTGCAGGAAGACAGCATGGTATCCTTTCGTTGTCTCTGCGAAGGATTTGGACCGCTGACTGTCCAGCACTGAATGGGTGCCTATAGATGGTTGTAGCCAGATGGTTATTTTACAGTCATCCTATGAGATGTTCTCCTAGGGTTGTAAATGTCGTGTCTATGGCTAAGTTAATGGACCTAGAGGTTTGTTATACTATTGGGCTGGTAGCAAGAAGAAAGTTCACACTATATGATCCCAGAGGAGGGGAATACAGGAGCTTTTCTCCATGTTATCACCCTCTTTCAAATATGATACATATAGGAGGGTTCTTCTATGTAGGTGTTCACTGGCATCTGGATGGCGAATAGTTTTGTTTCTTACACTGGTGAATATATGATTCTTATACACTTAGATCTACACTCACTGTCTGAATCCCTCCTCACTCTTACAGGCATAAGTTCCCTACACAATGCGGATGCTGCTGCCGCCCTATATAACACCACAATAGCAGCAGCTCTGGAATCGGTCGCCCCTCTCACACATACCAAAGCTCGCAAAATCAACAGACAACCCTGGCACACCAGCCTGACCAAAGAACTGAGGCGAGCTTCCAGGGCTGCTGAGCGGAGATAGAAAAGATCCCACTCCAACGAGCACTCAGCGCATTCAAGCAGTCCCTCACTACTTTCAAGGCCACACTCGCTGCAGCAAAACAAACCTACTTCTCATCTCTCATATCCTCTCTGTCTCATAACCCTAAACAGCTAGTCAACACTTTCAATTCTCCTCCATCCCCAGCACCTCCTCCCTCTCCACTCATCTCAGCTGAAGACTTTGCCTTGTTCTTCAAGCTGACAATTGATAACATCAGAGAAAGCTTTAGCCTACAACCCAGCAACCCCTCTTCCTAACTACTTAGCTCTCCTCCTCCAAAACCAAGTTCTCCACCATCACAGAAGATCAATTTCCGCCCTACTCTCAAGATCACATCTCGCCACTTGTGCACTTGACCTGATCCCATCCCACTTCATCCCAACCCTAACCCATCTCTTCAACCTATCACTAACAACTGGTGTTTTCCCATCAAGCTTTAAACATGCCTCAATCACTCCTATCCTCAAAAAGCTCTCTCTTGACCCATCCTCTGTATCTAGCTATCGCCCTTTATCACTTCTCCCCTTTGCCTCAAAACTACTGGAACAACACGTCCATTTCGAACTGTCCTCCCACCTCTCTTCCTGCTCCCTCTTCAACCACTTACAATCTGGCTTTCGGACACACCACTCCACTGAAACTGCCCTAACTAAGGTCACCAATGACCTATTAACTTCCAAGGCCAAGTGACCCTACTCTGTCCTCCTCCTCCTGGACCTGTCCTCTGCCTTTGACACAGTAGACCACTCTCTATTACTACAGACCCTCTCATCTCTTGGTATCACAGACTTGGCCCTAACTTGGATCTCGTCATACCTAGTAGACCGGACATTCAGCGTCTCCCACTTGCACACCACCTTCTCACCGCACCCTCTATCCATCGGAGTCCCACAAGGTTCAGTCCTAGAGCCCATGCTCTTCTCCATTTACACCTTCGGCCTTGGACAGCTCATAGAATCTCATGGCTTTCAGTATCACCTCTATGCTGATGACACACAGATCTACATCTCTGGCCCAGATATCACCTCCCTACTAAACAGAATCCCTCAATGTCTGTCCGCTATTTGATCCTTCTTCTCTGCTAGATTTCTAAAACTTAATATGGACAAAACAGAATTCATCATCTGTCCCCATCTCACGCGACCCCCCCCAACAGACCTACCCATTAAAGTAAATGGCTGCTCACATTCACCAGTCCCACAAGCTCACTGCCTAGGGTTTATTCTTGACACTAATCTCTCCTTCAAACCACATATCCAAGCCCTTTTGAATTCCTGCCGACTTCAACTAAAAAATATCTCGCGTATCCGTACATTCTTAACCAAGAATCTGCAAAAACCCTAGTCCATGCCCTCATCATCTCCCGCCTCGACTACTGCAACCTCCTGCTCTGTGGCCTCCCCTCTAACACCCTCGCACGCCTCAATCTATTCTAAACTCTGCTGCCTGACTAATCCACCTGTCCCCCACTATTCCCCTGCCTCTCCCCTCTGTCAATCCCTGCCCTGGCTCCCCATTACACAAAGACTCCAGTTCAAAACCCTAATCATGACATACAAAGCCATCCACAACCTGTGTCCTCCATACATCTGTGATCTCATCTCCTGGTACTTACCTGCACGCAACCTCAGATCCTCACAAGATCTCCTTCTCTACTCCCCTCTTCTCTCCTCTTCCCACAATCACATACAAGATTTCTCCCGCGCATCCCCCCTACTCTGGAACTCTCTACCACAACATATCAGACTCTCGCCTACCATGGAAACCTTCAAAAAGAACCTGAAGGCCTACGTCTTCCAAGCCTACAACCTGCAGTAACCACCGATCCACCAAACCGCTGCACGACCAGCTCTACCCTCACCTACTGTATCCTCACCCATCCCTTGTAGATTGTGAGCCCTCACGGGCAGGGTCCTCTCTCCTACTGTACCAGTCGTAACTTGTATTGTCTAAGATTACTGTACTTGTATTTGTTATGTATGCCCCACCTCACATGTAAAGCGCCATGGAATAAATGGCGCTATAATGATAATATATAATATGAGGATTAGTGAACGAGCATACGCACATACCGAAGTAACATGAGTGACATCCGAAACTTCCTTTTTTTTATTCCTTATGCTACAAAGCAAAAAAATGTTGCACTTTAATGCAAAATTGAATGAGTAAAGAGTTGGTCAATTTTGCATCAAAATCTTCCGCCTAAAAAGCTGAAAATGAAGATGAATTTCACCTTCCACTTTTTCTTTTTTTTAAATCTGTGTCGTTCCGTACGTGTTTACGGGGGTGGCCTTCTTGCCTAAGCTTTTGCGACTTTGTTTTCAGCTATTCAGAGGTTTTCTTGACAGCAACCATATAAAACGGGCTCTCTCACTTGACTTCTTTGGGAAAGTGTTGTGGACATGCTCTGTGCACAGGTCACTGTGTAAGGGAGGAGGGGAAGGTGAGCTGTGACCATCATCTATTTTCATTGTTGGATCCTGCATTGTTTTGGATTAATAATAGAAGTATTAGGCTCCCTATTAGAGTCCATACTCCTGCTGGGTGACCCCCTGCTTCAGGACTCAAGGGTCAAGTGCTCCATTACCTTCTGGTTAGCCAGAACAGTGAGGGGCGTGGACGGTGGACCTCATATCTGCGGTCTATAGATGACTGACCGGCCAGTAAAGACCAGATATTGACAAAGGGTGTGTTCACACGTTGCGTTTTTGCTGGTACTGTAAAATTTTGAATTTTTGTTTTTCAACGATAAAATGCAGCAAAGTGAATGAGATATTTGCAATCTCATGCACACTCTGCTAATCTTTTCCTCGCAGCAGTGTTGATCCTTTCAGCATTTTCTCACCCATTTAAATGAATGAAGAAAAATAAAAATGCCACAAAAACCGCATGTGTTTTTCCTGGCAACACTCCAGTGTTTTGCAGCTGATTTTTCGGCTGGTAATTCTGAACATGTGCACATCGCCTTACAGAATAACTGCCTATAGGTGGCGCTTGTGAGAATTTTCTTCCTTTTTTGGAGAAGCGCTAATTTTCATACCGTCATTTTATTCCTAGGAGTGATGATAGTGAGATGTCTGTTGTGAATGGATCTCTACAGAATGGGACAGTATTGTCAGGCTCACCAGCAAAAGGGCAAGATTTCGGGATCTTTTTTTTTTTTTTTTTTTATATATTATATATATATTATATATTATATATATATATATATATATATAATATATATATACCTAACGACAATGAACATGTTTTTTTTTTTTTTTTTTTAAAGTCAAATGTTTATAACAATGCATAACATGAAAACTTGATTTGAACAATACCATACTTTGCTTTAGGCATTAACTGTTTACCTTTTATTTTAGGTTTTTACCGTACGTCGGAATGGTAACGATTGTGATGAATGATTATCCAAAATTTAAGGTAACTAAATATTACTCGCCTATTTCACCATTTCTAGTTTCTATGCCATTAAATATTTAACAAAAATAAAAAAAAAGGCTGATCACGAAAGAGAGAGTCCTGGTCACACTGAGAACCTTTGTTCGAAAACTTTATTGCGATGATCCGCCTCTGCTTGTAATAGAAACAGCTCAGCAGTTATATTGTAATATTTGGAACGTAATTGATCATAATATTGTATCCTCCTGGCTTATTTCTGCTGCAGATGACTTGAGTCTTTCCCCCGCTTGTGCAATTTATGCTGCTCCACATGGCACAGCCTGTCGCCTCTCCTGTGCCTTTTCCTATATCTGTCTCAATGATCCGCCTCTGCTTGTAATAGGAACAGCTCAGCAGTTATACCATAATATTTGGAATGAAGTTGATCATAATATTGTACACTCCTGGCTTATTTCTGCTGCAGATGACTTGAGTCTGTCCCCCGCTCTTGCAATTCATGCTGCTCCACATGGCGCAGCCTGTCGCCTCTCCTGTGCCTTTTCCTATATCCGTCTCTCCCAATGTTCTGTACTAACCTACTGCTACTACTACTACAGCAGACTGTTACCTCTCATTTTTTTATTTCCAGTATGCGGTTTTGGCCATCATGGGAGCTTTTGTACTTTTGAAACGTGAATCTTAAGCCGAGTAGATGAAGAATTGAGAAGAGGAGGAAAGAGCCTGTTTCATGGTTTCTTAATTTCCGTCACGAGCAGTCATCAGCTGTTACCAATTAATATCCTCTGATGAATCGCCTGTTGTGTATTTATTTTAATTTTTTTTTGACCCGTCAAGTTATGTGTCAAATATTATGATGCAATGCATATTTTCTAAAAATTTGACCCAATAAAAATTGACACAAAATAGACATCCCTGGTTCTTTATCTCACATCTTCTTTCACATCATTAACCCCTTCACCCCCAAGGGTGGTTTGCACGTTAATGACCGGGCCAATTTTTACAATTCTGACCACTGTCTCTTTATGAGGTTATAACTCTGGAACGCTTCAACGGATCTTCGCGATTCTGAGATTGTTTTCTCGTGACATACTTCATGTTAGTGGTAAAATTTCTTCGATATAACTTGCGTTTATTTTTGAAAAAACCGCAAATATGGCGAAAATTTTTAAAATTTTGCAATTTTCAAACTTTGAATTTTTATTCCCTTAAAACAGAGAAATATATCACACAAAATAGTTAAGAAATAACATTTCCCACATGTCTACTTTACATCAGCACAATTTTGGAACCAAAATTTTTTTTTGTTAGGAAGTTATAAGGGTTAAAAGTTGACCAGTGATTTCTCATTTTTACAGCAAAATTTACAAAGCCATTTTTTTTAGGGACCACCTCACATTTGAAGTCACTTTGAGGGGTCTATATGGCAGAAAATACCCAAAAGTGACACCATTCTAAAAAGTGCACCCCTCAAGGTACTCAAAACCACATTCAAGAAGTTTATTAACCCTTCAGGTGCTTCACAGTAACTAAAGCAACGTGGAAGGAAAAAATGAATATTTTACTTTTTAGCCACAAAAATTATCTTTTACAAACTTTTTTTTTATTTTCACAAGGGTAAAAGGAGAAAATGGACAGATAAGGTTGTTATGCAATTTCTCCTGAGTACGCCAATACCCCATATGTGGGGGAAAACCACTGTTTGGGCACACGGCAGAGCTCGTAAGGGAAGGAGCGACGTTTGACTTTTTCAAACTAAAATTGGCTGGAATTTAGATTGGACGCCATGTCGTGTTTGGAGAGCCCCTGATGCGCCTAAACAGTGGAAACCCCCCACAAGTGACACCATTTTGGAAACTAGACCCCCTAAGGTACTTATCTAGATCTGTTGTGAGCACTTTGAACCCTCACGTGTTTCACAAAAGTTTATAAAGCCTGGGTGTGAAAAAAAAAAATCAATTTTCCACAAAAATGATTTTTTAGTCCCAAATTTTTGAATTTTCCCAAGGAAATTGGACCCCAAAAGTTGTTGTCCAATTTGTCCTGAGTACGCTGATACCCCATATGTGGGGGGGGGAAACTGTTTGGGCGCACGGCAGGGCTTGGAAAGGAAGTAGTAACGTTTTGGAATGCAGACGTTAATGGGGGTCATGTTCCGTTTGCAGTGCCCCAGATGAGCCTAAACAGTGGAAACCCCCCACAAGTGACCCCATTTTGGAAACTAGACCCCCTAAGGAACTTATCTAGATCTTTGGTGAGCACTTTGAACCCCCAAGTGCTTCACACAAGTTTATAATGCCCGGGCATGAAAATAAAAAATCCTATTTTTTTCCCACAAAAATTATCTTTTAGTCACTAATTTTTTATTTTCCCAAGGGTAACAGGAGAAATTGGACCACATAAGTTGTTGTACAATTTGTCCTGAGTACGCTGATACCCCATATGTGGGGGGGAACCACTGTTTGGGCGCACGGCAGAGCTCGGAATGGAAGGAGCACCATTTGACTTTTTCCAACCAAAATTGGCTGGAATTGAGTTTGGATGCCATGTTGCATTTGGAGAGCCCCTGATGTGCCTAAACAGTGGAAACCCCTCACAAATGACCCCATTTGGGAAACTAGACCCCCTAAGGAACTTATCTAGATTTTTGATGAGCAATTTGAACCCCCAAGTGCTTCACACAAGTTTATAACGTAGAGCCGTAAAATTTAAAAATCATATTTTTTCCACAAAAATGATCTTTTCACCCCAATTTTTATTTTTCCAAGGGTAACAAGACTCCAAAAGTTATTGTGCAATTTGTCCTGAGTGCGCTGATACCCATATGTGGGGGTAAACCACTGTTTGGGTGCATGGCAGAGTTTGGAAGGGAAGGAGCGCCGTCTGACTTTTTCAACGCAGAATTGGCTGGACGCCATGTCGTGTTTGGAGAGCTCCTGATCTGCCTAAACAGTGGAAACCCCCATAAATGACACCATTTTGGAAACTAGACCCCTCAAGGAACTTATCTAGATGTGTGGTGAGAATTTTGAACCCCCAGGTGTTTCACTAAAGTTTATAACGTACAGCCGTAAAAAAAAAATCTTTTTTTTTTTTTTACAAAAATGATTTTTTCGCCCACAATATTTTATTTTCACAAGGGTAACAGAAGAAATTGGAACCCAAAAGTTGTTGTCCAATTTGTCCTGAGTACACTGATACCCAATATGTGGGCGAAAACTACTGTATGGGCACACGTCGGGGCTCGGAAGGGAAGTAGTGACGTTTTGGATTGCAGACTTTGATGGAATGGTCTGTGTTATGTTTCGGTAACTGAGGAGTGCAGGTAAAAAAGGCAATACACCAGAGCAGTTGGAATCTATGGGATTGCAGTACCCTGACTAACCACCACAACTAGAGGCAGCCGTGGAGCGTTCCTACGTTGGTCCTAGACGCCTCGTCACAGCCTGAGAAACTAACTACACCTAAAGATAGAAATAGGAAAGCTATCTGCCCCGGAGCAGAACCCCAAAGATAATAGAAAGCCCCCAAACATGTAATGGCGGTTAGACAAGAGGAAATACTGACACAGAAAGAAAATAGAATGAGCAAACGCTGGGGCCCAAACTATCTAAATAGAAAAGGACAGGAAGGTTACTTACTGCAATCCCAGAAAACCCTGAAAAACACCAACTCTACTAATTTCAAAATCACCTGAGATCACACGACCTCTACCACCTAAATTAGCTCTCTGGTGTAACAAAATCAAAACAGCAGCCACTGAAAAAACTGGAAAAAGCAAAAGAACAAAACTCAGTGGCTGAACTAAACTGAGAAGGCAGAAGCCCCCGGAGGGGACCCAGAAGGCCCCCAAAGAAGTGCAGGACAAAATGCAAAAATATAGCAACAACACAAAAGAAGAAAAATTCTTATCTGGTAGCAGGAGATGCAGACACGACACAGCAGGCTACAAGGGAAACTGGAATGAAGGATTCAGACCAGAACAATTGATCACCGGCAACCCTGATGGGAAAATGACTCCCTTATATAAGACCAGTCAGTAACACCTGATTCCCAGTCCTCACAATCCTCACTAGTACCACTTGTAACCACCAGAGGGAGCCTCTGCTCAGAACTCATCTCAAACCCATTCACAACAGGTCTGGGGGCGTCATGTCACATTTGGAGAGCCCCTGATGCACCTAAACAGTGGAAACCCCCCACAAGTGACCCCATTTTTGCAAATAGACCCCACAAGGAACTTATCTAGATGTGTGGTGAGCACTTTGAACCCCGAAGTGCTTCACAGAAGTTTATAACGCACAGCCGTAAAAATAAAAAATCCTTTTTTTTTTTTACAAAAATGATTTTTTCGCCCCCAATATTTTATTTTCACAAGGGTAACAGGAGAAATTGGACCCCAAAAGTTGTTGTCCAATTTGGCCTGAGTACGCTGATACCCAATATGTGGGAGAAAACTACTGTATGGGCGCACGTCAGGGCTCGGAAGGGAAGTAGTGACGTTTTGGATTGCAGACTTTGATGGAATGGTCTGGGTGCGTCATGTCGCATTTGGAGAGCCCCTGATGCGCCTAAACAGTGGAAACCCCCAACAAGTGACCCCATTTTGGAAAATAGACCCCACAAGGAACTTATCTAGATGTGTGGTGAGCACTTTGAACCCCGAAGTGCTTCACAGAAGTTTATAACGCACAGCCGTAAAAACAAAAAAATATTTTTTTTTGTACAAAAATGATATTTTCGCCCCCAGTTTTTTATTTTCCCAAGGGTAACAGAAGAAATAGGACAAATTGCACAATAACTCTTGGGGTCCAGAGTACGCTGATACCCCATATGTGGGGATAAACTACTGTTTGGACGCATGGCAGAGCTCAGAAGTGAAGGAGCACCGTTTGACTTTTTCAACGCAGAATTGGCTGGAATTGAGATCAGACGCCATGTCACATTTGGAGAGCCCCTGATGTGCCAAAACAGCGGAAACCCCCCAATTCTAACTCCAACCCTAACCCCAACACACCCCTAACCCTAGTCCCAACCCTAACCACAAACCTAACCCTAACACACCCCTAATCCCAACCCTAACCCTAATCCTAACTTTAGTGCCAACCCTAACCCTAACTTTAGCCGCAACCCTAACCCTAACCCTAATGGGAAAATGGAAATAAATACATTTTTTTAATTTTATTATTTTTCCCTAACTAAGGGGGTGATAAAGGGGGGTTTGATTTACTATTTATAGCGGGTTTTTATGATTGGCAGCTGTCACGCTAAAAGACGCTTTTTATTGCAAAAATTGTTTTTTGCATCGCCACATTTTGAGAGCTATAATTTCTCCTTCGTCTCATTGGGGACACAGGACTGTGGGTGTATGCTACTGCCACTAGGAGGCTGACACTAAGTAAACATAAAAAAAGGTTAGCTCCTCCTCCGCCGTATACACCTCAGCACTGGCCGCAGGCAAACCCAGTTCATGCTTAGTGTCTGATGGAGGCACACGTCTGGTTTCTTCCAGACCATTTTTTTTTTTTTTTCTCTCTATTTTCCCACGAAGATTTGACAGGGGCGACGGACCCTTTTGAAGGGGTCCGATCTCCCCAAACCACCAACGGGCGAGCACGTGGAGTAAAGCCTCCACGTATCCTCTCCCGCGACGTGGGACACGAATGCCGGACTCAGCCCTGACCACCCTAAGGTATTGAAACCCTAGGCTGTACAGAGGCAGAAAATAGTCCGTGCGGCCCCCACTGCACCACCAAGGCAAGACCGCGGTGCTGCAAGGAGGCGGATGGTCCCTCTCCTCACCCCCTGAAGGGGTGATGGAGTTAGGGTGCCTGCACCATCCTCACCCCCTTTTTTTTTCTGGGAAGCCCCTCTCTAACCACTGCGGCTGAGAGACGCTGGGACCTTTTTTGGGAGAAAAGCCTACATATGCTCCAGTGGATCACGGCTGGGAACCCACCTTTAATCCAGGATCGTCGGTCGTGGAAGAGTTGGAGCAAAGGGAAAGCGGTCCGGTGTTTTCAGGAGCAGCTCCAAGGCAAAAGCGGGCAAGTCCATGGCTGAGTTCCCCATACCCCTCCCCCCGTATCCGGCGGCCTGCTCTCCGACACAGGGGCGGCCGCCACCAAAAATTTACCTCCCGGCTTCATGCCGGCGCTAGGCCGCGGGCGGAAATCTAGCCCCCGGCTTTTGCCGAGGGTCAGGCAACGCGAGGGGTAATTCGGGAGGAGCGCGTTCTCGGGCTCCTCCCCCCAGCAGCGGCACTTCCGGCGGGCCCGCCCCCCTGATCCCGAGCGGCCGCCGCCGAAAATTTAGGCCGCGGCTTCGGCCAGCGCTAGGCCGCGGCCTGAAATTTAGCCCCCGGCTTCGGCCGGAGACTAGGCCGCGGCTGGAAATCAGGTCCCCGGCTTCTGCCGGCGCTAGGCCGCGCCCTGCGACCCCTCCCCCTAGGGCTCGGCTATTTAGGAACGCCTCCCTGAAAGGGGAGCGCGTTTTTTGGAAGTCTGGAGCTTCCGTCTTCCTTTTTACGCCACACGGTCCAGCAAGTGAGGTGAAAAATCATTAAAGGACGTTCGGGGAACAGGACTGGGGTAAGTGCTACTACCTCCAGCCTGGTTGCTCCGTTTTTTGCTGCGCTCCGCACCGCTACTACCCGCACCGCCACATCCAAATTATTCTGACAGGAGGAAATCTGTGACAGATCCAGTATGTCCAGAAGGGCTAAGACCCACACGGTGTTTTATACTGCATGCATTGCCTGTAGATCCCCTTTTCCGCACGCCCAGACTAATCGGGTCTGCGAAGCCTGTGACTCCGAACGGGCTCAGGAGTCCTTACCTATAACCGAGCCTAGTGCGTCAGGTCCTCCGGAATGGGCCTTGTCTCTTTCTCAATCTGTGGCGTCATTAACCAGAGCAATCGAGTCCCTTCAAGCTCCCGATAGGAGCAGGGACAGTGGTTCACCCGGCTTCACTACGCCTCAGGAACCTCCGGCCTGCAGGGGCCGCGCTCTTACCAGGCAGACGCATGGGAAGCGAACCCATACTGCGTCGCCTATGCCGTCCGGGGCCTCGGCATCCTTTAGCTCAGTTTCTCGCTCTCCCTCTCCTTTGGAGGCAAGTGATCAGTATTCAGATTCTGATTCTGAAGGGTCCCTCAATCTAGAGGCACCGTATTGTCAGGAGACAATTGACAGTCTGATTGAAGCTGTCAATCAATCCCTGGGGATAGAGGATGAATCCACCTTGGCCTCTGGTCATAAGGTGTCTTTCAAACGAGCCAGACAAACTCATAAGGTTTTTGGTGCTCATCCTGAGTTTGAGGAGCTGGTGCAGCGCCACCGAGAAAAACCGGACAAGCGCTTTGCAGGACAAAAGGCCCTTAATACCAGATATCCTTTTGCTCCCGAACTTCTGAAAGTGTGGGCAGAATCTCCTACAGTCGATCCTCCTGTATCGCGTTTAGCGTCTAAAACGCTTCTCTCCCTTCCTAACGGTTCCTCGATCAAGGATCCAACGGATCGTCTGGTTGAAAGTTTGGCCCGCTCAGTGTTTGAGGCATCAGGCTCTGCACTCTCTCCTTCTTTTGCAGCGACTTGGGTTGCTAAGGCCATGATATCTTGGTCGGAGTCTCTAAATAGAGCCCTTCACGGTATAGAGGTGCCTTCTGAGGTAACGGAAATCTCCAATCAGATAGCTCTTGCAGGAGATTTTTTAATCAACGCTTCTATGGATGCGGCAAATTGCGCGGCATTAGCTGCAGCTAATGCGATTGCTATCAGGAGAGCTTTGTGGTTGAGAACTTGGCGAGCGGATTCAACCTCAAAGAAATCACTTACGTCCTTACCCTATCAGAGCGGCCGATTATTTGGCGAGAAGTTGGATCAGCTCATATCTGATGCGACGGGAGGAAAGAGCAGTTTCCTTCCTCAGCAGAGGATTAGACAGCCTTTTCGCCGACAGCTTCAGCCTCGCTTTAGGGCCTTTCGTAACCCAGGTTGGGCCGCGCCAGCCACCTCCAGCGGCTCAGGTCGACCTAATCAGGCCAGAGATCGCCAAGTCTCCTACAAGACCAACCCTTTGGGAAGAATGCGATCTCAACAGCCAAGATCTAGAGGGTCTAAATCCCAAAGATATTCGGATAAATGACTGGAGGCAGAATCCGGTCAATTTATCCAGAGTAGGCGGCCGCTTACTCTGGTTTCGCCCCACTTGGCTATCAATTACTCACGACAAGTGGGTCAGGGAGTTAGTTTCCTCGGGGTACAAAATAGAATTCATCAATCGTCCGTCAAATCGATTTTTTCCTTCGCGTCTTCCCAGAAAAGAATCCCGTGTTCACGCCTTATTCAAGGCGGTCGAATCTCTTCGGCGCAGCGGGGTCATTGTTCCTGTTCCAGAGGTCGAAAGGGGTCAGGGGTTTTACTCCAATCTGTTCATAGTACCCAAGAAGGACGGCTCTGTCAGACCCATTTTGGACCTAAAACGACTAAATCAATTTGTCAGAATTCGACGGTTTCGAATGGAGTCTCTCCGATCGGTTATTGCAGCCATGGAAAAGGGGGAATTTCTAGCATCAATAGACATTCAGGATGCCTATCTCCACATCCCCATATTTCCTCCTCATCAGAGGTTTCTTCGGTTTGCCATCGGCAACCTTCACTTCCAGTTCACAGCCTTGCCGTTCGGACTAGCCACAGCCCCCAGGTGTTCACAAAGGTTATGGCTGCCGTTGTGTCCATTCTGCACTCCCGGGGGATAGTCATTTTGCCATATTTGGACGATCTTCTCATCAAGGGTCCGTCCTATCAGGCTTGCGAGAAGAGTGTCAGCATTACGCTAGACACCCTTGCTCGCCTGGGGTGGCTGGTGAATCTAAAGAAATCGTCTCCCGTGCCATCTCAAAGGATCACCTTTTTAGGAATGATTTTCAACACTGCTCAAGGGTTGATAACTCTTCCTCAGGAGAAGGCTCTAGTTCTCCGTCAGGAGGTACGGATCCTTCGCCAACCAATACCTCACACCATCCGGTTTTGTATGAGGGTCCTAGGAAGGATGGTGGCAGCGATCGAAGCCATTCCATTTGCCCAGTTCCATCTCCGCTCCCTTCAGCATGCTCTCTTGGCAGTATGGAACGGGAGCCCTTACTCGCTCAATTTTCAGTGCCGTCTTTCCCGGCAGGTCAGACAGACGCTTTCGTGGTGGACAAGGGACATCACTCTTCGCCAGGGGCGATATTTTCCTCCAGTCCATTGGCTGATAGTCACAACGGACGCCAGCCTTCTCGGATGGGGAGCAGTGTTTCATCACTATACAGCTCAGGGGACTTGGTGTCGGCAGGAAGCGACCCTCCCAATCAATATTTTGGAGATCCGAGCTGTTCGGCTGGCTCTGAGGCGTTTTCACCATTATTTGGCTGGCCGCCCTGTCCGAATACAATCGGACAATGCCACAGCGGTGGCATACATAAATCATCAGGGGGGTACCCGCAGCAGGGCAGCCATGCGCGAGGTAGGACACATTCTATCCTGGGCAGAAAGAAATCACTCTGTGATATCAGCGGTCCACATTCCAGGCGAGGAGAACTGGGCAGCGGATTTTCTCAGCCGTCAGGGGATAGCGTCAGGGGAATGGTCGCTACATCCCGAGGTATTCCAGCAGATATGCCTACGTTGGGGAACCCCAGATGTGGACCTGATGGCCTCCAGGATAAACGCCAAGGTGCCCAACTTTGTCTCCCGGTACCGAGATCCGCAGGCAATTGCAGTGGATGCCCTGGTTCTACCATGGAATCAGTTTCATCTTCTATACTTGTTTCCACCAATGGCTCTGCTCCCAAGGGTGATCAGGAAGATCAGGTTAGAGGGGGTACCAGCGATATTGATCGCTCCGGATTGGCCGCGTCGCTCATGGTACGCAGAGCTGGTAAAGCTGCTCAGCGACGCACCCTGGCGTCTGCCAGAACGCGTGGATCTTCTCTCCTAGGGCCCAGTTTACCACCAGAACTTAGCGGTCCTGTGTTTGACGGCCTGGCCGTTGAATCTTGGATTCTGACTAGGGCTGGATTCTCCAAAAAGGTCGCCGCCACAATGGCTAGCGCCAGAAAACCCACCTCGGCTCGTATCTACCACGGTACTTGGAAGGTCTTTTTTACATGGTGCAGGGAACATGGTTATTCCCCACTTCACTTTTCAATCCCCAACATTCTGTCTTTTCTCCAAGCAGGCTTAGATTCAGGCTTAGCACCAAGTACTCTTAGGCGTCAAATATCGGGCTTGTCGGTTCTTTTTCAGCGAAGGATCGCATCTAATTTACAGGTCAAGACCTTTATTCAGGGGGTTGTCCATATAGTGCCCCCCTACAAGGCTCCCTTAGATGTTTGGGATCTCAATCTTGTTCTGGGAGTTCTGCAAGAATCTCCTTTTGAGCCTCTTCAGGAGGTTTCCCTGACATACCTTTCCTGGAAGGTGGTATTTTTAGTGGCCATAACATCCATAAGGCGGGTTTCGGAGCTGGCAGCACTATCCTGCCGAGCTCCGTACTTACTTTTCCACCGTGATAAGGTAGTGCTTAGGCCAGCACCTCCTTTTTTGCCTAAAGTCGTGTCCTCATTTCACATCAATGAGGACATTGTTTTGCCCTCATTTTGCCCAGCTCCGACGCACCGGGTAGAAAAAGCTCTCCATACGCTGGATCTGGTGAGAGCACTCAGGAGATATGTATCTCGGACGGCATCCTTTAGGCAGACGGACACGCTGTTTATCCTCCCTGAGGGTCGCAGGAAGGGACTCGCTGCGTCTAGGTCAACTTTAGCTAGATGGATACGGGTAACCATTCAAGAGGCCTACCGCATCAGAGGCGCGGTGGTTCCCGCAGGAATCAGGGCTCACTCCACCAGAGCAGTGGGTGCTTCCTGGGCTCTTCGGCATCAGGCTTCGGCGGAACAGGTTTGTAAGGCGGCAACCTGGTCCAATTTGCATACTTTTTCAAAACATTATAATGTCCATACTCAGGCGTCAGCGGATGCTAGCCTGGGTAGAAGGATTCTTCAGGGCGCGGTAGCGCACCTATGAGCAATGCCTATGTATAATTGCACTGTGGAGTCAGTTTCCCACCCAAGTGGACTGCTTTGGGACGTCCCACAGTCCTGTGTCCCCCAATGAGACGAAGGAGAAATACGGATTTTTGTGTTACTCACCGTAAAATCCTTTTCTCCGAGACGCTCATTGGGGGACACAGCACCCTCCCTTATAGCCGGATGGCTTTGCTTTCTAAGCTAATTTTGTTTGCTTGGGTCTATATCAGTAGATTTACTTCTGGATATATTGTACCTGTATTAACACTGATTTTTGTTTTAGCCTCCTACTGCTTTTTGCACTAAACTGGGTTTGCCTGCGGCCAGTGCTGAGGTGTATACGGCGGAGGAGGAGCTAACCTTTTTTTATGTTTACTTAGTGTCAGCCTCCTAGTGGCAGTAGCATACACCCACAGTCCTGTGTCCCCCAATGAGCGTCTCGGAGAAAAGGATTTTACGGTAACACAAAAATCCGTATTTTTGCATATTTTGGCCCACAGAGTCATGTGAGGTCTTATTTTTTGCGGTACGAGTTGACGTTTTTATTTGTACCATTTTTGAGCAGGTGACATTTTTTGATCGCTTTTTATTTCGATTTTTGGGAGGTTAGAATGAACAAAAATCAGCAATTCATGAATTTCTTTTGGGGGAGGCGTTTTTATTGTTCTGCGTGTGGTAAAATTGATAAAGCAGTTTTATTCTTCGGGTCAGTACGATTATGGCGATACCTCATTTATATCATTTTTTTAATGTTTTGGCGCTTTTATAGAATAAAAACAATTTTATATAAAAAATAATTATTTTTGCATCGCTTTATTCTGCGAGCTATAACTTTTTTATTTTTTCGCTGATGATGCTGTATGGCGGCTCGTTTTTTGCGGGACAAGATGACGTTTTCAGCGGTACCATGTTTATTTATATCGGTCTTTTTGATCGTGCGTTATTCCACTTTTTGTTCGGCGGTATGATGATAAAGCATTGATTTTTTTGCTTCGTTTTTTTTTTTTTTTAAGGGGTTCACTAAAGGGGTTAACTAGTGGGACAGTTTTATAGGGGGGGTCGTTACGGACGCGGCGATACCAAATATGTGTACTTTTATTGTTTTGGTTTTTTTATTTACAGGAAGAAATGAATTTATTGGGGAATATTTTTTATTTTTTTTTATTTATTTTGGATTTTTTTTTATAACATGTTTATTTTTTTTTTTTAACTTTTTTACTTTGTCCCAGGGTGGGACATCACTGTATTTTATCAAATCGCTGGTGTGACAGTATGCACAGCACACTGTCACACCAGCGATCGCTCAGGCAGTGCAGCAGGCTTCTCAGTGCCTGCTCTCAGCAGGCACTGAGGAAGCCGCCTCCCTCCAGGACCCCGGCGCCATCTTGGATCCGGGTCCTGGGAGGGAGGAAGCCCTCAGAACAGCGCGATCACATCGCGCTGGTCTGATTGTCTCAGGGGGCGCGCAGGGAGCCCCCACCCTGCGCGATCCTCCCCTGTGCCCCCAGTACACCGCGATCATGTTTGATCGCGGTGTGCTAGGGGTTAATGTGCCGGGAGCGGTCCATGACCGCTCCTGACACACAGTCACGGGTGTCAGCTGTGATAATCAGCTGACACCCGGCGGCGATTAGCTGCGTTCCCCTCAGGAGCGCAGCTGATCGCCTATGACGTACTATCCCGTCCATGGGCAGAATGGCACGGGTTTTATGGACGGGATAGTACGTCTAATGTCAGAGAGGGGTTAAATGGCTATTTCCATCTCCAAAATCCTCTCCCAATAGGTAGTAGGTGTACTAATAATAATATTAGCAAATACCTTCAATTAGAAATGTAGGATAGTTCTTCTGATTCACTATGTTGCTTACCCAATGTGCAGGGCATTGCAGTAGCTAGCATAGGTATCCATGATTACGACCACTCGTATAGTGACAATTGCTAGTGGTCATAATCATGAATACCCTAAGCTACTGTAATTTCCTGCACATGGGGTAAGCAGCATAGATTATCAGAAGAACTATACTACATTTCTAATTGGAGGTATTTGCTAATATTATTTATTATTACACTTACCGTATATACTCGAGTATAAGCCGACCCGAGTATAAGCCGACCCCCCCCCCTAATTTTGCTACAGAAAACTGGGAAAACTCGAGTATAAGCCTAGGGTGGAAAATGAGGCAGCTACTGGTTAATTTCAAAATTAAAAATAGATACCAATAAAAGTAAAATTAAAGTAGGTTAAATGTTTTTGAATAGCCATATTGAATTAGGAGCATCATATATTATGCCCCATATGCTGCCCCATGTATTATGCCCCATATTCTGCCCCATGTATTATGCCCCATATGCTGCCCATGTATTATGCCCCATATATTATGCCCCGTATGCTGCCCATGTATTGTGCCCCATATGCTGCCCATTTATTGTGTTCCATATTCTGCCCCATATGCTGCCCATGTATTATGCCCCATATATTATGCCCCATATGCTGCCCATGTATTGTGCTCTATATTTATTCGAACGTCCATGACAGCACTACAGAGAGAGGGGATCCGCCCCTTAGGAACAGGAAACCTACAGATACAAAAGGGCGGCACCTCTCCCACACATCAGTTGGTTTCCTGTTCCTAAAGGACGGGTTTCCTACAGATGAAGATCTTCAGGAGGACCCAGGCCGGCCGGTCGACCCAGGTTGCGGGGGGGGGGGTTTCTGCTAATGTAATTAATACTCTCCTTAAAAGCAGAAAAGAGGTTACAACTAGAATCTACGCTAGGATTTGGAAAAAATTTCTCCAAAGCTCGGGGGTGGTGGCAGGGGACCCAACACCAATATCCCAGATTCTAGAATTCCTACAAAAGGGTCTAGACTTAGGCCTCTCCACAAGCACCCTTAAGGTGCAAGTTTCAGCCTTGGGGGCACTCTTCAGTTGCAACATTGCAAATAATTACTGGGTCAGTAGATTCATTAAAGCTGCGGGTAGGTCGAGACCCATAGTAAAGGTGAGAATCATGCCATGGGACTTGAACCTTGTTCTCACTGCTTTAACAGAGCCCCCTTTTGAACCTATATCAGCATCAATAAAAACTCTTTCCCTCAAAACCGCTTTTTTAGTAGCATTAACTTCGGCTAGGAGGGTAAGTAATATCCAGGCTCTATCTAGACTATCTCCCTACAATCGGGTCCTGAATGACAGAATAATACTTAAACCCGATCCGGCATACCTACCTAAGGTGTCTTCCGCTTTCCACAGAACACAGGAAATTGTTCTCCCCTCTTTCATCCCTAATCCATCTAATCAAAAGGAAATAAAACTTCATTCGTTAGATGTCAGAAGATGTCTACTGCAATATTTGGCAGTCACTGATCCCTGGAAAAGGGACAGTGCATTGTTTGTTTCTTTTCAGGGAATTAACAAAGGCCGTAGAATAACAAAAAGCTCATTGGCCAGATGGATTAGAGAAGCAATTTCTCTGGCATACACCTCAAAGGGCAAGCCGGCACCTGAAAGGATAAGGGCGCATTCCACCCGAGCCGTGGCAACTTCATGGGCAGAGAGGGCAGAAGTCTCCATTGACCAAATATGTAAGGCAGCTACGTGGTCTTCTCCACACACGTTTTACACTCATTATAGGTTAGATTTGGGTGCTTCCTCAGATCTTTCTTTCGGAGTAAGGGTGCTGCAGGCTGTAGTCCCTCCCTAAAATACTTATTACTCTCTGTAATTCTCTCTGTAGTGCTGTCATGGACGTTCGAATAAAGTCTGTTACTTACCGTTAACGGTATTTTTCGAAGTCCATGACAGCACCCTTACATTCCCACCCGGGTTCTATGTGCACTTCTTCCTCTTATATAGTCCACATGTAATAAACGATTGATTAAGGTTACTATGTGATGCATAAAATTTTTTGCTGTATACCATTTAACCTTGGTTGTCCTCTTATGCTCTGTAATCCAACTGATGTGTGGGAGAGGTGCCGCCCTTTTGTATCTGTAGGTTTCCTGTTCCTAAGGGGCGGATCCCCTATCTCTGTAGTGCTGTCATGGACTTCGAAAAATACCGTTAACGGTAAGTAACTTAGACTTTTGCCCCATATGCTGCCCCATGTATTATGCCCCCATATGATGCTCCATAGATTGTGCCCCATATGCTGCCCATGTATTATGCCCCCATATGATGCCCCATATTCTGCCCCATGTATTGTGCTTCATATGCTCCACAAATTATGCCCCATATGCTCCACAGATTATGCCCCATATGTTCCACAGATTATGCCCCATATGTTCCACAGATTATGCCCAATATGCTCAACAGATTATGCCCCATATGTTCCACAGATTATGCCCCATATATTCCACAGATTATGCCCCATATGCTCCACAGATTATGCCCCATATGTTCCACAGATTATGACCCATATGCTCCACAGATTATGCTCCACAGATTATGCCCCATATGCTCCACAGATTATGCCCCATATGCTCCACAGATTATGCCCCATATGCTCCACAGATTATGCCCCATATGTTCCACAGATTATGCCCCATATATTCCACAGATTATGCCCCATATGCTCCACAGATTATGCCCCATATGTTCCACAGATTATGCCCCATATGTTCCACAGATTATGCCCCATATGCTCCACAGATTATGCCCCATATGTTCCACAGATTATGCCCCATATGCTCCACAGATTATGCCCCATGTGTTCCACAGATTATGCCCCATGTGTTCCACAGATTATGCCCCATGTGTTCCACAGATTATGCCCCATGTGTTCCACAGATTATGCCCCATGTGTTCCACAGATTATGCCCCATGTGTTCCACAGATTATGCCCCATGTGTTCCACAGATTATGCCCCATGTGTTCCACAGATTATGCCCCACATGCTCCACAGATTATGCCCCATGTGTTCCACAGATTATGCCCCATGTGTTCCACAGATTATGCCCCATATGCTCCACAGATTATGCCCCATAAGCTCCATAGATTGTGCCCCATAGTATAGGTCCCTTATGCTGCCGCTGCAACTAAAAAAAAAAAAAAAAAAACCTACTCACCTCTCGTCGCTGGGGACAGGTGCCGGTGTCCTGAGCAGGCAGGGACACCGGCGCGCTATGGGGGACAGGTGCCGGTGTCACCGCTGGCTCAGTGCCCGGCACCTGCAATATTCACCTGTCCCGTTCCACCGCTGAGCGCCGCTGTCTTCCGGGTTCTCCAGCAGTGAATGCTCATGCAGAGGGCGCGGCGCGCACTAACCACGTCATCGCGCCCTCTGACCTGAACATTCACAGCTAGGGGACGAGGAGGTCAGATCGGCGCTCAGCAGTGGAACAGGGACATGTGAATATGGAATATACTCACCCCCCGCCGGCGCGTCTCTGCAGCCGCTGCTCTTCTCCCACGGTCTCCTGTGCTATGCCTAACTACAGTGGTACCGCTCATTAAAGTCATGAATATGTGCATATTCATGACTTTAATGAGCGGTACCACTGATGGCTGAACACAGGCGCCGGAGACCATGGGAGAAGAGCAGGGGCTGCAGAGACCGCGCCAGGAGGGGGTGAGTATATAGGACACCCCCGCTCCCCCTCCCCCGCCGCCCCCCCGGTATATGACTCGAGTATAAGCCGAGAGGGGGACTTTCAGCCCTAAAAAATGGGCTGAAAATCTCGGCTTATACTCGAGTATATACGGTACTACATATTGAGATAGGATCTTGGATATCTCTGCATGGATTTCCTGTTTGTTAGACAATCCCTGCATGCGTTGCATTCGTTGAACAGCTGCGAGACATGCAGCCGTGAGGAGTCAAATATAATTTTTCAAGCACACTAAAGACACTTGATTAGCACCTGAGCGTGCTTAGAGAACACCTTATCCTAGCATGTTCGCTCATCACTAATAACCATCTGTCAGGGAAGAGGAGGACCAGATTTCAATACCCAATCTTCTGTTCTCAGGGAAAATAAGCCGCTGTCAGTAGTGTGTTGCAGCATATTTTTCCCTCCCCATTGTCCAGTTTTAGTCCAATAAGAAAATGGACATTTCCCCTTCAAGAGTATATTCAGAGTTTTTTCCCAAGGATTTTTTGAGTATCCTCTCCAAAATCCAAAAACTGCTTCAAATACTCTTCAGCCCCTTTACAACCTTGCAACTTTCTGTTCTTGCGTTTTTAGTTTTTTGCTCCCCTCCTTCCCAGAGCCATAATTTCTCCTTAGCCTCATTGGGGGACACAGGACCATGGGTGTTATGCTGCTGCCACTAGGAGGACACTAAGCAAATATACAGAGAAACTGACTCCTCCTCTGCAGTATACAACCTCTGCTGGCTCTATGTTGAACCAGTTCTTGCTTAGTGTCTGTAGGAGGCACTAGAGTCTGGATTCAGACACCGACTTTATTATTTTAATTTTTACTTTTTTACTATGGATTGAAGGGGCGACGGGGCCTTTCAAGGTCCCGATCTCCCCAAATCAACAGGCGGGAACGCGGAGTGTCGTCTTCCCGTACCCACTCCTGCACCACCCCAATGCTATGCCTGGGTTCTCCTCAGGGGCGATGGATCCCTTTCATGGGACCGCTCTCCCCACACCGACCTCAGACGAGAACATGGGATGTCACCCCCATGTACCCTTTTCTGGAGCCAGTCCTTCAGCTGGACAAAATGCCCTGTCCTCCCCCCAAAGGATTACCTCCGGTAGTACGCAGAGGCTCCTAACGGCATCCGTGCAGCCCCACTGCATCACCATTGTCAGAAAGCGGATGATGTCAGGAGGCGAATGAGCCCTCTCCACCTCCCTATAAAAGGGATCGTGGATTGAAGATGATCTGCGCTGCCAAAATTCACAGCTGTGGTCCATTCACCTGTGCACAGCTCTGCTCCATCTGGTCTGTGAGTATCGCAGCGTCCGCGGTCGGCAGGGGGGCTCCGTCCTCAAAATGGTCCAGGCCCTCAGAGGGATAGGTGTCCTGGCTGCTGTGCTCCCACGATCACCGCCGCCGCCCCCCGCAAATTTAGTCCCCGGCTTCTGACCGGGATAGGCCTAGCTCCACCTATGTCCTAGGCGCTTCTTGCCCTGTACGAGAAGCGCTGCGGCCGCATCCCTGCTCCTTGGCCCTGACTCCGCCCACATTTTCTGGCGCTTCTCGTTCCTCACGAGAAGCACCAACTTATTCCCGGGCCACCATTTCCTGTCACCGCTGTGTGACTACATGCTGGGGACGCCATCACTTCCTCACTCCACCGCATGTGTGACTGACACCGCAGCGCAGACTATCTTCTTTGAGGGCACGGACACAGGACCTGGGTAAGCTGGACACAGAACTTAACCCCTCCCCTGCAGTAGCCTCTAAGCAGCATTTATATGCAATATGTCTCAGTCAAAGGCATCTAAGAAAAATAAGACAAACACAGTGGTGCATGCCTCATGTTCCGCATGTAATGCCACATTACCATGGAGACACCGTACTGCAATCTGTGCAGCCTGCGAGTCCTTATGTGCTAAGGAGCCCCCTGCTAATGCCGAACCTAGTGGACCTAGCCCACCCGAGTGGCCACGTCTCTGGCACAGTCCATGGCTTCCCTGGCTAAAGCTATAGAATATTTCCGTGATTCCTCCTCAAGCCAGGGCATCAGTTTACCTTGTGTAGAAGGCCCTTCAGTCATGCGAGAGTCTTCCTCAGACAAGGGCTGGACAGCAGCAGAAGACATACAATGTTCTAGGAAACGTCCCCATAGCTTGTCCCCCAGGCACTCTGGTGCCTCGGCGTCCGCAAGCTTTGCTTCCTGCTCCCCCTCACCTGGGGTTTGCAGCGAGCATGACTCAGAATGAGTCAGATGTGGCTGTAGACCTGGACTCTTTAGAGTACCAGGAGTCTCTAGATTCTCTTATTGAAGAGATCAATAAGGCTCTGAGAGTAGACAAAGAGCCTGGAACTAGTCCAGATCCCACTGTGTCCTTCTAAAGGACCAAACGCCCTCACAGGGTTTTTGCTAACCAACTCGAGTTGACGGACATCTTTCAGAGGCATAGAAGTCGCCCGGACAAGCGATTCACAGAGCAAAAGCTGCTGGAAGCATGATACCCCTTTGCCCCCACTCTAAGAAATGAGTGGACTGAGTCCCCTGCAGTGGATCCACCCATGTCATGTTCCGCTTCCAAAACTCCTCCTGTCTTTGACGGCTCGTCGATTAAAAACCCCACTGATCGACAGATTGATAATCTTGATCAGTCAGTCTTTGAAGCTGCCAGACTAGCAATCTTCCCTTCCTTCGCCGCTTCCTGGGTGGCCAGAGCTATGGTGGCCTGGGCAGAGGCCCTAGCTAAGACCAGTCGAGACAGTAACCTACCTCCTGAGGCTGTCAGTCTCGCTTACCAGATTGCCCGGGCTGGGGATTATGTGATACATGCCTCCCTAGATGCAGCTAACTGTGCCGCGCTTGCAGCCCAAACGCCTGTACTATCAGGAGAGCCATATGGCTCCGAGAGTGGCGAGCAGACTCCACTTCCAAAAAATCTTTAACTTCCCTGCCTTACCAGAGCGGGCATTTGTTCGGAGATAAACTTGACCAAATTATCTCCGATACTACTGGAGGAAAAGTCAAATTTCTCCCTCAGCAGAGACCCAGTTGGCCTTTTCGGAACCAACACCAGGTTCGCTTCTGGCCATTTCGCAGTACCGCAAGCTGGTCATCCGCAACCGCTTCCTCTTTCAGCAGCAGATGAAGGAAGGGAGACACAGTCATTACTAGTGGGGTAGGCGGAGCCCACACAGGATAGAACACCTCAGATTAAAAAAGAGTGTTGACCGGCGCCTCCAGCTTGGGCTCCTCCTACTCCAGCTCTCCAGTCTAAAATTTGAGGTCACAGAGGATAGTCGCTGCTGGAGCAGCTCCTCAGAAGAATTTTTTATTTTTATCGGACAGGGACTTGGACCCCCGTGGTCTTGAGGTCTCAGGGGTCTCAGCGCTGCTGGACCCCCACCCCTCCCTTGGCGGATCTGCATTACCCTTTAAGGTGGTCCCTGCAGAACCCTGCCGGCCCTGGGGGATGAGGGTTGCTTCCCTGGCGGGGACGCAAACCACGCTTCTGGGGTCACTGCGTTCCCCGCCCTGGGGGAAGCTACGGGCACAGCGCCACAAATCCCTGGGGGTCCCTGTGGCACTCAGCTGGGTGAGTACTCAACATTTTATTGAATGTGTTTGAGTGCTTCAGCGGCTGCTGCGGCAGCCGCTGCTACATTTTTCAGTGTGGTGATTGTGTACTTTTGTCCGCAGGTGGATGCCTGCAGGACATGGGAGCGGGACAGGAGCGGAGAGCAGAGTGAGTCGCGCGCCATTTTTTGAAGCCGGCGGGGGGCGTGGCTTTGCGTTTTCCCGTCTTTCGCGGGCAGGAAGCGCTCTGAGCGCGCGCTTTACCTTGCCCTTCTCTTCCGGCTTCTCTCCTCTAGCGCGGCGGCCATTACTGACGGCCTCCTCGGGATCCTCTCTCCGCTCCCCCCGACCGACCGAAAGGACACAAACTGCACCGCGGCCAGCTGGGTGAGTCGCTTCTACCTTTCTGAGGGCAGAAGCTTGACCCCTTCACCCCCACAGCGCAGGGCACCTTTTTGAAGGTGCTGCCAACTGAACGCTCCCGCTAACGATCACAATAACGATGCATACTAATGCGATCGTTTTTTGTGATCGTTTTAATGTCGCTAGTAGCTGCCACAGTGGGCGATCTCATTGACGACGCATAAGTGGTTAGCGATCTATTTAGCAACTTTGGCGGTCATTGCAATGTACAAATCAGCGCAATATGTTAGCGATCTCGTTGGCGTTCTTGTTTAACATTGTCCTGCAGCTGCTACCTCATAAGAGGCACCTGGGACTCACACACCCTTTTCATTAACAGGGGTTGTGAGGAGTCTGCGACATTAACCCCTTCTTAGGCGGTTAACCCTTAATTGGGGGACAGCTGGGGTAGCTCTCTCTTTAAGAGCTTTAACCCTTCAGCGTTAGTTTTTTCTTTTTAAAAAAAAAAAAAAAAAACCACGCTGTTCTAGTTGCTGACAGGTTTAACCTGCCATATACTGTGTGAGGACATGTCAGATCAGGGTCCAGGAGGTGCGGACCGTCTCCCAGATCCGCTACAGGATCAGCCTCGCGTATCTGACACGCAGACCTCGACGGCGTCAAGCGCAGCTGTCGGAGGTGTCAGTGATGTCAAAATGGAGGCCCTCACTCGTTCTATTGATGGCCTGTCTGACCTTCTAGGTTATTGGGTGTCAGCTAGATCCTCTCATAGCAGGAAGCGACACAGGCCGGTGCCATCCTTCCCCTTCAAACTCAGATGGCGAGATGTCCGATTCGGATAAGGAGGATCGGCAGGGACACTCTGCCTCTCTTTTGGGCCGTACAGAGGCTTTTATTGGAGCCATGAGGGAGGCGTTACAGTTACCTGAGGAGGTAACTAGACTTCCTGGTAAGTCGGCCCGGATGTTTCAGGAGTCGCATAGGTCGCGATCAACATTACCATCTCTGGATGAGCTTAATGGGGCAGTGGAGAAGGAACGCCTGTGTCCAGATAAACGTTTTCAGAGGACACGGTTTGACGCTGTATACGTGTACGACGGAGCTGATTGATAATTGGATTCCTTCTCCTGAAGTGGATGTCCCTTTATCCCAGCTTAGCAAATCCTCATTACTTCCTGTTAAAGGGAAGGCGAGTCTGCAGGATCCGCTGGACAGAAAAACGGAGATGGCGGCGAAATCCATCTACGAGGCCGCGGGTCATGGATTCAGCTAGGGTACATGTGTGCTTGTAAAGCTTCCCTAAGCTGGTTAGACCGTCTACGGACGGTGTGGCAAGATGGACCCCCACTATCCGAGGTAGATGGGCTTTTCAAGTTGTTGGAGGATGCAGCCCGATATGGCAGTGATGCAGGTTTGGAACTGCGTCACTGCTGTCCAGGGCGCAATCCTCGGCGGTCACAGTCAGGAGAGCACTGTGGCTTAGACAGTGGACCGGGGACGCGGTTTCCAAGCAAGGTTTGCTATCTTTAGCTTACAAGCTGATTGCCAAAGCAGAGGCAAAAGAAACGGCTTTACCGCAGCGAAGAGCTGTGGCTTCTGCGTCTGGCAGGCCTAGTGCCGGTAATAGTCGGCGGTCCTTTCGGTCCAGGGGACGGTTCGGTAAGCCCTCTTGGGGATCGGGTCGTCCCTCTTTTTCAGAAAAAAAAAAAAAAGAACGCCCAGAAATCCCGCACTCCCTGGAAACAGAGCTTCCACCGAGACAAGCGGGAAGCTGACAAAAAGCCCGCTAAGGCAGACTGACGCCAGGATCTCACTTGAGGGCTCTCGAGTGGGAGGTCGCCTGCTCCAATTCGAACCGTTTTGGGCTTCCCGCGTGTCGGACGCCTGGGTGACCGGGTTGTGTCAGCAGGCTATTTCATAGAGTTTCTTTCTCGACCCCCAGACAGTTTTTGCCAATCCCGCATTCCGTCAGAGCCCGAGCTTTCTGCAGCTCTACTGCGGGAGGTCGGTTCACTTCTGCAGAAGGGTGTGGTGGTACCGGTTCCACCGGAGGACCGGGGAAGAGGGTTTTATTCCAACCTCTTTGTAGTCCCCAAAAAGGAGGACAAATTTCGCCCCATTCTGGATCTCAAAAGATTGAATCGGCATGTCCGCACCCGGAAATTCCGCATGGAGTCACTTCGCTCCGTTGTGGCGGCCTTGTCGCAGAATGATTTTTTGGTGTCAATCGACATTCGCGACGCTTATTTGCATGTTCCCGTTGGAAGGGCCCACCAACGTTTCCTTCGTTTTGCCATAGGTCAGGACCACTACCAATTTGTGGCCCTGCCATTCGGGTTGGCCTCAGCACCCAGAGTTTTTACAAAAATTCTGGCACCTCTCATGGCGATCCTTCGAAGACAGGGGGTTACGATTCTTCCCTACCTGGACGACCTTTTGATTGTGGCGTCCTCAAAGGAGGAGGCGGTGACGGCTCGCAATCTATCCCTTCAGCTCCTGGAGGACTTTGGGTGGCTGCTTAATTGGGAGAAGTCGTCTCTGGAACCGTTGCAGTCAATCCTGTTTTTGGGAATGCATTTCAACACGGTATGAGCAGTGGTGTCTCTGCCTCCAGACAAGCAAGCGAGTCTTCTTCGACATGTACAGGTTATGAAGTCTTCGACAGCAATGTCCCTTCGAAGGTGTATGCGCCTTCTGGGTTTGATGGTGGCGTCGATGGAGGCAATTCAGTTTGCCCAATTTCATTCCAGGGCTCTCCAAAGGCTCATTTTGAATCGTTGGGATCGATCGCAGGTTTCACTGGATTGCAGTATCATCATCTCCCACAGGGTGCGAGAGTCTCTAGGTTGGTGGTTACGTCCGGAGGTGTTATCCCTGGGGAAGTCCTTCCTCCCTCCGAAGTGGTCGGTCATAACCACCGATGCCAGCCTGACGGGCTGGGGGGGTGTCTGGAACGAAGAGTCTGTCCTGCCGATCAACATTCTGGAATTGAGGGCAATTTTTCTTTGCCTCCAACACTGGATGGTCCCTTTAAGCGGTCTACCAGTCCGAGTGCAGACAGACAATGCGACGGCGGTCGCGTATATCAACCATCAGGAACGAGGAGCTTCAAGCTCATGATGGAGGTGTCTCGGATCCTGGTATGGGCCGAGGCCAGGGTGCCAGCCATCTCTGCGATTCACATTCCAGGAGTTCAGAATGTCACGGCGGGCTTCCTCAGTCTCGAAAAGATGGATTCCATGGAATCGAGTCTTCATCTGGAAATTTTTGCACTGCTGTGCTCCCGTTGGGGAACTCCCCAAGTGGATTTGATGGCATCCAGGGTCAATGCCAAGTTACCAACGTTCATGTCCAGGTACAAGGACCCGAAGGCTGTGGCGGTGGATGCTTTGGTGGCTCCGTGGGACCAATTCGAGCTAATCTATGTGTTCCTGCCGATATCCTTACTTCCTCTGGTGTTGCGTCGGACAGACTGGAGAGAGTCCCGGCTATGTTGATAGCCCCAGATTGGCCAAGGAGGACGTGGTTCTCGACACTGGTGTCGCTTCTGGCAGCGCCTCCACTTCCACTCCCTCTTCGCCCGGACCTGTTAACTCAAGGGCCCGTTCGCCATCCGGACCTGAAGTCTCTGCGTTTGACGGCGTGGCTCTTGAGACCGAAATCTTGACCCGTCAAGGTTTTTCAGCCGAAGTCATTGCCGCTCTGCGAGCTGCCAGAGGTCCGGCTACTACTAGGATTTATCACAAGTCTTGGGAAGCCTTCTTTTTGTGGTGCTCGGGGTCTTCAAGGAACCCGAGGGTTTTTTCCATTCCCAATCTGTTGGCCTTTTTGCAATACAGGCTGGACAAGGGTTTGGCAGTTAGCACTCTGAAGGGGCAGGTTTCTCCTCTGTTCTTGCTATTTCGGAAGGCTATCGTTTCGCGTAGGGACGTACGCTCCTTTTTTCGCGGAGTAACCCGTCAGTTTCCGCCGCGGAAGGCGTTTGTGTCTCCTTGGCGGCTCAATCTTGTTTTGGAGGCTCTTCAACATGGGCCTTTTGAGCCTATGGACTCTGTTAGTCTTTCTTTGCTCTCTTGGAAGGTTACCTTCCTAGTGGCGGTCACTTCTTTGAGAAGGTTTTCTGAGTTGGCGGCTCTTTCTTGCTCGCCCCCTTTTTCTGGATTTTCACCCGGATCGCGTAGTGCTTTGCACTCGGGGTGACTTTCTACCTAAGGTGGTGTCACAATTTCATGTTAACCAGGATATTGTGTTGCCCTCGCTCTGTCCAGAGCTGAGGAATGCGAAGGAACGGGCCTTGCACACATTGGATTTAGTGCGGGCTTTGAAGTTCTATTTCTCTATTACTCAAAGTTTTCGGAAGTCGGATTCTCTGTTTGTGAGTCCAGCAGGTCGTCGACGTGGTCAACGAGCTTCCAAGGATTCTATAGCTCGTTGGATTCGGTCGGCCATTTTAGAGGCTTACCGACTTAAGAGCGAACCTTGCCCGATTAAGATTCGAGCTCACTACACGAGGGCTGTGGGTTTATCGTGGGCCTTTCATCAAGGGGCCTCGGCAGCTCAGCTCTGCAGGGCGGCGACCTGGCGCTCCGTCCACACGTTTACAAAATTTTATAAGGTGGACGTCAGTGCTTCCGCTGATGCGGCCTTAGGACGTAGGGTCCTGCAGGAGACTATAGTTAAAGTTCTTGTGAACTTGTATTTAGCGCTAGTTGCGCATTTAACTAGGTTGTTGGGAATCTGCCTCTGTTGGTTTTTTGCCCACCCTTATTTTTTGGACTGCTTTGGGACGTTCCACTAGTAATGACTGTGTCTCCCTTCCTTCATCTGCTGCTGAAAGACGGATTTTGGTAAGAACTTACCTGTAAAATCCTTTTCAGCGAAGAAGGAAGGGAGACACAGATCCCTCCCATGGCAGAAGTGTGTTGTTGTGTTTTCAGATGCGGCGTGACCCTTCTCTGATAGCGATTATCTGGGCTGAGGTCGACGCGCTAAGGCTCTGTTCCAGCATTGCCAGCTCATCGCAGTGGTCAGGTTCAGTGAGTAGTACCTGGGACTGTGTGGTTTTTTCTGTTATATGCATAACCTATCTTCTTGTTCTCTCTCTGAAGTTCTTCAGAAGGGGTTATGTTGCTACGCTGGTGATATTTGCTCTTCCATAGCTTGTGTACGGACTGGAGAGCTGCAGTAGGAGGAGCCCAAGCTGGATGGGCCGGTCAACACTCTTTTTTAATCTGAGGTGTTCTATCCTGTGTGGGCTCCGCCTACCCACTAGTAATGACTGTGTCTCCCTTCCTTCTTCGCTGAAAAGGATTTTACAGGTAAGTTCTTACCAAAATTCATCTATCTCGGCCTGCCCCCCGTGCAGGAACAGGGATCCACAACCTTCATTCAAGCCCTCTCATTCCTGGAAAAGAAAGCCCTCAGTCTGGACCCAAGGGTATCTCATCCCGCAAGTTCTCTGCTCAATGACTCATTGCAGTATCCGGAGGACACCGAGTAGGCGGCCGTCTACTCTTGTTTCGTCAAGTCTGGCTGGAGGTCGTTCACGACCAATGGGTCAGAGATCTGGTGTCCTCCGGATACAAAATAGAATTTGCGTCTCCCCTCCCCCAAAACGCTTCTTCCGGTCGCATCTTCCAAAGATAAAGGCGCATGCAGCCCCATTTTATCAGGTATGGCATTTTCAAGGGATATAGCTCTAGGATCGCTGTCTGGGTAGACAGAATGGCACGAAAACAGTTCATTCAGACAGCAGTTCTGGTGTAAAACTGGCCGCAACCAGCTTTATTAAAGTCCACAGCAAACAGATAAAAGTAAAGCATAAACAGAAAACCTAGGCTTGTCTAGCCACTAATTACACACAGATAGATTGCCCTGTCTATCCGGGTCCCGGCTCTACCAGCCTGACCCAAAACAACACATATGATATATGTTACCAGTATGGAGTTTCACAGATACTCCTCCTTGTGTCTGAAGGCACCTTCCATGTCCAGACTTGAGAGAGATCCACTCCTATTCAGCCGCTATTTGCACGGATTCTCACTGCGACTACTCCTGTGTCCGGGGTCCTTCCTGCACCCAGACTGAGATAGCTCACACTCCTGGAGACACCTTCTGTACCTGGACCCCTTGTCCAGATTAAGCGTGCTCCCACTCCTGGAGACCGCTTCTTGTGCCGGGACACCTTCCTGTGTGTCCAGACTAAGCGTCCTCTCTGACTGTGTTCCAACACACCTACTTCTGGTCTCCTAATCAACACCTGAGTGATTTCAGGCCTGAGCTGCAAGTGTGTACCGAATGTAAGGTGTAGTGACCCTTCTCTACCACTAGGTCTACAAAGCCACACACCTCCCTTATACCAGTCAGTAAAGTAGCTAGGTGAAATATACACCCCATTCAATACACATACTCTCACTGTCTCACATATCCCCCCCCTCTTCTCCAGACCGGAGGGCTGGTCATCCAGACCGGAGGGCTGGTTAACAATCCAACAGAGACAGTGAACTCTGGACCAGTCATGGCCCTCATCAGCTTCATCTTCACCACTGTCATTTGTATCTTCACCTGAGTCATAGCCAACATCAGCTTTCTCTTCATCTGAAGCATCCGTACTACCCTGTACCCTCCCAGGCCTATGCTCTCTGCGGGCCTCGGGTATCCTGCACGGTTTCATCTTGACCTTAGGGCCGGGCTCAGTTTCGATATAGTGCCTGGCCAGAGAAGTACGACCCGGCACATCAGAACACTTCTGCTGACTCTTCCTCAGAAACTCACGTACCTCCTGTTCCTGGTGCACTGACCATGTGTCACCAACTATCACAGAAGGTATAGGGGGTTTTTCACTTTTCTCCAGCTCCCCTTGAACCTTCTTTACTTCATTGAGCTTCTCCAGAATATGCTCATGGCTCTCATCACGCTCCTTCATCACAGATTGGAGTTTTCTCCGAGAAGCAATCAATTCATCTTGTACCCATTGGACGTCCTTCATGTCCTCAGCCCCTTCTTCAGGCTCTTCTGGTAGGACATGCTCAGAAGCCCCACCGTCAGTCTTACATTCTCCTTCTTCAGTCACATCACTTTGGTCTCCAATATCTTCATTTATTCCAGCTTTCAAGTTCTCCTTGATAGCGGCATCTGTATACTCAGAACCCGCCGGATTCTTCTCTTCCACCACGTTCTGCATCCCATCTGAGCTCCCGTGTGTCTGTAGCGGCAACGGAGTGACACATCGCTTTTCCCATTTGTTGGGACGTGGCTCCGATGTAGCCTCCCTGAAAGTGCGCTTGAGCTCACCAACGCCAGCCCGATGTCTCAAAATCTCATCTTGTGACTTATCCAGATCCTTGGTATCACTCGGGAACACTGCTGGGGCTCCGGGCGCCGAACTTCCAGCCTGAGCTTCACGAGTTGCAGCTACTGATGAGGCATCTGGTTTGGTGTCTACCACTTCTATGGCTTTTTCCACCTCTGCAGCATCACCTTCAGAGTCCTTGGCATGATGCAGATCCACACCACACACTGACAACTTCTCATCTTCAACAGCATCCACTTGTGCTGTGTTCAGTTTCAGAGTCCTGCCTTTAAAGCTCAGCTCTACTCCTTTCACCTTAGTCTTCGCCAGGGAACCGGCCAACTGTAAAACATCTTCAGATGCCATCTTCTGTCTGGCTGTAAGGTCAGCATCAGCTTTCTTCTCAGGACTCTCAACCTCCTCTGCTACCATGCCTTCCTCATTTGCACTGGTTGCTTTATGGTCATCAGATGATTCACTATCACTATCTGACCCCTTTTTCTCAGCCACATCTGGCTCACTGTCAGGGCTATACACTTCATTTTCATTCACATCCTGCTCACTGTCAGGGTTATACAATTCATTTTCATTCATATCCTGCTCACTGTCAGGGTTATACAATTCATTTTCATTCACATCCTGCTCACTGTCAGGGTTATACAATTCATTTTCATTCACATCTTGATCTGGAACCTTAGTTAACATGTCATCCACAACATTAACTTCACCATCTGGTCCCTCAAGTATGTGACTATGTGACAACCCCAGCACTATACTTCTATATAACTCAGGTACTAGGAGCTGACTCACGACCTCTCCCTGGACTTCAGTGTCCCTATACAATAGGCTATTGTCCATGGCAGCATGAGGAAACCTCTCCTCAGAGCCAGGCTCCTGGGAAACCTCATTTAGAACAATCATATTTTCCTGTGCCGTCCTAAGAGAGGGGTCTCGCCACTGCTCACTCTCAAAATTGTCACAGGACACAGGTAAGTAAGGGACACTCGGTTCCCGAGAACCACCATCCTCATCTCCCAACATCACCTGCAAAGGAACTTCATCACCATCACAGTCATCATTATTATCAACATCATTATCATGACTATGATCAGTATCATCATCACTATCATGGTCATCATCA
>JARQOD010000001.1:976078523-976098951 GCA_033576555.1 Oophaga sylvatica | reverse complement strand
CCGAAATCAGGCAGTGTAGGGAGAGTTGCTGCTGAGCTAGAGAGAGATTTGTTTGCTTGGTACTTAGTGTGGGTATAAAATACCCAAAAAAGTATATGAAAAACAGAGCCAGTTTATAGAAAAATGCAAAAACAATTTTATTAAGTTACAAAACAATTTTAAAGGAAGTAACAATCATTATACACAATATTAATGACAAAAGAGAAGGCAAAAAAACCCTAGATACCGTTATTCAGAAAAATGAATACATAAAGTCATATATCACAAGATACTCAGTATAGTGTCAGGAAAAATAGACATAACGATGCTGTGATATGAATATTTAGAACTGTCCATCAATAGAAAATAAAAATAATAAGTAAAGTGCACAGTGCACATCATATAGAAATAATAAATATAATATTTTTATTATCCTATCGATATAGAAATTATCAAAAAGTGCATAATGCAAGAAAGAAAAATAATATATTAAGTGCTCAAAATGAACAATAAAGAAGCAAAACTGCACTAAATACTGAAATAATAAATATAGAGGCGGACAGTTCTAATATATTACCACAGCATCCTATAGTTGTGTATCCAATATGGATGTAAATATAGGGAGGTAAAAAGCCTATATCAGCATGCAGGGATAATATATATATATATATATATGAATGTATACATACACATATGTATTTAGGACCAGGCAAAAAGCCTATATCCTATAAACCAATACCAATATATATCAAGGAAATGTGCATGTAAAAAACCATACAGATGTATATAGGCATCAATCAATACGCAAGATAAGTATGACAGTCGACTGCGCATGTGCAGATGCTACCAAAGTTGCTAAAGGCTATAATCCCATATATATTGCAAAGGATTTATCCCTATAGTTATATGTATATATCTCAAAAAAAATTATGTACACGCATGTGCTGCTATAGTCATTGACGCACTATCATATATATGTGCAAACATTGCTATATAACACTGCTGAAGGCTATAATCCCATATATGTATTGTCCCTGTAATACTAAGTATATATCTCAGAAGAATGCATGTGCTGCTATTGTCATAAACGCACTATCATATAAATGTGCAAACACTGCTATCATGGTTAAAGGCTGCAACCCCAAATATATTACAGGAAAATTCTTCCCATGTGGCCATAAATGCCATGACAGTATGTTAGATCAACAGCAAGTATAGACAGTAGACAGAGATATATAGAAGGCATCCAAAACTTACTGAATAACGGACAGGAAAGCCCCGACGCGCGTTTCGCTAAGTGCTTCCTCGGGGGGCGTCGAGGAAGCACTTAGCGAAACGCGCGTCGGGGCTTTCCTGTCCGTTATTCAGTATAGGCTTTTATATAGGCTTTTTACCTCCTATATTTACATCCATATTGGATACTCAACTATAGGATGCTGTGGTAATATATTAGAACTGTCCGCCTCTATATTTATTATTTCAGTATTTAGTGCAGTTTTGCTTCTTTATTGTTCATTTTGAGCACTTAATATATTATTTTTCTTTCTTGCATTATGCACTTTTTGATAATTTCTATATCGATAGGATAATAAAAATATTATATTTATTATTTCTATATGATGTGCACTGTGCACTTTACTTATTATTTTTATTTTCTATTGATGGACAGTTCTAAATATTCATATCACAGCATCGTTATGTCTATTTTTCCTGACACTATACTGAGTATCTTGTGATATATGACTTTATGCATTCATTTTTCTGAATAACGGTATCTAGGGTTTTTTTGCCTTCTCTTTTGTCATTAATATTGTGTATAATGATTGTTACTTCCTTTAAAATTGTTTTGTAACTTAATAAAATTGTTTTTGCATTTTTCTATAAACTGGCTCTGTTTTTCATATACTTTTTTGGGTATTTGATTTAATATATATGAATGAGCGTTTACAAATTGGCCTCCTTTTGGTTAAGTTAGTGTGGGTATACCATATGTAATACACAAATCCATCTCAACTAACAGTCCTTCTGAGGACTAATAAAGCTGTATAGAATCTTACAGAATCTTGTACTTCAGAAAGAATGGAAGAACTGAATATTACATATGTCAGAGCTCCAATAGAAGAATATAACTACTATAATACTGCCCCTATGTACAAGAATATAACTACTATAATACTGCTCCTATGTACAAGAATATAACTACTATAATACTGCCCCTATGTACAAGAATATAACTACTATAATACTGCTCCTATGTACAAGAATATAACTACTATAATACTGCCCCTATGTACAAGAATATAACTACTATAATACTTCCCCTATGTACAAGAATAAACTACTATAATACTGCTCCTATGTACAAGAATATAACTACTATAATACTGCCCCTATGTACAAGAATATAACTACTATAATACTGCTCCTATGTACAGAATATAACTACTATAATACTGCTCCTATGTACAAGAATATAACTACTATAATACTGCTCCTATGTACAAGAATATAACTACTATAATACTGTCCTCTATGTACAAGAATATAACTACTATAATACTGCTCCTATGTACAAGAATATAACTACCATAATACTGCTCCTATGTACAAGAATATAACTACTATAATATGCTCCTATGTACAGAATATAACTACTATAATACTGCCCCTATGTACAGAATATAACTACTATAATACTGCTCCTATGTACAAGAATATAACTATTATAATACTGCTCCTATGTACAGAATATAACTACCATAATACTGCTCCTATGTACAAGAATATAACTACTATAATACTGCTCCTATGTACAGAATATAACTACTATAATACTGCTCCTATGTACAAGAATATAACTGCTATAATACTGTCCCTATATACAAGAATATAAATACTATAATACTGCCCTCTATGTACAAGAATATAACTACTATAATACTGCCCCTATGTACAAGAATATAACTACTATAATACTGGCCCCTATGTAAAGGAATTTAACTACTATAATACTGCCTCCTAGCTGTGAGGTTGTGTTTTGTGGATCTCCTCATGTCTGGAGCAAGCCCAGGGAGGGGCCACCCTGGGCGGGGAAGCTCCCCAGGCAAGGCCCAGGCTTCCCGGCCTACACTGGGACAAGCCTCTCAGGCCTCTCCTAATGGGAATGTTAATCCCAGAGCCACTGTCAGAGCAGTGAATGCAGCGAGCCAAAGCTGCAGCAGTTCTGTGAAGGAGGAAAAAGTCGTCAGTAAAGTTTTGGGAGGAAAACCTTCTCCAAGTCCAGCAAAGAAGCAAGAAGGAAAAGTGTCGGTCAGTGAAGGGTTACAGCACAATGTGAAGTCAGGTAACTCCCCAGTCAGCAAGCAGCTCCTGCCGGGTGCACAGGTGAGATCAGCCCCAGCTGTGCAGATCACCTCTCCTGCTCCCAGGCAGAGGCGGACGTCTTTGGAAAGACAAACCATCCAGGAGAACTTACAGCAGCATGACAGTATGGCGCGGTCAGGACGCACACGGTCGCAGTCAGGTGGCAGCGATAAACCTGCTGCGGAGCCTGCATCCAGCCAAGGAGCCACAAAACCATCTGTGGTGGAACCGCACAGGACTGTGTTCAGAAGCCCTGGACCCGTGGTGAAGACTAAAGCTGTGGAGCCGGCGCGTGCACCCGAGCTGCAGCTAGCGGATGAGATACCGGGACTGGTCAGAAAACTGGGTGAGTTACAGCAGCAAAAAAAAGCGCTGCAAATGGAAGTAGACTTTATCTATACCCTAAAGACCACTAATCCTGCCTGTAATGATGCGTATGACCTGAGACTGAACACACTGGGTGTACAGCTGGCTAGTGTTGTGCAGGACATTGAGTCTGTGATGGAGGGCATGGGGCCCCTGGCAGAGACCTACAGGAACCGGAGCGGTTCCCCTCCTATAAGCAGGGCTGTGCTGTAGAGACCAGGACTCCTGATGTTCAGGACGGGACCCCCCAGCAGCGGACACGGCCAGTGTTACAGGCTGCCCGCTTCTGCTTCCAGGAGGGAAAACAACCGCAGCAGCAAACAGCGAAGTGTGAACAGGAGCATACACTTCAGACTCCAGCAGAGGCACCACAGGTCTCAGAGTGCCCCACACAGGAGCAGGACAGTATATGTGAGACTGTTTGTGCTGATGAGGCTGAGGCAGCTGAGTGTGAACAAGAACATACATTTCAGACTCCTGCTGAGGCACCACAGGTCCCAGAATGCCCCACACAGGAGCAGGACAGTATATGGGGGACTGTTTGTGCTGATGAGGCTGGGGCACAGACTGTGGCTGGTGATGCTGTGCCCATGGGGTCGGGGGTTGGAGGGGTTTCACATTCTGTAATTGATGTGACACTGTCTGATGATAATGATGCTGCTAATGATAATGTGCATGATATGTGTGACTATCCCCCTTTACCATCTAGTCCACAAGGTGTGACAGTCCCCCCTGCTGCAGGCCCTCTCCCTGTCAGTCAACCCAGTGTGACCCGTCAGGTGCCCCCCAGGAATGACTGGAGCCGCGGCGCCCCATCCTTCACTTCCAGTGCCAGGTATACCGGCCAGACATTCAAGCGCATTAATGTGGTGCGGTTTAAATACTTAGGTGCCAAGGAGGATCTGCCACAACGCAGGTATGTGGTGAGAGAGCTGCTCTGCGGCCAGATGGGGTTTGAGGTGAATCAGATACTGGCGGTGTCTAATCTTCAGGACAGGCAGGGCTATGAGGTCAGCTTCAAGCTCTCGTCTGACCTGGACAGATTCTGGGCCAGTTACCCCAAGTTCAGGGATGCTGAGGGCTGGAATAAGTTTATGATGGTTCCTATCTCCAGACCGGACACAGTCACAGTAAATGTCACCTTCTGGAATGAGGCCGTTCCCCCACAGGACATCGAGGTGTGGCTCCGGAGACACTGTGACCTTGTCTCTGGACTCACCAAGGTCAGAGATGAGGACGGTATCTGGACAATGGGGTGGAAAGCTGTAGTGAAACTGCAGCAGTATAATAACATCACTGCCCACTTACCCAACTCCTTCTTCATTGGGAGGGAGAAGGAAAGATGTTATTATCCCGGGCAGCCCAGAAAGTGTTTCAAATGTGGTGGCAAAGGTCATCTGGCTATCACTTGTACTGTGGTGAAGTGCAATCTGTGTGGGGCAATCGGCCATGTTGCTGCAGACTGCCGGGACGTCAGGTGCAACCTCTGTGGTCAGATGGGCCACGCTCACAGGGACTGTCCAGATGCCTGGCACAACATCTGCAGAGTCTTCCCTGATGAGGATGTGATGGCAGGGGCAGAGGCTCAGGAGGATGAGGATGTGGTGATAGGGGCGCATGGGGAGGAGGATTCAATGTCAGGAGAGATGCTGACCAGCTCAGTTGCCCACCAGGAGTCCACTCATGTAACACCAGAGCAGGAGGGTGCAGAGGGGAACATGGAGGTCGTCCCTCAGGTCCAGCAGCCTCAGGTAGCCCTCCCTTCAGCATCACTGTCTGTATCTGATGACTGGAGCAGTAATCATAACAAAAGAAAGAAAAAGAACACGTCCTCCCGTAAACCTGAGGCAAAATATGACACCGTCAGAGTGCGAGTAAGAAGGCTCCAAATCCTGCAGGTGTGATGGTCGTGTCCAACAAGTATGGAGTTTTATCTGAGTCCAACGATGATGACTATGAGAAAGAGTTGAGGAAAATTGATGTTGAGGATGACAGGGACATAGAAGACCATCCCCCGCCAAAGCGGAAGCCCTTATCTGTAGACCCTCAGGTAGAGTCTGACATGGACACCAGTGGTGGACAGAACATCTCTAACTCATGATGATGGCTGTTTCTCTGCTCCTTCTATATTGTGTTGTGATGGCGGGGTTCTCATTAACACTGACCTCCAGTAATGTCAATAGTATTAAGGCGAGGAGGACGAGACAAGCGGTGTATGAACATCTCACATATCTGGACACAGATGTCATCTTCCTGCAGGAGACACGACTGACATCTCTGGGGCTTATGAGAGAGGCTGAGAGGGAATGGCGGTCCGGTCCATCTTTCTGGTCGCTGGCTGTGGAGCCTTATGCCGGGGTCGCTGTCCTGTTTAACACCAATGATGTGACTGTGCATAGGATGACGGAGGTGGTCATGGGTAGATGTCTGGTCCTGGAAGTCACTATCCATGGTAGGCGACTCCGGCTTATTAACATCTATGGGCCACAGACGGTGACTGACAGGATCCAGCTGTTTAATGACGTCAAGCCTTACCTCTTCACTTCTCTTCCAGTGGTGATGGTGGGGGACTTTAATGCCATACTGACGTCAGGTGACAGCTCTTCAGGCAGGACAGTGACCAGGGACGGAAAGGTCCTACATAACATCATAACGCAGGCTGGACTGACTGACGTTTTCACACAGGAAGGTCGACAGCCAAAATTCACGTATTCATGTTCCAACAGGTGCAGTAGGATAGATTTTGCTTTTGTGAGTCCTACTGAGGCTGTCGGCACCCTAAGTGAGAAGGTCGTCCCTTACTCTGATCACCTCGCCTTGTGCTTCTGTCTGGGGACCTCTAACCGTCCGGACATTAGTAGAGGGTTGTGGAAGCTCAATTCCAGTCTTCTGGATGATGCCTATGTTCAGAGTCGTGTCCACTCCCTTATCCAGCTTCATCTAGACAGGGTTGACTTCTATGACAACATGACCGACTGGTGGGAGGACGTCAAGGAGGATATCAGATCCCTCTTAAAGAGACTGTCAGTTAATAAAGGGAGGAATAAGTACAGCCAGTACCTAAAGATGCGCAAAGAATTGGAGTCACTGTATTCGGCGGGTGGGGATGACAAAGTGAAGATCGACCGGCTGAAATCTGAGATAAGGCAGTATCAGTATAGCCGGTATACCTCTCTCGTTCTTGAACGGGATTATGGGTCCTTAGGGGCCCCTGATCCCTTTGAGAATTGCAGGGAGAGGGTGGCCAAAAAAATGGTCACAGGTCTCATTGACTCCCAGGGTGTATTGCAGGATTCACGGGAGGGTATCCTGGAGGTGGTGAGATCTTACTATGCTGACTTGTTTCAGAGGAAAGTTTTGGATAAAGATAAGATGACTCAATTCTTGGAGGTAACTCCAGTGCCTGATACTAATGATCTGGACTTTTCTCCTTTGACAGCAGAATTAACGGTGGAGGAAGTTAAGGAGGCTATTGATAAATTATATCTGAAGAAGGCACCAGGTCCAGATGGTATAACAGCAGAATTCTATAAGAAATTCAGAGACCTCCTGGCTCCAATCCTCGTGGATGTATATAGAAATTGTCTAGAAAATCACCTGATGCCTCCATCCATGAGAGTGTCCTCGTTAATTCTGCTATCTAAAGG
The DNA here is from genome assembly GCA_033576555.1 of Oophaga sylvatica. NCBI lineage: Eukaryota > Metazoa > Chordata > Amphibia > Anura > Dendrobatidae > Oophaga > Oophaga sylvatica. Next base: position 976,091,596 of record JARQOD010000001.1, on the reverse strand, counting down.
TAAAGAGCCGAGCGACATCAAGAACTGGAGGCCGATTGCCCTCTTGAATGTGGATAGGAAGATTCTAGCAAAGATCCTATTTTCTAGATTAGTCTGTTTGTCCCCGGCAATGTTGGCAGGCTCTCAGTTTGGCACAGTAAAAGGGCGGAACATCTCTGGAGCAGTCATCTCGATACGAGAGATGTTTGAGAGATGTAAAGCTCTGCGGTGTGGGAGATATGTTGTTAGTCTGGACCAGGCTAAAGCCTTTGACAGGGTTGATCATGACTATCTGTGGGCCACTTTGTCAAAGTACGGTATTCCGGGACAATTTGTGGATTGACTGAAGACTTTGTACAGAGAGGCGGTGAGCTTTCCTCTGATTAATGGTTGGCAGGGTGACATTTTTGGAGTTGGGCGGGGGTGAGGCAGGGTTGCCCACTGAGTCCGCTCCTGTATGTTTTTGCCCTAGACCCGTTTCTGAGGTCACTGCAGGAGTGCGATTTTCAGGGGGTACCGGTCCCCCACTGCCTGCCTCTGAATGTTGTTGCCTATGCGGATGATGTGACGTTGGTAATATCTAATCCTCAAGAGGTGCAGAAGTTATCTGCGTCCATCAGAAACTACTCAGAGGCCTCCGGGTCTCTGGTCAGCCTTGAAAAGAGTCAAGCTCTGTGGACATTAGATGCTGATCCCAGCTTTGATCTGCCGCAGTTTGCCAAAGCCTCCACCCATATTAAGATCCTAGGGGTTAAATTTGGGAGGGATGATAATGCCACGCTAAATTGGGAGGAGAAATTGGAATCCGGAAATGCAAAGGTTCAGCGATGGAAGAACTGGAGGCTGACCTACAGAGAAAGGGTCAAAATGTTGAAGACTTACCTGGTCCCCGTTTTCTTGTATGTCTCTGTCATTTTCCCTTTGCCAGAATCTTTCTCAGCGAGGCTCTTCAGCCTGTTCTTCCAGCTCTTGTGGGGGAATAGGTTGAACCTAATAAGAGGGGAATAACGTACCTACGGCGGAGAGAGGGTGGACTGGATATGTTGAATCCAAGGGTTTTCTTTGACTCCTTGTTTCTAAAGGTGAATTTTGGGAACATGGACTCAAACAGTAGCTCCCTGTGGGTAAATAGTATCAGGGATTGGATATTGCCTTTTGCAGAATCTTGGGTGCGAGGCGGCAGTCTCAAGAGGAGAAGATGGACAGGTGACCACCTCCCCCAGTATCTGGACTACGGTCTGAAGTGTGTTAGGAGGTGGGGACTGGAGAAGTCTTACATTGAGAGTAGTACGAGAAGAGACCTGTATGCTCATGTATGTGGGACTTTCTTCTTCTCTCCACTGGCCCTGAGAGATTGTGTCACCACCACCCTGCAGGAAAGCCTTAGGTTCCTAAACGGGAAACGACTTCCTCCTAAACTGTTTGATGTCACTTGGCTTTCACTGCATAGTCGGCTCTTTGTCAGGGGCAACCTGAAACATCTGAGTGTCTCTGATCGGAATTGTCCGCTTGGTTGTCATCAGGAGGAGACTATGGAGCACTTTATATGTGATTGCTGGGGAGGGAGGAAGATCTGGGAGGAAGTGTCAGCTAATCTAAAGATCCCCAGACTGAGGACCCTAAAGTATCCTGACATAATCTATGGTGTCCCCTCCACTGTTAGTAACATTGACAGAGAGACGATGTACATCATAATCAGCGTCATCAAATACTATCACTGGCACATGAGAACCCGGGTGTCACTGCACAATGAGCCGTTCGATCACACCGCTGCAGCCAATCAGGTTTTGTCAGAACTCCGGTGGATAAAATCACTAGAAGTTGGAAGGAGTCTGAGAAACATTAAGTTATGGAGGAACGTAAAATTCAGTTAGGAAATATGATGATTTTGTTTAATTTTCTTCTCTTCCTTCCCAGGTGTGGACTTTAATTTATATATGAATATGATATGATTATTTAATGCTTGTGTATATATAACCTAAGTGATTTGTGTTTTGTAATCCTGGATGATTTTTGTTTCATTATAATTGTATTTATGTTTGGTTTTACAATAAAAATTGCCCCTATGTACAAGAATATAACTACTATAATACTGCCCCTATGTACAAGAATATAACTACTATAATACTGGCCCCTACGTAAAGGAATTTAACTACTATAATACTGGCCCCTATGTAAAGGAATATAACTAGTATAATACTGCTCCTATGTACAAGAATATAACTACTATAATACTGCTCCTATGTACAGAATATACCTACTATAATACTGCTACGATGTACAAGAATATAACTACTATAATACTGCTCCTATGTACAAGAATATAACTACTATAATACTGCTCCTGTGTACAAGAATATAACTACTATAATACTGCCTCCTATGTACAATATATCTACTATAATACCGTACCCATATAGAAGAATATAAATACTATAATACTGCCCTCTATGTACAAGAATATCACTACTATAATACTGCCCTCTATGTACAAGAATATAACTACTATAATACTGCCCCTATGTACAAGAATATAGCTACTATAATACTGGCCCCTATGTAAAGGAATATAACTACTATAATACTGCCCCTATGTACAAGAATATAACTACTATAATACTGCTCCTATCTACAAGAATATAACTACTATAATACTGCTCCTATGTACAAGAATATAACTACTATAATACTGCCCCTATGTACAAGAATATAACTACTATAATACTGCTCCTATCTACAAGAATATAACTACTATAATACTGCCCCTATGTACAAGAATATAACTACTATAATACTGCTCCTATCTACAAGAATATAACTACTATAATACTGCTCCTATGTACAGGAATATAACTACTATAATACTGCCCCTATGTACAAGAATATAACTACTATAAAACTGCTCCTATCTACAAGAATATAACTACTATAATACTGCTCCTATGTACAAGAATATAACTACTATAATACTGCCCCTATGTACAAGAATATAACTACTATAATACTGCTCCTATGTACAAGAATATAACTACTATAATACTGCCCCCATATACAAGAATATAAATACTATAATACTGCCCTCTATGTACAAGAATATAACTACTATAATACTGCCCCTATGTTCAAGAATATAACTACTATAATACTGGCCCCTATGTAAAGAAATATAACTACTATAATACTGCTCCTATGTACAAGAATATAACTACTATAATACCGCTCCCATATATAAGAATATAACTACTATAATACTGCTCCTATGTACAAGAATATAACTACTATAATACTGCCTCCTATGTACAATATAACTACTATAATACCTCCCCCATATACAAGAATATAAATACTATAATACTGCCCTCTATGTACAAGAATATAACTACTATAATACTGCCTCTATGTACAAGAATATAACTACTATAATACTGCTCCTATGTACAAGAATATAACTACTATAATACTGCCCCTATGTACAAGAATATAACTACTATAATGCTGCCCCTATGTACAAGAATATAACTACTATAATACTGCTCCCTATGTGCAAGAATATAACTACTATAATACTGCCTCCTATGTACAAGAATATAACTACTATAATACTGCTCCTATGTACAAGAATATAACTACTATAATACTGCTCCTATGTACAAGAATATAACTACTATAATACTACCCCCTATGTACAAGAATATAACTACTATAATACTGCCCCTGTGTAAAGGAATATAACTACTATAATACTGGCCCCTATGTAAAGGAATATATGCTCTATTCAGCTACTATATTCTACCTTTAAATATATCAGTTAGTCTTCTATAATTAGTTTCCTGTGAGCGTCACATTTTATTTAGATCCCGTTATAATACTCCGCTAATGAATGGCTTTGGTTTAACTTTCCCCCATTCTGGTGCAGGCAGTTGTCATCCAACATTTGTCATTTATCTGTGGAGATTATTGTGTATCGTCATGGAACCTTTACAAGGCTTCTGTCCACCCTGATAGAACATTAGAAGGATGAGATAACATTGTGGAGTCCTGATAAAGGGGCTGGAGCAGTTAATGGGTTGACAAAAGAAAATATTTTATTGGATTTTCTTTAAATGGACCAAAAGCCATTAATACACAATGAGGATAATTAATCAACTAATGAATGTATACAGTCTCATTTGCATATAACACATAGCCGCTGAGCTCACTGATTGGCTGCAAAGCTGTCAATGTGACGTCAGCGCTGCAGACAATACCAGACTACGTTGGAGACTCATCGCTGGACCTGGGGAGGGTGAGTAGTTCAGTTTTGTTTATATTAAAGAAATTGCAGCTGGCAGACAAAGGTTTTCAGAAACTGGAAAACCTCTTTACAGATAAGTGAATCATTGCTAAATGAATTGAATGAATTTAGAATTACCCCAAATTTGCAGATTATAGAATAGAATGCTTATTTTTGAGAATTAGATTTTCACTAATCCAGCAAAATGAATGATCTGGAAAGTTGTTCAAAAATGATAAAAGAGTAAGGGTATGTGCACACTTGGCAGATTTGCCTGCTGAATTTTCTGCACAGAACCCACACCTCTTGGCAGAAAACGCAGGTGCTTTTTTGATGCGTTTTTGATACTTTTTTCATGCGTTTTTTTCATGCGTTTTTGTAAGCTAAATAAAGATATGTTATTTAACAAAAAAAAAAGGTTTGTGACGTAATTTCTTGTCCAACCTCTTTTACATTTGTATAACCCACACTCCATTACACACACAGATAGACATATGATGAATGATAGATAGATAGATAATAAATAGATAGACAGATAGATAGATAATAGATAGATGGATAAATAGATAGATGATAGATAATAGATAGATAATAAATAGATAGACAGATAGATAATAGATAGATGGATACATAGATAGTAATAGATAGATAGATAGATAGATAGATAGATAAATAAAATGGTACATAAATAGTTAAAGACACACACACACAAAATCTTCACGCAATATCTTTAATTTACAAAAAAATGGAAAAAAAATGGCGAGGGCTCCTGTGCAATTTTCTGCCAATATTTCTAGCCTGGGAAGGGATTAATACCCATGGGGCTTCCCAGGCTATGAATATCTGCCCGCAGCTAGCCTTTACTGGCTATTAAAATAGGGGGACCCCCGAAAAAAATGACGTGTGGTCCTCCTATAATTTATAGCCAGAAAGGCTACGCAGACAGCTGCGGGCTGATATTCATAGCCTAGGAAAGGGCCATGGATATTGGCGCCCCCCCTGGCTAAAAATACCAGCACCTAGCCGCCCCAGAATTGGCGCATCTGCACTTAGCCCCTCTCTTCCCACTGCCGTGTAGCAGTGGCATATGGGGTAATAAGGGGTTAATGTCACCTTGCTATTGTAAGGTGACATTAAGCCCGGTTAATAATGGAGAAACGTCAATAAGACACCTATCCATTATTAATCTTATAGTTTGAAAGGGTTAAAAAAAACACACACATAAGAATAAAGTACTTTGAAATAAAACACAACACAGTTTTCTTATTTTTATTGCACGCCCAAATCTAAGCGACGCCCTCGGTCTCCTATAATAAAAATAAAAAAAATAAAACAACCGTATACTCCCTGTCCGAAGCAGTCCAATTAATAACGAGTGTCCCATGACGATTTTCCCTATAGAACAGTGACGTTGGGTGATGTCATTGCTCTATAGGGCCTTCCAGTGATGAACTGACAGGAGACTGGCTCCTGCAGTGCATCACTGAGGTTACCTGAGTTCATTCTCTCACTTTATGGCAATGCTGCGTGGGAATTTTCTCACCCAGCATTGCTGGTGAGAGAATGAACTGAAGTGACCTCATTCTCTCCCTGCGGCAGAGGGATACACACCACGGAGGATTACCAGTGCATCGCAGAGGCCGTGTAGAGCACTGACATCATCCGATGTCAGTGTTCTACACCGGAGATTGTCGTGGGACACTCGTTAATCACTGAACTACGGCAGAAAGGTAAGTATAGGTTGTTTTATTATTTTATTTTTATTAGGAGACGAGGGCATCAGGGATTAGGTTTTTGGTAAGTATGTAGTCTATGTTATATGTTGTATGTTATGTGTATGTTCTGTATGTTATATATTGTATGTTATGTGTATGTAATGTACGTTTGTTTTTTGTTTTTTTTACATTCAACACATTAGCCGGATGATGGGACTACTACTGTCCAATCATTGGCTAATGTGTCAGTCACTGTCAGTGTAGCAGGCATAGCTGGATGTGACTTGTAGTCCCATCAGACGATGCCTGCATACACACCCACACACAGGCCCGCAGACCCCCACACAGCCCCACAGACCCCCGCACATACACAGATCACGCAGACACCGGCACACACCATACACGCACACAGTCACCGCCCACACACTATACACGCACACAGTCACCGCCCACATTCCGCCCACACACTTCCATCCTCCCGAACTGCAGCATTTCACCCGCCGCAAAACCGCAGATCTTTTTTAGACCTGCGCTTTTGCTGCAGTGGTGCCCTACTCAATGCAAGTCAATGGACGCAGAAATGCTGCAGTTCCGGACAAAGAATTGACATGCTGCAGAAAATAAAACGCCGAAAATCAGCTTGTTTTTTTCCGCAGCATGTGCACAGCAAACCTGCGTTTCCCATAGAATTACATTGGCTGTGCACTGTGCTGCGGGTTGGAAGCGCATCTACAAACACAACGTGTGCACATACCCTAATAGTCACGTACGCCCTTATAAGAGAAAAAGCTATGAAACTTTAACCAAATTTTCATAATTTGATGAAAAAATCTGATCAAACTCTGATAGAAATAGCTAATGAAACTCGGTCCGTTTTCTTGTGCCTGAAAAATACTGATGTCTAAATCAAGCCTTGCTAGTCCCTGATCTGGCACCGTGTCCCCCTCCACTCTTGAGGAGAGAGCACTTATGTCAGGGCCTAGGAAGGACCACCCGCCGCGTGCATATCCAAGGACAGGTGAGCTTGATTTTTATAATTTTTTTAATTCCTCTTACCAGTCCATCCATGCATTATGTTTTGGATTGGGAGACCTGAGAGTACAATAAACAGCATTTCTTAACAGCAATCAGGGCTCATTTGATTTGAATCCAATAAACTTGAAGCAAATCGAATTCCCTTGCCTGTGTTGAGGAAATCTGTAGGAATCTAATTTTGCCAGATTTTTCTGAGATAAATGGAGTTATATGGTTGGCACGGTGGCTCAGTGGTTAGCACTGTTGCTTTGCTTCACTGAGGTCCCGAGTAGTGATTGGCGAACCCGTGGATGGTCAGATGACAGCATGTGGTCCAACACTGTGACAGGCGGTAAAAAGGTTACAGCCGGTTACAGGCGTCGGCTGATGAGAGTACTACTTTCATCATCTTACATCTGCTCTCACTGATAACAGTGAGAGCAGGCGAGGCTGATGAGAGTATTAATCATCCGGCGCCTGTGCAATAAATACATTTAAAAAATGGTGTGGGATCTCCTCTATTTTTCATAATCGACGCAGGCAAAACCTGAAGTAAAATCATCAAGTCTTTGGATCGGGGATTGAGGTAGTTGCCGATGACCACACACAGTCCACTCCAGTCCATCACAAGGAAACCTGTTGCCATCCAGATCTGGCATGAGATCAGCACTGCCAGTGTCACCCCAGCTGTCAGCTTTATATTGGCTAGTTATCAAAATAGAAAGGTCCCCAAGCCGTATTTTTTAATTATTTAAATAATTAAAACAGCATGGGGTCCCCCCCACTTTTGACAGCCAACCTAAAGCAGAGAGATGGTGTCTGGTATTCTAAGACTGGAAACGGGCCATGGATATTTGCTCTCCCCAGCCTAAAAATAGCAGAAAGGTGAGTATAACTTTGCTTTTTTATTTTTGTGACTAAATGAGTAAAAGAGGGTGGGGAGTTTTTATTTCCACTAAAAGACTTTCTTCAGGCTGTGTATTTTTTACAATATGACTATGGGGTTATTAATGGGGGCATCTTTTAGATGCCTCTCCATTACTAACTCCTGGGCTTGATGTCAGCAGCCATAAAACAGCTGGCATCAATCATAAACCTATTACCCCACTTGCCTTCAAAAATGGAGGGACCCCTCTATTTCTGATAACCAGCCAATGTAAATCTGACAGCTGGAGGTTGCAGCCCAAAGCTGTCAGCTTTACCTGCGCTGGTTATCAAAAAAAGAGAAGAACCCACGCCATTTTTAAATTTATTTATTGCACAGTCACTGTATGATGAATACTCCCAACAGCCTCGCCTGCTCTCGCTGCTATCAGCAAGAACAGGTGTAGATTTATGAGAGTAGTACTCTCATCAGCCAACGCCTGTGACCGGAGGTAACCTTTTTACCGCCGGTCACAGTTGCTGTCTCACACGGTCATCTGACAGCATGGAAACCGCAGCACTCTAACAAACTTACCGCCTATCAGAGTCATCACTGTTTTTCATGCTGTCATGCAGATGACAGTGTGGGAAACTGAGGATGTTCAGGCTGCTGAACCCAAATAGTAACATTGACCTCCTGGAGAAGTTTGTGTTCGGGTTCGTGCATGGACACTAGGAGTTTGGTACGGACCCCGAACTTTACTGCTTGAGTTCGACAATCACAAGTCCTGGGTTTAAATCCTACTAAGAACCACATCTGAAAGGATTTGGAATGTTCTCCTCGTGTTTGTGTGGGTTTCCTCTAGGTTCTCCAGTTTCATCCCACACTCCAAAGACACACTAATAGGGAATGTACAATTCAATGTGGACAGTGATGATAATGTCTGTAAAGTGCTGCTGAGTATGATGATGCTATATAAGCAATGCAAAGTGAAAATGCATTATATGTAAACCTTTAGTAACACAGAATCACCAGGAGAGAGTTTCTAATGGAATGCTCAAATTAAGCTTACTATTTGTTTCTTTAGATGTAATGTTCCCCCAATGAGGAGGAACAATAATGGGACTAAAGAAAGTGTTCGTCACACGTCTTTGTAGATTGAGGAATGTTTATGTATCCCATGAGACAGGAGGACAGCAGATCGTCCTGATGTATCACAGTCTGGTAGAATCTAGCCAAGTCACTCCTTCCTCGTATCCCAACTCTCTCCTAGACGATATTACATTCTAAAGATATTGACGTGTTTGACATTTTCCTACAGAAAAAACCCAGGATGAAGAATGTGCATCCAGAGATAAAGCTGGGGCTTCAACCTTTAGGGTTCCAGTGACTCAGCTAAACTAACTCAATTACAAAATGCCATTTCTCTATGCAGTGCCACCCGGGAAGGTCTTTATATCCTCCATTCATGGGTTGAGCAACTGTAGGAGATCAAAACCCTCTTCTTTTTTATGTAATGAAAATTTGGTGAAAGATGTCAGGTCTTAGATTAAAACCCATAAAGGAAACAGAATAGGAAAAAAAGGAAAGGATTTATGATCGGAAACAAATAGCAATACGTTTGGAGTGACACGGAGCATAGGTGATATTGGCATAGGTGACTCATATATGGTCGGTGTTGTAGAGACCGGGTCAGTTGTTGGTTGAGGTCAGTGAGTATCTAGTGTGAGGGAGGTGCTAGACTGATAAATCCTGACACCAGACCTTCCTTCTTCACTTATAAATGCTGCTCAGTAAGAGAGAGATACAAGAAGAGCCAGGATTCTAGAGGAGACAGGAGACTTGACAGCTCTCTGCTTCATTTCCTTGGACAGCATCCTTTTTATCTTCAGCACCCTAGACAGCTCCAATCTCAGCTTCAGCACCTTAGACAGCTCCAATCTCAGCTTCAGCACCTTAGACAGCTCCAATCTCAGCTTCAGCACCTTAGACAGCTCCAATCTCAGCTTCAGCACTTAGACAGCTCCATTTCATCTTCAGCACCTTAGACAGCTCCAATCTCATCTCCAGCACCTTAAACAGCTCCAATCTCAGCTTCAGCACCTTAGACAGCTCCAATCTCAGCTTCAGCACCTTAGACAGCTCCAATCTCAGCTTCAGCACCTTAGACAGCTCCATCTCAGCTTCAGCACCTTAGACAACTCCAATCTCAGCTTCAGCACCTTAGACAGCTCCTGTCTCAGCTTCAGCACCTTAGACAGCTCCAATCTCATCTCCAGCACCTTAAACAGCTCCAATCTCAGCTTCAGCACCTTAGACAGCTTCATCTCAGCTTCAGCACCTTAGACAGCTCCAGTCTCATCTTCAGCACCTTAGACAGCTCCAGTCTCAGCTTCAGCACCCCAGACAGCTCCAGTCTCATCTTCAGCACCTTAGACAGCTCCATTCTCATCTTCAGCACCCCAGACAGCTCCATTCTCATCTTCAGCACCCCAGACAGCTCCATTCTCATCTTCCGCACCCTAGACAGGTCTAGTTCACATTCTCAACACCTTGGACACTTTCCTTAATTACATAGAAAGCAATGGAAGGGGCATTGATCTTCTGGAGATACCGCACCCTCTTCTCCCTCATACTTTGCACTTTGGTCCTCTTCAAAGTCCATTCCCAGGCAGCTCCTTCCCAGCAGCACCAGGACACAGCTCCTCTCTCTAAAATATACACCAGGGGCAGCCACTGGGCTGTAGGTAAGTGCAAAAAATTCTTATAATTAATGGGAAATCTTTCTGGTAGACTGAGAAATGTTTTGCCTCCTTTTTTTTTCTGGAAACAAAGTCTGACAATCATCTGAGGCTGAGAATAAATCCTTAGAGAACACAGCGCACTCCGATCTTAGAGTCTTTGCAATTAGGGAAGTATTTATTTCCAGGAACACAGTGGATATCAGATTAAGGTTCACAGCTTATTGTGACATATCGTGATACATGGGCTAAGACAATGTAGGTTTCCTGACGGGTAGTAGATGTTACAGGGTTGCAATACCAAACTTGTGACTTGCAACTTTGTTTTCCATTCCCAGACAATAGAAATAATGCTGGAGCATCTGTGAGATGGCGCCTTCATACGCTATCATCAGACGCCGCATTTTCCATTCATTTACCATATTTACGCATTAGGGATTGTTCACACGTGGCGTTTTTCCTGTGTGTCTTTTAGTGCAGCAGCATTTTACAGTATCTCATTCACATAGCGCATTTTTTTCCTTGCGTTTTTTTTTTACCACTTTAAAAAAATCTCAGCCTGTCACTTCTTTCATTGTTATTTTTTTCCCCCATTTCACTGAATGCATAAAAACTGCATCAAAAATTCATTAAAAAAGGATTGAAAAATGTGTGGAATGTACGCAGCTTTTTTCTTGCCAATACTCGTGTGGGGGGAAAAAAACGCCGCAAAGAAGCGCTGTGTGAACAGTAGTGTTTTTGTATCGCCTTTTCTGCACTTTTTTTTCGTGTAGCATTTTATAATAAATGAGATCTCGAAAATCCCTGGTTTACATGGTGCGTTTTTTTCTTTGTGGTTTTTATTAAGCTGCACTTTAAATAAAATTCCGTCAGCATGTCAATGTTTTCAGCTTTTTTTTCAAGTGAATGGGTAAAAAAATGCATTAAAAACTCATTAAAAAAAATCATAAAAAATGTGTGCATTGTACGCAGCTTATTTTTTAGCCGTCAGTCACGTGGACAATAAACGCAGCAAAAAAAGCCCTGTGTGAACATACCCTAAAGGAGATTTTAAGCTGCAACTCTCAGCATGAACATAAAGCTGCCGCCAGTCACTGCAGAGCACGTTGCAGACCTTAGGGTGCTTTGTATAGGGTTGTGCTGATTCTTTAGATTTTAAGGGTTAACTACCAAGAATCAAATGCAAAAGAGCAGAAGAATCGCAGCGATCGTGGAATGATTCATTCTATGGCATGAAAATGGAGAAAGCGCATAAACTTTGTAAGCAGTCACCTTTCCTGATCTTTTTTTATATTCAATACCAATAAATATTGATTGATTTAATTTTAATAAATGTAATAATAATAATAATAATAATAATATTCTCAATTACTTTATTAATTCAGATAAATTACATTTGTATTCTCAAGATGTCTTTTCTCAAAAAAATTCTCTCACTTTGTTATCTTCACTGCTGCCATACACATATAATATGCTGTACACACAATAGAGGATACAGAGAGATATATATAATACATAGGTAGAATAGAATTAGATAAAAATGTAACTAATTACATTATTTCTTTCAGTTTAGAAAACAGTGAAAACTTTCTGCTAAATAATCGCTGCATTCCTGAAAAAATAAATAAATAAAAGACAAAAACTGCTTATGTCTGAACAAACTAATTAGAATATTTGGTTTTAATTAATTAGTGCAATAAGTTTCACACGGTCAGGATTTTATATCAGTATTTGTAAGACAAAATCAGGAGCGGAACAATCAGAGGGAAAGTATAATAGAAACACGTCATCACTTCTGTATTTATCACCCACTCCTGGTTTCGGCTAAGGGTGAGTTTCCACGGTCAGGAAACGCTGCGTGTTTGGCGCTGTGCGTTGGCGCAGCGCCAAACACGCAGCGTCCAGATGTTACAGCATAGTGGAGGGATTTCAAGGAATCCCGTCTCCACCATGCGTAACAATACGCAGGTGGCAAACTGCGTAAACGGACATGCGCGCGTCTTTTAGACCGCAGCATGTCCTCGCGTATTGCGGCGACGGTGCTCGCCGCAACAGAATAACACAGGGCTATGTAGCCCTGCGCTCTTTCCGGAGGTGTTCGGAGTGTCCTGAACACCTCGAAGATCGCGCGTCATAAAGGGGCGGGCTTAGACGGAGCGGAATTTCCGCTCCGTCCAAAGCGCTATGGTTCCGGACCGTGGAACCATAGCCTTACAGATACGGATGTAAAATACTGACCAAATACTGACTGTGTGAACGTGGCTTTGACGCTGTATGGTCTCATGCTTAGAATATATCTGTATGGGCACAAAGTAGAGCAGCAGTGAGATTAAATCACTTCATTCATCTGATATTACCTAGAGATGTAAGAATCTGAATGACTTCATGGACTGCAGATAACAATACAAGACTAGTAATATGGGGCAATATCAGCAAATGTACAGGAGGCTGAGAGATCAGATCACAGAAAGAAATAGATAGATAAT